>CM050165.1:372278899-372878899 GCA_027410445.1 Discoglossus pictus | reverse complement strand
TCCTGGCCTCCCACATTGATAGGGCGGTCACAACTTTGCAGAAGGACATACATGAGATTGGCCAAAGGACCCATCAACTTGAAGACACCGTTGACCAGGTGGTGGGGGCCCAGGAGAGAGACAGGGCCATCATCGCTGACAACACCTCCCGTATCTGTGGCATAGAAGATAAACTGGAGGATTTGGAGAATAGATCCAGACGATTCAACCTGAGGATCAGAGGCGTGCCTACGGCAATAGTCGACCTCCCTCGTTACCTTAAGGCCGCGATCGATGAGATCCTCTCAGGTCATCCAGACCACGAATGGGAAGTGGAGCACGCACATAGAGCCCTTGGGGGAAGTCGTAATCTAGACCTTCCCAAAGACATCATAGTCAGGCTTCTACTCCAACAATCTAGGGACCTGATCCTGGCAACTACCCGCAAAAAGGCTATGATCACAGGCCCAGACGGGGCCAAACTTCAATTTTTTGCGGATCTCTCCCCTTCCACGCTTCAAAAACGGAGGCTGATGAAGCCTGCCCTGGAAGTCCTTCTCCGCCATGACATCAGGTACCGTTGGGGATTCCCATTTGCCCTAATTTTCTCAGTGGGGAGCACCCAGTATACAACGCGTTCTCTAGAAGACTGCCAAGAGCTTCTAAAGAGTCTGGATCTTACTGGGGGGGACCTGACCTCGACATCACCTGCATCGGCAGCTTTATCTCTCCCGAAAAGACAATGGTCGGAAGTGACCAGGCAAAAGAGGCCCACTGACCAAGCCTCAAAAATCACTCATAGGCGTCCCACCCAGATCATGGACTCGTAAATGCAATAACTCAGTTAATGCCATCTCCAGAGACTTTCAATTAGGCTGGTCCGCTTGAAAAGGCAACAGGCTACCAAAGACTTATTTCGGCATCCACAGGAGTTACAAGGGCTTAAAAACACCATACCAAAATTCCTTGGTAGAGAATAACATGGAAGTCTCCTGGAACTGACCTAGCCTTTTCTCAGGACATTTTATTTATCTTACTTTTTTACTTAGGTCCTCTAAGGAGCCTGGGGCCCTAAGCGGGGCCATGTCAACCAAAGACTTTTGAAATGTTGCTAACCCATGCTTTGTTTTCCTTCCTTTTTTAGCAGGTTTTAGCTGACTGATAAAGTTATAAGTTTTAATTTACATGCAGACAGTATAGTCAGTCCGTCAGGATCCTTCCTCACTGGACCGGGTCTAAAGGTTTACTCTGCTTTTAGTTCCGATAGAAAATTAGGTTGTTAATGCTTAAATAAGCTATTCAAGGTTCTGGCTTTATTCTGTTTCCTTAATGCCTCTCTAGATTACTTTTGCCTGTCCTTGCTGGCGGGAATTGGAGCAGGGGCCCTAGTGTTCTGAGAGGGTAGAATGCTTAAGACAGGGCGGGTGGTCTTGGGACAGCAAGACCTCTTGACAACAATTGTACTTTCTTCCCTTTGTGTTCTCTTCACTGCTGCTCTTCTCTTTGTCACCTATCAGCTTGGGTTCTCTTGCCCCTATACTCCCCCTTACTGTCTAACTGGAACCTGCCACTTAGTGCTTCCTCATACTTGTTATCTCTCCCTCTATGGCTGTCTAGGGGATTTAGAACCAAATCAGGGTTCACTCTACATAGCTGGGATAGAGGCGGCAGCCTGTCTGCTGGACAGTGGGCCAAGCTGCCTGGCCTCAGAGAGTGGAGGACCTCTGGTACTATTGGAACGGATCTCTTTTCAGCCTAGTGAGTTGGGTTCTAACAGCTCTGAGACACTACCAGACTTGTCTGGTACTATCTTGCCTCCTGTAGATCTCTTGGGACCGCACCTGTACTACTTATACTCATGCCTCTTTTAACCCCACAGAGCTAAACATACTGGACCTCTTCTTGGCCAGGCTCAACCACTCCTATCCCCAAGAGGGGGAAATCCGCTCTGCACTCTCTCCTTGGCGCTCCTCCGGAAGGGTAAGGCTACGCTAATGCATCAGATATATACACCTCTAGTTTACCCATGACCACACCGATGACAATACTTACCCATAATGTGAAGGGTTTCAACTCCCCCTTCAAGCGAAGGAAGGCTTTCCTTTATTATAAGACCCTTAACCCCATGGTGATCTTCTTACAGGAGACACATTTTGCCAGGAATAAAGTCCCAACCTACCTTGACAAAAATTATCCTCATTTTTATTACTCTACCCAGGTCTCCAAAAAAGAAGGAGTTGCAGTTTTGCTCCATAAGAGCCTCCAATTTCAATTAACAACTAAGATAGTGGACCGGGAGGGCTACTACATCATTTTAAAGGGGACGATTTTGGGTTCTCCAGTTTCACTGGCCTCCTTCTATGCCCCTACGAAAACACCACATAAGACCCTGATCAGATTCTTAAGGGTTCTGGAGGGGGGAGAATGGGGCAAACTAATTATAGGAGGGGACTTTAATCTGGTATTAGACCCAGTGGCAGATAAATCTAAACCTCCACAAGAAGATCGCTACTCCAAAAAAAACAGGCAAATCTTAAAACTTCTGCACTCCTTAGACCTAGTTGACGCCTGGAGAGGTCTGCACCCAAGAGGGAGGGATTTCACTTTTTATTCCCCCACCCACGGGACTTATTCGCGTATAGACACAATATACATATGTAATTCGCTTCTAGATAGCTCAAACAAAGCGGATATAGTTCCGTGCACTTGGTCGGATCACGCGGCGGTCATACTTGAGGTAGACCTGGGAGTTCAATCTCGGATGCCCTATACCTGGAGACTTAATGAATACCTGGTATCGCAATCCGGATTCCAGGAACAAACTGAGAGGGAGTTGGCAGAATTTTTCGAGTCCAATGCGGGTGGGGTGACAGGGGCGGGATGGGTCTGGATGGCGCACAAAGTCTACATCAGGGGGGTGTTTATCAAGCTAGCCTCCCAACATAGGAAACAGAACAGGCTAAAAGAAAAGGAGCTAACAGAGAAACTAACACAGTTAGAGCGGCAACATCAGCTTTTTCCCTCGATAGCTTTAAGGAAACAGATAGATAGAACCAGGATAGAGCTGGATAGTATACTGACCATAAAAACGGATAAGGCATTAAGGAGGACTCAACATTTGTTTTATGCCAAGGCGAATAAACCTGACAAGCTACTAGCAAGGAGTTTAAAAACTAAATATGCCCAAGCCAGGGTATCCCAAATCAGAAATAGGAAGGGGGATCTCACCTACAGCCAAAGCGAAATTCAGGAGGTCTTTAGGGATTTCTATCAAAATATTTACTCCACTCAGAAATTGGCCCCAGAGAATGTTATTCATTCCTATCTAAACTCCCTTGATTTGCCCCAGATTTCACCTTTGGACTTACAAAACTTGAATAAAGATGTTACTGTCAAAGAAATTTTAGATGCCATTAAAGAACTGAAGCTAGGGAAGTCCCCCGGCCCGGATGGGTTCACTAACATCTATTACAAAAAGTTCTCAGAAATTCTGGCCCCACATTTATGTAGTCTATTCAATTCAATTCTAAGAGGAGAGACGACTCCCCCTGAGCTGAACCATGCGGACTTGACGCTCTTCCCTAAGGAAGGCCGAGATCCAAAGGAAGCTAAAAATTATAGACCAATCTCGCTTCTTAATGGCGACGTTAAACTGCTGGCCAAAATTTTCTCACAGAGGATCTCAATTTTCCTACCCACCTTAATACATAAGGACCAATCAGGCTTTATTCCAAACAGGCAGACTAGTGACAACATTAGGAGGACTCTAAATGTTATTCATTTAGCTAGGTCTAGAGGTCTCCCTGTGTGCCTGCTCGCATTGGACATCGAAAAGGTGTTTGATACCCTGGAATGGCCCTTCCTATTCGCCACTTTGGCAAAGTTTGGGTTCAGAGGAAACTTCCTAAACCTATTGCGTACATATTATACACTTCCCAGGGCCACACTAAAACTGCCTGGTTCCCATACGGCCAGCATTAAAATCGAGAGAGGTACGAGACAGGGCTGCCCTCTGTCTCCTCTTCTTTTTGCTCTGGCCATTGAGCCTTTGGCTCAAGCGATCAGAGCTAACTCCTCTATAGAGGGGGTGCGGGTGGGACACCAGCATCTAAAGTGTTCCTTGTTTGCTGATGACCTTCTCTGCACTCTCTCGAATCCTAGCTCCTCCGTAGGCGCCCTGATGGACACGATAGGGGTCTATGGCAACTTGTCAGGCTTGAGGCTAAACCAGGACAAGACAGAAGCTTTGAGTGTTGGGATCCCTTTGGATATTCTGAACCAACTGAAGGGAATTCATAAATTTCTATGGCCCCCCTCACACATCAAATATCTAGGGATTAACTTGACCAACTCATTAACTAATATGTATAAGGCTAACTATCCACCTCTCTACAGGACTCTGCGGAGAGACCTGGAAAACTGGAATAAACGGCATATCTCATGGACGGGTAGAGTAGTCACGGTTAAAATGAACATATTGCCGAGGCTGCTCTATCTTGCCAGGACGCTGCCAATCCAGGTAAATAATACAGAATTGGCCCGCTTCCAGACCCAAGTATTTAAGTTTATATGGAGAAATAGACCCCCTAAGATAGCGAGAAAAACGATGTATGTACATAAATCCAAGGGGGGCCTATCTTGTCCTAATTTCCTGAATTACTTCAGAGCAGCCCAGCTTGCCTCTGTCCCCCTAGCTCACTCCATTCCACTCCAACCAAACTGGGTCTTTGTAGAGGAGTTGCAGATGGCCCCGCTTACGTGGGGTATTATCCTGTGGGCTCCAGGTGCAAGCGCTTTCTACTCTAGAATACAGAATCCCATAACTAAATTTACACTAAGAGTTTGGATCTGGGCTAGGAGGAAATACAAACTAACTCACCCGGTATCTCCCCTCACATCAATCTTTACATCACCCTCCTTATCAACCACCATCACTGCAGAGTCCAAGGAATATTGGACTTCGCATGGTCTAGCTAAACTGGGGGCTTGGTTTGAGGGAGGTTTGATGAGAACTTCAGAATCTATGATTAGGAACTTTGAGGTACCACACCGGGAACTTTTCAACTACATTAAAATAAGAAGCTGGATTGAAGAGATACAAAGAACCCATGGGCCCCCTAGGGACTCTTGGATGTCGGTAGTGTGTAAAAGTGAGGTCCTGTCCAAAGGAATTTTAGGGTCAATATACAAAATCTTCAATAGTCCACCAAGCACTTGGAGGCCTTCCTTTGTTTCGAAGTGGGAGTGGGACCTAGGACAAAATTGGGATGGGAATAAATGGGCTGAATCCTTATCGAACCTATCTAAGGGTTCATTTAATTATACTTTGTTAGAAACCTCGCTTAAGATTTTACACCGGACATACACAACTCCAGTTCGACTAAATAAGATATCCCAAACAATCCCAGATAGATGTTTTAGGGGGTGCCAAGGTAGGGGAGACTTTATACACACCTGGTGGAGCTGCCCTAAGGTATTTAAAATTTGGTCAGAAACGACCAGTCTAATCTCAAGAACACTCAAAACCCCACTCCAACCATCAATAGCAGTCTGTCTCCTGGGAGCTCGCTTCTCAAAACTGGGAAGGGAGGGGAATAAATTGGCCCAATTGATATTTCTAGCAGCTAAGAATACCATCGCAAGACGATGGAAGAGCAGGGACATTAATTTCCAGGAAGTAACAAACAAAATAAATTTTATTTGCATCAATGAGAGGATGACCCACATCATATCAGATACACATCACTGCTTCTTGGAAGTTTGGGAACCCTGGATCTTATTCACAAATAGTAATATATAACAACTAAGTTAAGGGAACACATTAAAGAAGCCATTCCTGTTGAGCGGCTGAGGAGTGGAGTGTGGAGCGGACGGGAAGAAATGGTGAGAGGACCCTGAGAGATATCTCTTCAGTATTCCAGAGGTACAGGGGGGGAGGAAGGTTACCTTAAGATTGGTTGAACGGGGAATTGCTGGGGGAAGACACTCCACCATATGTTTTGTACAATGCTACTTGTTTTCTCTCTACTTTATCTTTCTTTTATCATATTTCTTGCTGCTCTGGTTCATCTATGGAAATGTGAATTTCTGCAATTTGAACAATGTGACCTTATAAGCTGTATATATTGCTGAATCTAAAGAAACTAATGTGAATATATTTGGACAGAATCACCAAAAATACGAAAAAAGAGTTGTAATGGAGTTTTTATTTAAATGGAATGGTTTCAACATGTTAGCAATACGATGTTAGTTATAAGACAACTTTTGGACTATGTTTTTCATTATTCTTTTTTGTCTTGTCTTTGCAATTCCAGAACTTCTCAATAAAATTTATGTTATAAAAAAAAAAAAAAAAAAAATCATACCTAATTGAACCAATTTGATAAAGTAAAAGAACCATAATCACAAGGTCCCCAGAGGGTAAAATCACACTATTCGAGTGCTATTCCAAGCACTATCATAAACACTGTGTTTTCTAATGCCACACCACCTGTTATAAGAGTCCTGGCCAAAAAGACTCTTCTCCTACCCCCTGTTGTCCTACTTCTTTTCAAACACTTCTTGGCTTTCTTCCACTAGAATCGTTGAAGGCTCTCTTGCCAGTCCCCCAGTCCCTTCATTAGATTCCTATATCTGAAAGAATAAAGTTCAAAATCCTAACATGCACCGGTGCTTCAAGACAAAATTCTTAGGATATGCATTACCAGCTTGGGATTCATAGATGTTTGGCACACCTACCACAACAGTATGAAAGATTATACTTTTTCTTCTATTCTTCACAAAACTTGTTTTAGAATTGATATTTCCTTTGTGGATAATTTCCTAACTATGGGAAAGTATTAAAATTTAGAAATACAGGAAAACCAGAAGACGCATTATTAGGATTAATTGTATCAAATATATACTGTAGGTCACCAGGGGCCATATTACATTCCAAGCCCGTAGCGGCACCGGTACACCCGCAAAGCATGCAGACTTGAAATTCGGTGGAGTTACAAAGCTATTAAATTAGCCAAGCCCGCAACATCCAAACCCGTAAACCATTCTTGCGCACGTTGCATGTGCTTCAGTGAACGTGATCAATTACTCAAACATTCCAGAAATAATTCAATATTAATAAATCAGTAAATATATTCTAGTCCATGCGAGTTCCATTATATGTATTAACACATTTATTGCCAGGTTCGATAAAACACGGAAATTATACAGAAAAAAGTATTTTATATTGCAGATTTGCGAGCTTGAGAATTCACAGTGCTACACATAGAACTTTAACCCCCTTGCAGGTCCTCTCTAGTACCTGTAGGCTTTTTGGCTCCATTTGCGGTTTATGGGTTTGAACCCCAGTGGATTTGTAGCAATTTAATAGCTACAGTTCAAAGTATCTGTGGCAACGGAGTTCCGATTTCGACAGCCCGTAGGGTTTTTCCACTTGTAACCCACAGATCGTTTGCAGGTAGCTGTAAGAGGCCAATTTAATAACCGTAAGCCTAGCGGGCTCCGTTACGGGCTACAGGTTTTAACCTGGGGGAAATTAATAGGGCTGCTGGTGCTCCAGTGGTAAGGATTCAGTGCTTTTACTGCTGCAACCTGGGTTCAATTCCAGTCAAGAAACCAAGAGAGCACACCACCCGGAAGCCATGCAGGGTTGGGCCTGGTGAGTACTTGGATAAGAGACCACGTAGGAATACCAGGAGCTGTATGCTGTGGCCCACTGGAGAAGGAACTGGCAACCCACTTCAGTATCACTGCCAAGTGGATCAGCATGAGGTCATGGAGAGTTGGACATGACTGAATGAGACACACACACACATCAAAAGACACACAACTAATAAATCAAATATTTGTAGATACTAGAATTATTATAACAAAAAATTGGAAATCATATAAAACAACAATAGAAGAGATAACTAAAAATTCAATATATACACACAATGTACATGATATCAGCAGTTATAGACAAAAAATTTAAAAGATGAATAAATGAAAATAGACAAAGATAAATTAATAACATAAGAACCTAAATAATTTTAAAGAAAGAGAAAGCAAATCATTTCTTAAATTACCCCACTATTTCTCTTCTTCCCCCAATTGTTTTTTTTTATTTATCACTGTTAATATTATGAAAAATGATAATAAAGAACAAATAAATGTCTTTATTTATGTTTATCTACAACATAATTGTTAATTATTTGTACCCTAGATACTCTAATATAGCGCCACCCCAATATACTGCAAGGGTTACTAATTTGGTAGGTGAATGGGTAAGAAGTGCAAGACACGAATATAATGCAAGGATTAAAATTGACGTAATTGTAGAAAAAAATTGCTGAATCCTGTTCCAAAAGCACCCCACATGATGCATAAATGATTTAAAAAGATATGTACTGTAAGTGAGCTGGATTGTGAGTGCATCCGATCGAGGTGAATTGGTAGTGTATGAAAATCATTTTTTTAATGAAAAAATACCAAAATAAGCATTTAAACCCCTTTAATTTAGAAAAATATCTCTCAATTTCTGTCAGTTGAAACTTAGGGTTAACACCCTCCAAACCCAGGCTAAACTGGTATACAATTTGAAAAAATGTTTTGGCCAATCATGAAGAAGTAAAGACTGAAACATTTGTATAACAATCTGGCAGTTGCTGTCTTTTTCTGTCTGCCTGTCTCCTTATGGCCAATTTCAGCTGTGATCACAGCAACCATCATTTCCTTTAGAGGTCACACACTATGCCCTGCAGGGTAAACTTTATGTAAGCTTCCTAGGGGTGTGAACATCCAGATATCAGTATCTAGCATATAAATATGTAAGGACATTAAACTTTTCTACTAATGTAAAACTAGATGTTTAGTAGGAAACATTTGAAACCCAGGAAACTTACTTAAATTTTCAATATTCAATATAACAAGCAAATACGCCAGACTATTATGGTTAATGTCACGTTCATATACATATGTCATATGTTTTGTATGCCTGAGACCTGAACTCCCATTCCCACCCGCTCCCGCCCCCGCAGGACTCACAACACAATGGCTGCAACCTGTGGTAAATGCAGCACTCAGTGCACTGGCTGCAGCAGGGTGCACTCTAATAAAGACATGACAGCAAGGAGCCGTTTGCTCCTTCATCGATGGGAAGAGTATAAACTTCAGGGAACCAGTTTACCAGAATTTAGAACAGCTGTATCTCAAATATATTGCGATCCTACGATTATTGGTTAAAATGGGAATATAAAAGACTAGCGGTATACTTGTTTTAATTACAATAAAAAATATCTAAAAAAAAAAAAAGATGAGAAGGATATTCCATCAGAAATGTTAGCTGCACATATACGTTTGACTTTACAAATAAGGAGTGGACCCTCAGAAACAAGAACATTATAGTTATATATTGCTCTTCAACACAGACTTTTGCTAAATTAGTAGCTAAATGAATAGCTAACAAACTGAACCCACTCTTAACACAGATTATTCATCCAGATCAAGTAGGTTTTGTACCCAAGACAAGCACTGGATAATGGTAGGCTTAACATCTTATATGGCTTTTCGTATTCAAAACGAAGGAACTAACTATCTTCCTATCTCTTGGTAATGAAAAAGTGTTTGACAGAATGTTATGGCTTTTCTTGTTTGAAACATTATCGGTGCATGGCTTTGGAGATTGATTATATTTTATTACTTAAAAACGTCTATAGGATCCGATAGCTTCTTCAAAATACATAAAGACAAGACAAGGGTGCCAATTATCACCCTTTTGTTTCGCTCTGTCTTTTGAACCTTTGCTTAATCATATGAGACAGTATCCTCTAATCATGGGAATCCCTCACAGAAAAAGTGAATATAAAATCACAGCATATGCAGATGATATTAAAATACTATTAAAAATGCTCTTAAATCTCTTCCTTATTTAATGGAGGAACTCGCTAAATATCTTTGTCAGGTTTCATAATTAACTTGACTAAATCAGAAATGTTTAACTTTTATGTTCCTCAATATAAACTTCAACTAATAGAATTGAATGTTAGATTTAACATTAAAAAGCATTCATTAAAATACCTATGAATTACCAAATGAAGGAATATTTAGAATTGTATAAAGCCAAATATACTTCTTTACTAGGAAAGATCAACAAAGATTTACAGTGCTGGCATAAGTTGCCAATATCTTGGATGGGATTTATAGTCTCAATTTAAATGAACATTCTTCCTAGATTGATGTATTTATTTCAAACTCTTCCTATACCAATTCCTTTCTTCAGATATTGACAACTCCGAAGCTTTGCAGCTCAAAGTCAAATAAAAGTATCAGGCCTGACTCCTCTTACTTCCTTCCAAATACTGTGGCCCCTTTTGAAATTTTCAGCAGTTACAGAGTGATTAAATTGAATAAGCCCGCAACTACATGGCCGAAAGCAAAAACCATAAACCATGCACCCGTGTAAGTAGCATTTCAGAGCATGATCATGATCAATTAAGCACGGCCGTAACTACCGATTTCGAAATAGCCAATAGTTATATATACATTATGCCATTACATGGATTTGTATAATTATTTCTCATGTGTATTCATTGTCTCAAAACTAGTTTATAAATGTCATCTTAAATTTAGACATGAGAATTAATATTTGTCAAATGGCCATTATAATTTGTTGTAATATGATGAAGTATCTTTTCGATGACCTAGTCCATTTTTTCCCTGTCTTTTATTCTGTTCATTCCCTTCCTCATTTGTTTATTATATTATGTAGTGAAATATAATTTAAAAATCAAAAAATAAAGAGTTGGGAAAAAATCCTGAAATTCACCTATAATGCCCTCAAAAACACAGCAACCTCCTACGCATGAGCTCTAATCTCTATGTACTCTACTCTCTGTAATGACTACCCCACTCTGGCAGACACTCCCCTACTCTTAACAATTTCTCCTGAAAACCCATCTCTTCAAAGAAGCCTAAAACAGCTTGTTCCCTAATATCCAGAATTAAAATAGTGACCACCTCATGTGCATGGATCCTACTGCCTCACTCAACAACAGACAAGCAATTCCCTATCCTTTCAACTCTACTACCCTTAATCCGCTTAGATTGTAAGCTTTTACGAGAACATGACCCTCTAAATCTTTTGTACCAGTATATAACTTTTGTCATGTTAACTTTATGTACTCACATTACCCCTGTACTTAGCACAACAGAATATATTAGATCTTCATCCATAAAGGATAATAATAATAGGTGGAACTTTTAGAAAAGAAACCTTACATATGCAAGAGTAATATCGACTGTAAGTTATACGAAGATAAAAAAATGCAATTATATCCCAGCAGTCAATGACAGAAATATGAATGAATTAATTATTCATCAAGGAAGGTAGTTCAAAGTGGTCAGACAACAAGTTATGAGCAGATTATTTTCATAGGCTGTTATATTGGTTTTCATTAGCAAGGACAAAAACTTGTATCTGATCATTTAGGACTGCCTTCTAGTTAGAATTACTCGTCCCTTGATGACATTTCATGGTGAGGAGACAAGCAGCTAAACTGGAGGTTTACAAGTTGACGTTTGAAAGTAAGTTTAATGTTGGATACTGCTTTTCTAAATAACTGAACGTGAATGTTCTTAAAAATCAATGCCTAATTAAAATAACTAGCTACTGTTTTTAGGGCATTACAATGGTCTGACCAGATGACCAGTTATGCTCAGAAACTTGTCAGAGAAGATCATTGTCCTGACCTCTTCCACGGGCAGATGATTGTCTGTATTTCTCCAGGACAACAGAGGTATTTGTCCCGGGGTCTCATTTACAGGGATAATTTTAGAGAACATGTGTCTGGGTCTTTCATTTCTAACCTCGGCCTCCGCTGGTAACATGAGTTGTAAGAATGGCAGCCGCCCAGACGCTCACAACTCTCTGCTGCTTCACTCAATCACTTAATAGATGGACTGCAGGAAATAGGTCAGTGAATGAAAGTGGTGAGAATGTCCTGTCAATGCTGCAATTAGAAACACAGAATGTGATGGCAGATGAAACCTGATTGACTTACCTACTCTACTAGTTTCTGGTTTAACTCCTCAAGCATTTAGTGTTCTGCCTTCTGTTATACTAAGGACTTTCTTGTGTCTCTCTGGTATTTTTTAAATCACATAATTATATTACATTTGAGTAAGAATACACTGATACTGGTAAAGTTGCTGAATGAGAGCTTTGATACATTGGATGGCCGGTCACCTATATACCAGGCTTATAGAACAAACCAACCTAGGTGTTGTTCATTCTCAGATTGCCCTGATTTTGTTTTTGCATGTTTGCAGTTTGCCTGATGCCGGCAAATACTTTGTAGTCTGCGGGCCTGAAAATTACAGATCAATTAAATTCAACAAGCCCGCAGCTACATGGCCGAAAGCCAAAATCGTAAACCATGCACCGTAAGTAGCATTTCATGCCATGATCATCATAACGTCAGTAAAATATGGAGATTAAACGTCAATCAAATAGGGTTTAGAAGTCTGATATGCAATCAGACTCGCAATCCAGCAATGTACCTAATATTAAATATAAATGACAATCCTGTTCTAGTTCATGTGGGTGTCCTGATATGCATTAACTCCTTGAATACTAAAATTGATATAATACGGAAATAAAACATAAAATAATATTTTTTTTATTGCAGATTTGCGAGCTTGAGACTGTTGTGCAATTAATTCTAATGTCTTTCATCGCTTTCCCTATCTTTATTTGCTTTTACAGTGCTACGAACAGGTGTTTAACCGCTTTGCGACTACTATCTGGTACTCAGAGGATTTTCTTCTACATTTGCCATTGACGGGTTTTAAGGCAATTGCGGGCTTGAGCTATTGTAGCAACTGAATAATGATTTGCGATTGTAACATTTGAAAGATCAAAGGCTTACATGGGTTAGAGTTACGATTTTGATAACCACAGGGATTTTGACCTTCTAACCCACAAACCGATTGTGGGTAGCTAAAAGACGTCAATTGAATAGCAACATTTTTTACGGTCTACATTATGGGCTCTGGTAACTACAATTGGCTCAATTGAATGGAGGCCTATTTATACCTTCTATAGCCATTTGACCCACTTGTCACAACCTACTATGATGATGGGATCTAGAGTATCCTAGTACTCTTATTCCCAGTAGGCTTAGACCTAAGTTTGGGCTGACTCTAGACCTATGGACAGTCTTTGTCGGTACAAAGGCATAAGTCCCAGCTCATTGGTAGCGTGCCTGGGAAATCTGGAAGGGAGTCAGAACAATCTCCTCTACCAGCATATGCCCCTGGGTCAATAATGCATCTGCACATAAAGTCTTGATGAAATTATGAACCACTTTATTTGGAAAACAACATCTTTTAAACAGGCATACAACATTACCAGGAGGGGCTACCTTTAGTCAGCCCCTAACTGCCTCTGGCCAATCATGCAGGGTCCCTACGTGGGAACCATGAGACTCCTCCCAGGTCCACCCCCTAGGTGTGGCTAACCGAGTCATTTGGGCCCTGGCAGTCAAGAGAGACACATCTCTTTGCTATGGCCCAGGCCCCTGGATCTGGGCTAGGGAGACCCCAGAGGCCCCCTGGAGAGATGGTGCCCCTGTGTCTGTTGGGACCCTATTGTTCCTGACTTAAGTATGTGTGCTTAAAGGATTAACCTTGGTGGCCAGCTGGGGTCCTTCTCCTGTTGCAAGATGTATGTGGCAATGTATCCAGCATGACTACCCCATACTATCATATACATATGTGTATATATTCCACACACTGTCAGTCTATTTAAGTACAAGCGTAAAAGCGCACCCCACATAAAACCACCTAGTGTCCTCATAGTATATGGGATTGGGGCAGGGTTTCCACACCAATCCATCTCATGCATTATGATGACTTTTATTGATGGTGATGGGAACCCTGCTCATTTCCTTAGACAATAATCATAATAATATAACAGTATAACCGTATAACAGTATAACAGGGGGTCAGGGAGCCCCAAACCCCCAGGTATAGTCTCTTGTGTCAACAGCCTGTGACAGACATCTGTCCAAGTCCCAGATGACTGCCAAGTGAGCCATGACAATTAACCCCCAAGTACAGATGTAGGTATCCTGTACTCCAGGATGCCTATCTGGACTGACAGTCAGGGCTCTAGTTGGCGCGACAATCCATCTGCGTTCTGGTGGAATTTCCCTTTGCGGTGTTGTACCGTGAAATTAAAAGTTTGTAGGGCTAAACTCCACCTTAGTAGACGGCCATTCTCTCCAGCCACTTTAGATAACCAACAAAGAGGGTTATGGTCTGTGGTGACTGTGAACTGTCTGCCGTACAGGTAGTGCTGTAGTTTGCGTAGAGCCCAGACTACTGCTAAACATTCCTTTTCTATAGTTGCATAGGCTGTTTCTCGTTGCAGTAGTTTTCTACTAATGTAGGCCACTGGGTGCTCAACTCCCTGGTTGTCTGGTTGACTCAATACTGCCCCTATGCCATACATGGAGGCATCAGTCTGTACCACGAAAGGATGTGTTTATAATCTGGGGCAGCCAGGACTGGGGAGCAGGTTAGAGCATCTTTCAGTGTTTGGAAAGCCAACTGGTACGCAGAAGTCCAATTCACTTCCCTGGGTAGCTTCTTCTTGGTGAGATCCGTCAGGAGTTTGGCTGTGCTGCTGAAATCAGGAATACATTTTCGGTAATACCCAGTAGTACCTAGGAAAGCCATCACCTGCTTCTTAGTTTTAGGGGTGGGCCAAGCTGCTATTCCCTCTACCTTGGCTGGTTCGGGTCTTAACTTCCCATTCCCCACCCAATGACCTAGGTATTGCACTTCTGCTCTAGCCCATTGACATTTGTCAGGTCTTATGGTCAACTTAGCTTGGTGAATTGCCTGCATAATTTGGCTAATGTGCCTTATGTGGTCCTCCCAAGTCTGGCTAAAAATGGCTATATCATCCAGGTAGACCTGGGCATACTCTTGGTGCCCTTGCAGCAATGTGTCCACTAGTCTCTGGAAGGTAGAAGGAGCATTTTTCATCCCAAATGGCATTACTTTAAACTGGAAGAGTCCAAAGGGTGTGATAAAGGCAGACTTCTCCTTTGCAGTCTCTTCTAAAGGGATCTGCCAATATCCTTTAGAGAGATCTAAAGTGGTTAAATATTTGGCAGTACCTAGCCGGTCCAACAACTCATCCATGCGTGGAACAGGGTAGGCATCTGTTTTGGTTTTATCGTTCAGCCTACGGTAATCCACTCAAAAACGAGTGGTTCCGTCTTTTTTGGGCACCAATACCACTGGAGATGCCCAGGGACTACTGGATTCTTCTATCATTCCAAACTGTAGCATAGTGCGTAATTCTGCCTGAATGTTGGCCCTAACTGCCTCCGGTACCCTGTAGGGGTGTTGCTTTAAGGGGGCACATTCCCCGGTTACTACTGGGTGGACAGCTAAGGGGGTACACCCTGGCTTGGTGGTGAACAGGGAGTGGACGGGTTTAAAGCTGTGGGACAGCTGCTCTTTCTGCTCTGCGTCTAATTCCAGGATCTGCTGGATACTTTCTCCTACTGTATCCTGGTCTGCTTTGTTTAGCATATCTGGGATCTGTCCCTCCTCTGGTTCGTCCTCTGTGGCCCTACAAATAGCTAGGAGGTGAGCTGCTCTCTGAACGTACACCTTAAGTCTGTTGATATGAGCAACTCTGGTGATGGCCCTATCCGGGTCTATCATTACTACATAGGCCTTGTTCCCCACTTTCTGGCTGATTGTGTAAGGCCCTACCCACTGGGACTGTAATTTATTCTGGGGGTGAGGTTCCAGCATAAGCACCTTCGTTCCCTCTTCCAGAATTCTATCACTGGTCCCTGCCTTGTAGTATTTCTGATCCCTCTGCTGGGCTTTCCTCATGTTTTGGCTGACTATTCCAGTTAGTCTGGCCATGTTCTCTCTGAAGGCTAGCACATAGGTGGCCACTGGTATGGGTTGCTGCCTATACTCCCTTTCCCATGTTTCCCTAATTATGCTTAAGGGTCCTCTCACATGTCTCCCATACAGGAGTTCAAAGGGGAAGTGCCCTGTAGACTCCTGGGGTACCTCTCTATAGGCGAACAGCAAACATGGCAACAACCGTTCCCAGTCTGGTTCCAGGTCTGTAAAAGTGTGTATCATATGTTTAAGAGTTCCATTGAACCGCTCGCATAGACCATTAGTCTGGGGATGGTAGGGGAAGAGGTAATATGCTTAACGCCACACGTGGCCCATAGCTGTTCCGTGACCTTGGCCATAAAGTGTGGGCCTTGATCGGACAAAATCTCATGGGGCAACCCTGTTCTGGTGAATATAGTCACCAGGGCGTCTGCTACCTTTGGAGCTGTTATACTGGACAAGGCTACTGCCTCAGGGTACCTAGTGGCATAATCTACCAGGGTAAGGATATACTGCTTCCCCATTCTCCTGGCTCTTGCTAGGGGCCCAATGATGTCCACAGCTACCCTCTGGAAGGGTTCTTCCATTACTGGGAGGGACTGTAACTTGGCCCTGCTGTTCTTCTTGAGAGGCCTGTTCCTTTGGCAGGCATCACAAGAATGGCAAAACTCCTTTACATCCTTATCCAACCCTGGCCTGAAATATCTTTTTCACTCAACTCCAGGTTTTCTTCTCCTTTAAGTACCCTCCCAGGGGTATTTCATGTGCTATTTGTAGCACCTTGCCCCTATATAGCTGGGGAACCACTAATTGTTTCCTGGGTTCTCTGCCTACCTCATTATTTATAGGTACCGTGACCCTATATAACAACCCCTTATCCCAGATAACGCTGTATAGGTCATCCACTCCTTTGCCTCGTGCTGCCCTGTCCCTTAAACCAGCCAAAGTCTCATCTTTCTACAGAACTGCCCTGATCTCCTCTCCCTTGGCCCATCCTAAAGTTAATGTATTAGCAAGCAATGGACTTACCTTAGGTCTTAGGTATCCCCTCTGCTCCTGGTATGCCTCTCCAGGGTGGTTGCTCTTGGCTTGAGCTCTGGTAATGGGCTGTACATATTGGCTCGTCATGTGGCCCAAATCATTGCCCAGTAAAACATCCGCGGGGAGCCCATCCATGACTCCCACTTCCTTGCTTTGGTTCCCCATGCCCCAGTCCAAATTAACGCGAGCCATGGGGATGGTTAACTGTTCTCCTCCTGCTACCATCACCCACATTTCCTTTCGGATAGAATCTGTAGGGCGTACCCATTTGGGTAGGACTACTGTGACTGCTGATCCAGAGTCACGGTAGCCAGTAGCTTGGCGTCCTTGTAGCTACACGGCTTGCCGATGTTGTTCTCCAGACAGCTTCTGCGGGTTCCTTACAGTATAGACCCCGGGATATCCTCCCTCTGCTTCTGGTTCCCAAAGAGCTGCGTTGGAGCTCGCCGGCCCCTCAGTCCACTCCCCCAAATAATGTACATGGCGGTGGGGAGGTCCTCTAGAGTTTTTGGGTGCCTGAGGACAATCCTTAGCAAAGTGACCTCGTTGGTTGCAGTTGTAGCATTCTGAGTTCATTGGGTACCCCTGTGGTCAGATGTTTTTACTGGCCGTGCCCAGGGCGAATTACTCATCTCAGGAGCTGATCGTGCCGGCACCACCTCTCTGGGGCCCCTACCCGTATTTAGGCTAGGTTTTGTTCCTTGGGACACTCTTTTGGCCCTGGTGCTGATAAACCGATCTGCCAGCGCAGCTGCTTGGTCTGCAGTGGTCGGTTTTTGATCTTGCAACCATTCACCTACTTCTGAGGAGCAAATGTTCAGGAATTGTTCCATCAGTACCACTTCCAATATCTGTTCGGCTGTGATGGCTCCTTGTGTGGACCACCACTGGGTACAAGCTCGCCTTAACCTGCACATAACCTCCACATGAGTGTCTGCTGGTCCTTTGGTGGTGCCCCTGAATCTATCCAAAAATGTCTCAGGCGTCACAGTATATCTGCTCAGCAACACAGTGCACAAATATTTATAATCCTGGGCTTGTTCCCGTGGAAGGACTCCACATGGCCCTTCCTGTTAACTTGTTTAGCAGCAATTTGGCCCATTCTCCATAGGGAATATCTTGGACCCCACATTGATGCTCAAACTCCTGAAGGAATTCGTCCATATTGTCCATACCATCCTGGAACTTCTTAAAGTTCTGGTATGCCATCTTAATTCGTGCTGGCAATTCCTCTGTGCGGCAACCAAGCCTTTGCTGAGCTTGATCCCGCTCCCCAGTGCACTCCTGCCAGATTCTTTGGTAATGCTGGTCCAGTAAGTTGACCACCTCTTGTGCGGTCATCTCACTGGGGTATAGGTGTCTGTCTTCTTCATACCTCCTTGTTGCCTCTTTGGTGATGTCTTGCTCTCGTTGGGGTCTTGGAGCCGTTGGTGGTCCCTCACCCAACTCCTCTGCTTCCCCCTGCTCCGCATAATTTTTTCTCAGGGCTGCAATCATCACCGCTCGTTGGTCTCCCTTCCTCCTAGGGATTTCTTTCTGCTTCATCGCCTCCCTTAGCTCCGCTGAGGACCATTCCTCGTATTGCTGCTCCATTCTTGGTCTTTCTGTAGAGTCGTCCCACCGCTGCCAGCCAATTGTCACAACCTACAATGATGATGGAGTATAGAGAATCCTAGTTCTCTTATGTCCTGTAGGTTTTAGACCTAAGATTTGGGTGACTCAGACCAATGGACATTCTTTGCGGATGCAAGAGCATAAGTCCCAGCTTTTGGTAGTGTGCCTGGGATACCTGGAAGGGAGTCAGAAACGATCTCCTCTACCAGCATATGCCCCTGGGTCAATAATGCATCTGCACACAAAGTCTTGATGAAACTTATGAACCACTTTATTTGGAAAACAACATCTTTTAAACAGGCATACAACATTACCAGGAGGGGCTACCTTTAGTCAGCCCCTAACTGCCTCTGGCCAATCATGCAGGGTCCCTACGTGGGAACCATGAGACTCCTCCCAGGTCCACCCCCTAGGTGTGGCTAACAGAGTCATTTGGGCCCTGGCAGTCAAGAGAGACGCATCTCTTTGCTATGGCCCAGGCCCCTGGATCTGGGCTAGGGAGACCCCAGCGGCCCCCTGGAGAGAGGGTGCCCCTGTGTCTGTTGGGACCTTATTGTTCCTGACTTAAGTATGTGTACTTAAAGGATTAACCTTGGTGGCCAGCTGGGGTCCTTCTCCTGTTGCAAGATGTATGTGGCAATGTATCCAGCATGACTATCCCATACTATCATATACATATGTGTATATATTCCACACACTGTCAGTCTATTTAAGTACAAGCGTAAAAGTGCAACCCACATAAAACCACCTAGTGTCCTCATAGTATATGGGATTGGGGCAGGGTTTCCACATCAATCCACATAAAAAGTACATCTGTGTTCACATTTGAATGTCTAAAGCAAGTTAAAAAACCTGCTTCCAGCTCAGAGTTCCGAGAACAACAGTTATTACACTGCATTCTGGGAAGTTGAGCTGGGACACACAAATGTGCCCACAAATGCCTCGCTCTTCATTCCATAGCCATTATCAAACATGGCTTCCTTTAAGCTTATGCATGCTGTATTATACAGCTTTAATGCAAAGCCAAGGTTGGAATAAACACAGGCTGAGTATCCAATCCATGTACAGCTGTTTCAAGCTTACTGGCTATCATCAGCATGGAGCGGGATCTCAGCCTGTGTTGTGGAAATTATGAGTAGGTGGGCACATTTGTGTGTCCAGGCTCAACTTCACAGAATGCAGTGTAATAACTGTTGTTCTCGGAACTCTGAGCTGGAAGCAGGTTTTTTAACTTGCTTTAGACATTCAAATGTGAACACAGATGTACTTTTTATTTACTATATATATATATATATATATATATATATATATATAGTTGAATAATCAGAGTATTGCAGTGAATAGTGATACCTTTTTTATTGGACAAATGTATTCATAATAAAGCGACAAGCTTTCGAGAGATAATGCCTCTCTTTAACAAGTCAGAAAGCGATACTGATACAAGTATGAACTAAAAACAGCAAACAGAAAGAGATGGGGAAAAAAAAATTGGAAAAACAAGAAAGACTAAATTAATTGGCCAGAGTTGAGTGAGAAACAGACCAGCATTGTGAATAATGTCCTGATAGGTCAGTAAGTCTATAGATCAGGTTGTAGATAAGAACACAGCAGAGTGAAATGAAGAGCAATAAATTTAAGCATAGCATGTAGCTTACAAAAACAGCAATAGAAGGGGGGGGAGGTAGGTGGAATGTGTTAGCTATAAGACATTAATATAGTGAACCAGAAAGCCTAAATCGACGTTAATACCAAAATCCTTGGTATTAAAAAATTGAATCATTTGTAATTCAAAAGTTTTCCGCTGTTGGATGGTTCTGAAATTCCCTCTGAGTACTTTTATTTTGAGGTTCTGGATGGAGTGATTCTCCTGGGTGAAATGGTGTCCCACTGGAGTACAATAGCTGTCTTCCTGTTGTTTTTTGATGGAGCTTCGGTGGAGTTTCTGGCTGGTTTCCCCAATGTAGCAACCCCTTTCACATACAGTACATTGTATCATGTACACTACATTTGATGATGTACATGAATATGAGCCTCTGATGTTGTGCGTGGCTGTGTCCTCTTTGCAGGTGTGTTGGCATAGTTTGCAGCGACTTTTATTGCAGGGTTTGGTGCCATTTTCTCTGTTATGCTGTTCATTTGGCAATCTTCTGTTTACCAATGTTTGTCTTAAATTTGGTGGCTGCCTAAATGCAAGAATGGGGGGTTTAGGGAATATATGTTTCAATTCTGTGTTCTCTGTGAGTTGTGGTTGTAAGTCCTTAAATATTTTGCGTATTCCTTCTAGAACCGGATGGTATGTGGTTACCAGAGGGGTACGTGAAGTTGTTTCTTTGGTTTTGTATTGCAGCAGGTGTTCCCGGGGTGTTCTGATGGCAGAGGTTACTTTCTGAGTGATAATACAGGGTTTGTAACCCTTCTGTCTGAAGGAGGCAGACAGTGTTTTTAAGTGTTCATCACGGTCCTTTGTGTTTGAACATATGCGGTGGTATCTGATGGCTTGGCTATGAATTATCCCTTGTTTAGTGTGGGAGGGGTGGAAGCGAGAGTTGTGGAGGTAACTACATCTGTCTGTAGGTTTCCTATAGATAGATGAATTCAGTTTGCCATTTGTAATGGAAATGGTGGTATCCAGAAAGTTAACCTGTTCTGTGGAATAATCCATTTTAAATTGAATGGATGGGTGAAAGGTATTGAACGAATTATGAAAGTCTTTGAGTTTTCCTTCCCCTTCTGTTCATATGATGAACAGGTTATCTATGTAACGGTAGTATCTGTAAGGTTTGTGGACATATGTGGAGAGGAATCTCTTTTCCAGGTCGGCCATAAATAGGTTGGCATATTGTGGTGCCATTTTCGTGCCTGTTGCGGTCCCCATTATTTGTAGGTAAACATGCTGGTTGAAGGTGAAGTAGTTGTGGGTCAGGATGTATTCTAGTAGTTTGACAATGGTATCAGGGTTATATTTGTGATTCTGATTGTGTGTAGAAAGAAACTTCATGCATGCCTCAGTGCCATCTTTATGTGGGATGTTGCTATAAAGGGATTCAACATCCATGGTTACCAGTAGTGTGTTGGCAGGTAGGCCCTCAATCTGACTGAGTTTGTTAAGGAAGTCAGTGGTGTCTTGTATATAGCTGTCAGTGTTTTTAACTAGTGGCTTCAGGATGTTTTCAACAAGACCAGATAACTGTTCAGTCAGTGTGTCCATACCTGTAACAATAGGTCTCCCTGGATTGCCTGGCTTGTGGATCTTTGGCAGCATGTAGAAAGTCCCAGTTGTAGGATGGGTGGGTATAAGCTGCTCCAATTCGTGCTGCACGTTCTTAGGGAACGTTTGAATTAGTTTTCTTAGTTGGATGGTGTATTCCTCGGTAGGGTCCTTGTTCAATTTTTTGTAGTAGGTATTGTCTGTCAGTTGTCTGTTTCCTTCTTGTATGTAGTCCTCTGTGTTTATGATTACAACTGCGCCTCCTTTGTCTGCTGGTTTAATGGTGCTGTTAGTGTTTGATTTTAAGCTTTTTATGGCAGCTCTTTCTGATGGAGAGAGATTGTATAAGTCTCTTTTCTGTTGGGATGTTATTAAGGATGTAGTTCTCAGGCGAAAGCTTTCTATGTAACTGTCCAGTTTGGGGTTGCGTCCAGGTGATGGAGTGAACTGTGTATTCTTTTTCCTGCTGTTATAATCCAGTGATGGTGTGGTATCATCTTTGTTGTAGAAATATTCTGTAAGTCCCAGTCTCCTGAAGAATTCTTTCAGGTCAGAGTATAGTTGAATTTTATCCAGGTTTGTGCTTGGACAGAATGATAGTCCTTTAGAGAGAACAGAGATCTCTGGTTGTGTTAGCTGATGGTTAGATAGGTTTATGAATCCTGTGTTATCTGAAGAGTTTTCCAGAGACTTATTGGTGGTAGTAGAAATCACAGTTGAATTGGAGGCATTCACACTCTCTTTCTGTATCTGTACTTTGTTGTTCCTTTGAGAGAGGCAGTTCAGTTTTTTATTTTTCTTCTTTATGAGATCATGTTGCAGTTTCATCTGTAGATGCTGTATTTCCTTTTACACTGTTTCAGCATCATGTATATTGTGTTCCCTTAGTTGTTGAAGAAGGGATAGTATTTGGTTCTTTAGTTTTTCTTTCTTGCCATATAGTTGGTGGATTAGGTTGTTTCTCAGTTTCTCACTTGTGCGTTTGCAGAGGTTATCAGCATATTGTGAGTTGTGTGTAGTAGTAAGTGGATTTTTTATCTTTAGCCCATTTGGGATGAGGTTCCTTCTTTTGCAGTGTGACAGAAAATATATGTCACTGTTGAGCTGTGCTGTTTTTTTGGTCATCTTAATCAGTATAAATATGCATATACATTTACCTATCTATACATTTACAGATACATCTATACATATATATATATATAGATATATTTATTTTTATATATATATATATATATATATATATATATATATATATATATTTATTTATTTATATTTATATATATTCAGACTGAGGGTTCCATTTCATGTTAGTATTGCTTCAGACTTGATAAAGAGAGGTTGAACCTCTCGAAAGCTTTTCAATATAAAAAAGGTGTTTGTCCAATACAAAAGGTATCATAATATACTGCAATACTCATTATATATAATATATATATATATATATATATATATATATATATATATATATATATATGTATATAGAAAGAGAGAGAGAGAGAGAGAGAGAGATAGATTAATAATTATTAAATTACTAGATTGTTGGATATTCACTATTCAATTTTATATATATATATATATATATATATATATATATATATAAATATATATATATATACACACATTTATATCTATATATACATATCTATACACATGCATATCTATATATACCGTATTTATCGGCGTATAACACGCACTTTTTCTCCCTGAAAATAGGGGGCAAATCATAGGTGCGTGTTATACGCCGATATTCCCTCCCCCCTCCTCATCCTCAACCTCCCTCCTCACTCTAAACCCCCTCCGCATTCTAACCCCCCCTCCTCAACCTAAACCCCGCAAGCAGGTAAGTGAGGGGGGTGTATTTAGGGGGGTTTAGATTAAGGAGGAGGGGGGTTTGGGTTGAGGAGGGTGGGGGTTTAGAATGAGGAGGGGGGGGTTTAGAATGAGGAGGAGGGGTTAGAATGCGGAGGGGGGTTTAGAGTGAGGAGGGAGTTTGAGGAGGGGGGTTGAGGATAGGGGGGTTGAGGTTGAGGGGGGGTTGAGGAGGGGGTTGAGGATAGGGGGTTGAGGAGGGAGGATGAGGATGGGGGGTTGAGGGGGTTTGAGGAGGGAGGTTGAGGAGGGGGTTGAGGATGGGGGGGTTGAGGAAGGAGGATGAGGAGGGAGGTTGAGGAGGGGGTTGAGGATGAGGAGGGAGGTTGAGGATGAGGAGGGATGTTGAGGATGAGGAGGGGGGTTGAGGATGAGGAGTTGAGGTTGAGGAGGTGGGGGTGAGTATAGGGGGTTTGAGGAAGTAAGATGAGGATTGGGGGGTTGAGGAGGGGGTTTGAGGAGGGAGGTTGAGGGGGGGTTGAGGAGGGAGGATGAGGAGGGAGGTTGAGGAGGGGGTTGAGGATGAGGAGGGGGTTGAGGATGAGGAGGGGGGTTGAGGATGAGGAGGGAGGTTGAGGTTGAGGAGGGGGGTTGAGGAAGGAGGATGAGGATGGGGGGTGGAGGAGGGGGTTGAGGATGGGGGGTTTGAGGAGGGGGTTGAGGAGGGAGGATGAGGAGGGAGGTTGAGGATGAGGAGGGAGTTTGAGGATTTTGCTTCAAAGTTCTTTATTTGAAATTTTTTTCCCCCCTGAAATTCCCTTCTTAAAATGAGGTGCATGTTATACGCCGGTGCGTGTTATATGCTGATAAATACGGTATATATATATATATATATATATATATATATATATATATCTACACATTCATCACTAATATATTTGTCGTACTGCGAGTTGTCGTCCTGTTGCGACCCGCGAGCCGTTGAGGAACGCCGCGGGACTTAGGCTGCAATGAGCGCCAAAGGCTAACACGCGGATGACATGCGGGACTTAGTTGGCGCTCATCCCGATACACACTGGACTTTGCAAAAATTACGTAGATGGACTGCAGGGCTCGCAAAAATACGACCTTAACGGCCGAACCACTGAACTGGAAAAACATGCAAAAACACACAAATATGCCTCAAATTTACTTACACACTCACACACAGCACAGGAGGAGAGCCAAGAAGCCTGTGAGTGAGGTTGCAAGTTAATTTGAGGCATATTTTGCCTTTTTTCACAATTGAAAATCGCTGAAGCAAGAAAAAAAAGAGCTGCCGAAAAAACGGGGACATGACGAATACGAGGCTGAAGGACGTAAAACCAGGCCAAAGGACATAAATACGAGCATACAAGGCAGTAACATTTAACTCAAGCCAGTAACACTGAACCCAAGGCAGTAACACTTAACCCAAGGCAGTAGGCCCCTAAACTACACAGCCATATAAAGTACACAAAGGGAGAGGCTCGCAATGAGCGCAAAAGGCGTTTATTGCGAGACACGCGATGAGCGCCAAAGGTGATCATCGGGGGGGGGGGGTCGCAATGAGCACCGAAGGGGATCATTGCAAAGCAGGAAAGGTGTGGCTTGGCAAAAACAGCAATGATCACCGGGGCCTGTAAAGTAGACGGGGAAGGCTCTTGATGAGCGCCGAAGGTGCTCAGAGGGGCCATATCCTCGCATTTTGTGGCAAACAGCATTGCCAGGCTTAAAATTTTATTGCCGTCATTGTTGACGGGCAAGTCACTAGTATCTATATACAGTATATATACACATGTACACTTACACATACATACATACATATATATATATATACCTATATAAATATATATCTACAGTAGACTCTAAATTAAGCATAACTCATGCAACCAAAACTCTCAAGCAACCAGGAAAAAAAATTGATACTGTATTCTAAATAAAAAAATAATTTACAGGACTCAACAAATGTCTGGAACCAGGTACCTAGATTGCATTCACTGTATGTCTCTGCCATTCAATGTTACCTGGAAGCCGACAGCCATGAGTGACAGAGCCAGTGCAGTGTTGGCGTTACATTCCCCGGGTTCAGCACCGCACCCTCCAGCTGAACATACCTGTGTGTGTGTAAGTGAGGAGTGAAAGCTGCTGCTGCTAGAACAGCCCTCACTGACAAATATACTTAGCAGAGGATCCCACCTAATCTAGGCCTCTTTTAATAGTAGCTCTCAAGAAACCAGAAACTAAATTTTTCTGGCATCTACCAATCCCCATGGGTGCCAGTTAACTGAGAGTCTACTGTATTTCCTTACCTGCCAGATGCTAGTACTCCACTTCCTGGGATGATGACAAGTTGCAGGGGCTGCGGAAGCATGAGCACTGGGCCCCTCAAAGTTGCAGGGCCCCGGTACACTGCTAGAGATGATGACAATGCGTAAAAACTACAACATATTCTGCTACCTTCCAGCTCATAGATTGATGTTAACTACATATAGCTCATAGTTAATGTTAACTACATAAAGGCAGTAGGTAAACTGAATAAATATTTTCAAAAGCAAATTAACTATGTTTAAAGGCATGATAGGAGATCTCACTCCTCCTTGTTCATCAGTTTTTAATGGTTAGTGAACTCCTTAGATTATATATTTTTCAATACTCCATTTTAAATTAGAGGTGTGAATCTCTGCTTATATATAACAGAAAAGTCTATCTTTGAAGTATTATTTTACACATTAATACACACAATAAATAATATAAATACATATTTTTCAGGAGCAATGACAGGGAAACATGTGGATTAGTGGCTTTCCAGGTTATATATTTCCTGGGTTGCTGTTTCATTTATCTTGGCTGGAACTCTGGTTAGTAACAGAAATTGATTTTTCCATTGGGAATATGTATGTAATGTATTCGACAGATGATTGAGATATGTTTCTTGCAGTTGGTCTTCACTCTACTGGGGAATTTGTTTAGTAATGCAAGTGAGATAGATTTCCTGTTCAAATATATGCACAGTAAATTTGATTACCTTATCCCACCATCTTTATTCCACTGAGAATATCCACCAGATGAGAGTATGGGCTCGAAATAGTGGGCACCCCCTGAAACAGTTTGGGTGTTGTTAATAGTATATAGCTTTCTGTGTTTTAGGTACCAATTATTACAATGTTCTTTCTTCAGTTGGGCTTGATAAGGCTGTTAAGGCCAAACCTACCCAACAGATCTTTCAATCCCTTGAATGTAGCATTTAAAAATGTGAGTACACAGGATCAGCATACAGGATACTTCATGTGGACAAATGGTGCTGGAACTGCTTTTATTGTGGTGGACACTTCATAACAGATACACATTTTTTATGTATCAATCACCAGATCCAACTTTAATAACCGACAGCTTCTCAACCTGACAGTTACAGATAACAACAGTACTTTCTAAATCAGTTGACTGTTCATGAACCAAACATGCAACATACAGATTCTAACATCATAAGTCAAACACACATAGAGAATCAACCTAACACACATTAATAAACATTCATAGGGTAATCAACATAACATAAAAACATATTAAATAGCTATAACACCGACTGAGCCCAATCCCTGCACAGCTGGTTCAGACCAGGTACAGTTTTCCTCATATGCATGACAACATACCTTATTTATAATAGGGAACATGTGTACTAGGTCAGGCTATCATGACTATAATAGTTCAATGTCCATGTATCCATGACCCAGTATCAGGGCAACAGGGAAAATTATAGCAGCCCATAGGAGTATCATGTGGGTTTTAACTGTTGAGCATGACACCAATTATAGTACACAGTATTACTATATTATACAGTATTTTTAGGCTTGTGTGTATCACATTGTAGTTTTCCTTACTAACAGCCTTATTAAATTGTGATTTGGCCAATTGAATAGGGCTCTATATAAGCACAGAGCATATTTCTTTAGAGAAGATTTTAGTCAGTGAACTTCTATCCAAAAGCAAGGTCTTCACTAACTGAAAACTTCTATAAAAAAATATGCTCTGTGCTTATATATAGCCCTTTTAAAATTGTCTGAATCTTATTTTTATAAGGCTGTATGTGGTGTAGATTGCAAGTAGTGATAACAATGACATTGGTGTTAAATTGATTTCACTATTGCTATGGTACTAGGAGACTGTTTCCAATGCATATAAAAGTTATATACCTCTTTGTGATACAAATTATTTTAATAATTTTACAAGTTCTGGAAGGGCTGATAGAAGGTAGTTCTAGAAAGTTAACTAAAAACTGAATATGGTAGTAGTTATGATTATGGGGTTTATTTCATAAGTTTATAATTGAATTGTGACTTATGCCCAGGGGTCCAGGGAAGCCACATGACATCAGAAGCATTTCAATGTGCTAAAGTAGAATTTTCTATGTGAACCTAACAAGGTACAGTTGTAGTGGCATTTTATGAGGCTACTAGATTCATTTGGGCTTCTTGGTTTGTTTCATAAGATTTTGGACAATTTCTTGTTGTATCTATTTATGTATGTGTTGTGTTTGAAGGTTTGTTTTCATCTGTTCTTCCAATTATGAAAATTATTATTTTGCCATTCCTACAATGTTAATGAGTATCAGTAATGCTAAAGGGATGGAAAAAAATATAGTATCTTAGATAAGAAGTTTGCTGATTTTTAACTTTAATTGGATCTTTTAAATATGAAACAATGATTTTAAATATAAAATTACTTTGGTACAAAAGCCACAACTGTGAACTGAATCTATTTAAGTAATGATAAATAAGATAAGACAAGTATAATCAAGGGACTAATGTTTATTTCCCAAGCTAATACTTAGTAAGTTAACTTACAATTACTATAATGTACCACATATTAAATGTAATATTAGCCTGAAGAAAACAACAAAATTAGAGGTGCTCAATCAGAGAACAAACTAATCTTAATGGACATGATAATCCACTCTGAGAGCAGCCTCTTTTAGTTCACTTGTACCATTGACAGGGAGAAATATCCTGTAGTATACCAGTCTGGTCTCACTCACTAGAGGGATCCAGCCCCGAAATACCAGGCAATTCTAACCTGAACAGGAGAAACAGCAAATATAACCTATTATAATAATGACTACAGTGGTACCTTGGTTCAAGTCATTAATCCATTCCGGATGGCAGGATGCACACCAAACAGGATGCAAACCAAACAAGCATTTCCCATAGGAATCAAGGTAAATTAAAATAATCCGTTCCAGACCCCAGATGTTTTACATTTTATTTAGAACTGATGGTCTTGTTTTTGGATACAAAACCTTAAAATCAAACAGGCATCAATAAAAAAAAAAACAATAAATACATCAAATAACAAAGAATTTAACTTCACTTTAACTGTAAATTGATCAAATAACAGATAATTTAACTCCACTTTAACTGTACTGAGATCAAATAACAGAGAATGTAACTTCACTTTAACTGTACAGTATTGAGAGGACTTGAGGGACCAATGGGATGGTGGCAATATAGAGGAGGAGACATTACAACATCAGGCACATGAATAGGGGATATTTGTCCTTTCTGTTTCTTAACACCCCTGCACCCTGCTGGAGACTGTGATGTAGGAAGTTTCACTAGAAACCTATCAAGGGAAACTTGCTTCTGCCTTCTTTATTATTTCATTGTAAATAATAATAATTTATTGTAATTTTGCTTTCTATATTTTTTATTGTAAATAATAATAATTTACTGTGATATTGTGAGAAAATGTATGCTGAACATTGCTGTTTTCCCCTTGATATTTTGTCAAGAGCTCCTCCCACGTTTTTCAGGCACCAGTAGGAAATGCAGCACTATACCGATAAAACGTGGAAGTGAATCTGCAGGGAAGTCATCTCCAGAGTTTATCACAGACTAAAGATGATGGGAACACTAGCTAATTTTATTTAGTGTCCCACAAAAAATCCGCTTTTTTATAAACATTGTTTATACTGATATTAGCCAAGTAAAGTTTCTAACAGCTGGACTATTACAATTATTATTATTTACTATTATCCCTTATTTGAAACGCACCAACATATTCCATAGTGCGATACAGGATATAAGTACAAGGCAAAAATAATATTAACACATTGGAAAGAATGGAGGACCCTAGCTTTGAGCTTAAAATCAAACGAATATAGTGCTTGTTTCCAAAGCACCTTACAAGATTGAAAACTCACAAACTTCCAGAATGTTTTACCTCTTCACAGGTGTAGGGAAGAACAAACACAGCCTGTGCCAAAAAGTAAGATTTTATTTTTTATTAAATAGTGGTATCAAACGATAAAATGAACGATACTGCTATTTCCAGAATACAAGTGTTATAGTCGGGAGGGTACTCGGCATAGACATATATCAGCTGTAAAGGCTCCACTCTAGAGGTGGCTGTCCCAATACCTTCTAAGCACAATTGCAACAAACAGCACGAACACAGTATCTAATTATTTACTTATGCAATTAGCAATGACAACACATCAACCTCCTGTCACAGCAAATTAATAGACACAAACCATTTGTCTGACATGGGTTTCAGAGACAGATGAAAGGTTTGCTCGGCACACAACCATAAATATCAGCTTTGATTTTCCTTGTTACAATCTCATTACTAAATGCAGACTGATTCCCAAAATGCAACTGAACAAGGGCGGGGAAACCTCACAAATCTATAGATCTTGGACATTTATTCAATACACAGAAGGATTTCCATTTAGGGACAATATTGACACAAGAAAAATAATCAACACAATCTAATTTAGTGCTGCTTCTAATGGGATCTGATAGTTTAATGAAGTATATAGAAATATGAGAAGGATAAAATGGCCGCAATAGCAGAAATTCTACTTGTACATTAGATGTCACAGCAATCTTGTACTCTGATTATGCCTTTAACACCAACAGACAATTAGAATTCAACCTGCTATATTGATATACGTGGTACATGGTACCAGAAGTCTTTTGGCTGTCATAGCCTTCCCCAAGGTGTTGTCATGTAAGTACTACATTTGTTCTAGCAAGTGACCAGGAAGTTGTGAAGGTACAGCCACCCATGCATGGCAGCTTTCAGTCTGTCTTATCAGTGTGCAATATAATTCCCAGTCTATCCTGATCAGTAAAGACCGGAAAATATTAGATATATCCATAGCAAACTATCTTTTTTAGTGCAATTTTCCAATAATCGCTGCCGACATGGCTGCCCAGTGCAGATAGGTTATTAGTGGTATTTATAAAGGGCCTCATTCAATTGCGATTTGGCCAATTGAATAGGGCTCTAAATAAGCACATAGGATATTTTTTTTAAAGAAGTTTTTAGTTAGTGAATACCTTGCTTTTGGATAGATGCTTACTAACTAAAAACTTCTTTAAAAAAATATGTTATGTGCTTATTTAGAGCCCTATTCAGTTGGTCAAATTGCAATTGAATGAGGGCCAAAGTGCTTAAAAGTGTGCATAGCATTATGGATTTATAGCCCTAGTTTCTGCACTTTGATTTGTTAGCAAACATTAGCTTCCAAGCACGCGTGTATCTATGGGGAACAAAAGATGAATGGATGGGGCTTCTGAGGAACCTGTGTAAGGACAAGATGTCATCCTTTTGAAGTTGGAGAGTGGATAAATTAGGGGTTATGTATAAAAAGTGCTACTCTACATAAAGGTAATAGATACCTGCAAAGCTTTCCAATGATATGATAAGCACAAATACTAAGGGTCTCATTCAATTGCATGGCCAATTGAATAGGGCTCTATATAAGCACAGAGCATATTTTTTTACAAAAGTTTTTAGTTAGTGAAGACCTTGCTTTTGGATAGGAGTTCACTAACTAAAAACATCTGTAAAAAAAATTGCTATGTGCTTATATAGAGCCCTATTCTATTGGCCAAATCACATTTGAACGAAGCTCTAAGAATTCAACATGTCTGGGATAGGCATTAGGAGTCATCCTGAGAAATAACTAATCCAACTTTTTTATTTAGATAAAAAGGACAGACAATAAATATGATGATAAATCAAATTGTCTCTGCCTGTGCACTCAGACGTGTCTGTAAAAGAGAATGGGTCGGTTTCGATGATGTCAGGTAATGTATGCATTAGAGACTCTCTTGTGTGAAACTTAGGTCTTAATTGTAAACTATTTTGAATTGCACTGAAACTTGACTTTCTTGACCTCAAAATTATTTGACAGTAATATTGTAAATGATTGTTTTTCTATGACTGCTGCAATCGATACCATACTACCATGCTGCACTACATTTGTGTCCTTTTGCTACCAAAATAGGTGCATCCATGGGACAGGGTCTATGTACAACACACAACTGCTAAAATGTCACCACTTTGAAGGTAAATAATGTAGTACTATAGCAGCAGAGTCAGAGTTTGTCAACCTGCTTGCCATATATAAAAGGCATGACTTACTATACCCAACATGCTTCTATCAGGACCAATATAGCAATCTGTATATTATACTACATGATTACTAAATGTATGCAGATGTCAGTAGTTCTGGAAATCCACTGGAAGTTACCATAAAGAAAACCAAGACATGAGAAACCTAAACGCTAAAACTGGACAGCAGAAGAAATAATATAGATCAATGATCAGATGGATTTTCAGGATTAGAAGCATGGCATGCAAAGAGTTAATGCTTTTTGTGCCATTTATTGTTTGTGTCAGAGTTTGTTCTGGAATCCAGATACATTGCTTAACATCATTGGGAGGTGGTCCATAACTCATTCTGACTTCATCACAGATGAATGTTGGGAAGATGCCAACACTTTTGACTTTAGTCTGTATTTTCATATTTTTCCTGCTTCTATTCCTAATATAGATGCATGGACTTCACAATTTAGGAAGAGGATGCAGTGAATAAAGGAATAGTTTTCATAACTTCAACTAGTACAGATCTGTTGGAAGAAAACTTAAAAATAGCAGGTTTCTGTCTGGCGTTTCTTTTACAAGCTACCTAGCTTTGGTGGCAAAGAGTAAATTACTATGGGCCTCATTCTATTAGCGGCCGCAGCCGTTGCGGGGCCGCAAGGACCGGCCGCAAGCTATTCGGCTATTCTATTCCCTTACGGCCGGGGGCTCCGGCAGGCTTGCGGCCGGTGCCTTGCTATCTCTTGCGGCCGCTCGCGCCAGAGGAAAGCCTTTGATCTAAAACGGCCGCAAGAGTTTCGGCCGTAAGAAATTCCTATTTGCAATTCAATTGCTCCGGGAAACCTCTCTGCAAGGCTAAGAGCGAGCCGCAGCTTACTTGCAGGAAAGAGGTCTCGCTAGCACCAATTAAGCACATAAAATAGCTCAAATAAAGCCATCCTGCACTTTGAGAAGACTATAAAGGGATTTTAGGTGTTAGAAAAAATAGCACATAATTATCCTATACTCAAATCCGTAAAATATTTTATTTTTACTATCCGTAAAATATCCATGTAAAAAGTCCAGAGTGCTTGGAGCACCTCAGACACGCCCACGCCGCAGCCGGAAAATAAACAGTTAATTCGAACTCGGGTTTGGGCTGATGTGCAAGCTTGAGAGGGGGTTCCTTTTAATCCTCATGTCCCCCAATATGATCCCTAGCATTTACAGAGCTGTACAGTGCAGGCTTGAATTTATTTTTGAGTTTTTAGATTTCCCAGCTTACGGCCGGTTCCAAGATATGCGGCCGGCCGTAAAAGGAGATCCTTGCGGGGCCGTATAATAGAATCGCGAGTTAACTGAACCCTCGCAAGGAATCGCAGCCTTACGGACGATTTACGGCCGCTAATAGAATGAGGCCCTATGACTGTACCGAAGTTAAGTCCCAATTTTAGGCATTATATATATAAAAATTGGAGGAGCACTGTCCTAAACATGGTAGGAAACCCAGCTAATTCCAATGTATGCTCTCTCACACATGATACTTTTTTCTTCATAACAATAAACTGAAAAGTTGTTTATAATGATCATCCTACCAAAAGGTGGGAAGGTGGACAAATACAGTGGCCTTAAAGGTATTACATTTGTATAGCAAGGTGATAGGTGATACCATTCATCACATATATAGTTGTGTGCATTGCAGGTTGTTCCTAGCGCTTGTGTGAGCCCGCCGCAACTGCGGCCCTCACAAAGCGAGGGCCGCAGTTGCAAGCAAGAAGCGCCAAACTTAGGTACGGCGCTCACTGCGCTGGTGGAGGTGAGCCATAGGCGCCCATGCCTACGACCTGCGGGACTACAGAGCAATAGAAATCTCAATTATACAATTCACAATGCGAGACCCGTAGCAGTTTTAAAAAGTTGCGTGTAAAAATTACGGCATAAAACACTTTGCAAAGGAAAGCGGGACTTACGAGCCGTGGGACTTATGGCGCACGTGCAAAAAAAAAAAAAAAAACACAAATAAAATACAAAAAAAAAATCACACACAGCACGGGGGGACAGCCAGGACGTCTGGGAGTCAGGTTGCACTCAAATTTAAACGGAATTTGCTGAGTTTCGGCACCCGAAAATCCCCTAAGCGACAAAAAAAAGATGAAAAAAAACAAAATTAGGCTACACGACCCCTAACCACGCAAAACACCACCAGGCACATAAGACTTTTACCCAGGAACATACAAGGTACAAAATACACTATTAGGAAGGACGGAAAATGCTCGAGAGCCGCGTATCACATAGACAATCACAGCCATTTTACAACACTAACCGTGGAGGAGGGGGGTGGAGGAGGGGGTTGAGGATGAGGGGTTTGAGGAGGGGGTTGAGGAGGGAGGATGAGGAGGGAGGTTGAGGATTTTGCTTCAAAGTTCTTTATTTGAAAAAAAAAAAAATCCTGAACTTTCATTCTTAAAATTAGGTGCGTGTTATACGCCGGTGCGTGTTATATGCCGATAAATACGGTATATAAAAAATAAAAATAGCAGAGGAGAGGCTCACAATGAGCCCCGAGGGTACTCAGAGGAGCAAAAGTACATGAGAGGTGGGGCTCGCAATGAGCGCCGAAGGTCACTGTGTGGCAAACAGCATTACCTGCCCTACAATTTTATGACAATTCGCTAGTAGTATATAATAGTGGGATCCTTTGGGTTAGAAATAATACAGGCTTGTCTATAAATATAAAACTACCATGGGAAAGGCTAGGAGGCTAGACAGCGCGTGTAAGTGCCATTTTGGGTGAAGACAACAATAGTTTACATATAAGTGTCTCTAATATACTTGTGATAACAACAGGACTTAAGGTTAGCTACAGAGACTTACATGGGTGATTGCTCCTGACTATACAGTGGTTCTACCTAAAAAAAAATATGAATATTTATTTATTAGAAGGTTTACAAAATATAAAACATATTGATCAGCAATTTTGTCAGTCAATATATGCAAGTTCACACAATAAAACATTAACCAATGATTAACTGACTACACCTTCTCATTTTACATTTTTAGTTATGAAGTATCATATATAATAACTTAAAATTTCTATCAAAGTAGAACATAGTGCACAGTAAAACTAACAAAAAATGAGAATGTAAGAGATAACACATAGGAACAGACATTGGAATGGATAGTTAAACCATAGTGCTGTTAACTAAATTTATAAACTTATAAACCATGTAAGCTAAAATAGCTAAAATGGACTCCACTAAGTTGGCCCATTACAGTCCTCACTAAGATACCACACTGTTCATCACATGACATTTACCTTGGTATTGCAGCCGAAGAACCTCAAGGACTCCTTTACTCCATGCCTCTTTCTATCTTCGTTGTAGCAGAATTTGGATGTTATATCAGAGGAACACTTAATGAGGATGCTACCCAAGGTTCCCGGATTGCCAGAAACTGGGGGAGACTATCCAGGATAATGTGGGTTAATCTCTCATTGATAAAGAGGTAATTGATCTTCCTGACTACCTCCTGAAAGTTTAGTGTCAATTTTTTCCATCTGCTAGCTATGTGCATTTTGGAAGCCAGTGCCATTAATTGAAATAGTTTATTTTGAGATTGAGAAAGATTCTTGATGTGTACCCCCAACAGGCATGACTCAATAGAGGGTGAGACCACATTTTTAAAGAGTGTGGAGGCTAATTGAGCTAATTGTTTCCATGTTTTCTGTATAGTTGGACATGACCACCAGATGTGGATGTGGTCCCCCACTTGTTGGCAGCCCCTAAAGCATTTATTGCTCTCGTGTGGCTTAAACTTCTGCAATTTATTGGGCATACAGTAGGCTCTGTGCAATATTTTAATAGTCTCTAGCAGAGCTGCATTGAGGGAACCTCTGGATACGTTGGAGCTAGATTCTGCCCACTTGTTCCAATCCCATTCTACCCCCAGGTCCCATTGTTTTATAAATTTAGGTTTCTGGCTGCCGGTGGAGTCTCGAAAGATGCCATATAGCGAACCCAAAACCCCTTTCATGAGAGGGAGGCTTTTACATACAGTAGACATCCAAGAGGGCCTAGGGGGTCCTAATTCTCTCAGAGTCTTGCTGGACCAACTTCTAATTTTCAAATAATTATAAATTTCCGTGGCTGGTAGATTGTGGGTCGTACAGAACTGGTCGTAGGTCAAAAGTCTATCGTTTTGTACCCAGTTCCCTACCCGGTCAAGGTTTTTAGAGGTCCACCAAAATTTGGAGATGGAGCTCGTGTCTTTTAGGATTTGTGGAAAAAACGTGACTGATAGTAAGGGAGACAAACCCGAGCTAAGTCGACACCTGCAGTTGGCCCACCCCGAAGCCTGAAGAGTTAGGGAGATCATAGGGTTGTGATGCATATTAAAGGGAGTTAATTCCTTGGGGAACCAGATCAACCTATCCCAGCTGTGCGGAAGCATCTGCTGTTTTTTTAGGAATACCCAGGATGGCTGGTGGGTACCAGAGTGTAACCTGGGCAAATGTGCCAATTGAGCTGCCTTAAGATAGAGCCTCAAGTTGGGACACGCTAGTCCGCCTCTATTTTTATGTCTAAACATTACCTGTCTGGAGATACGAGGACACTTATTGCCCAAATAAACCAAAACATGCTTTTCTGGAATTTATCCAGTTCCTTTAGTGGGATTGGTATGGGAAGTGTCCTAAATAGGTATAGCAGTTTAGGCAGAACACTCATTTTTACTACAGCTTCACGGCCCGTCCATGAGATATGAAAATTCGCCCACTTCTGCATATCTTCAGTCAATGACTTATACAAGGGGGGAAAATTTGCCCCGTACAAGTCGGCAAAATTGGAAGTGATCTTTACTCCCAGGTATTTTATATACTGAGTAGGCCAGCTGAAATTATATTCTGATTTAAGTTTATCAATCTCAATTTGCGACATACCCATCCCTAGAGCTTCCGTTTTCTCCACATTTAAATTAAGACTTTGCTTAAATCCTTAATAGTTGACATGAGAGCTGGTATAGAGCTAGAGGGTCTGGATGCCAGGGTGCATAATAAATCGTCCGCAAAAAGTGAACATTTAAGGTGCTGGTGTCCTACCCGAACGCTCTGAATGACTGGATTAGCTCTAATTGCTTGCGCTAATGGCTCCTCTATCTCATCTTTTAAAATACTGTTCATATTAATGTAAAATAAATCCCTAGTAGTCTATTGTTTAGACCCAAATACCACTTAACCATATCATCACTCGCACAACTGCAAGTTACAAATTTTGAGTCTTGAAAACAAGATGTTAAAGGGACACTATAGTCCAATATTTTTATTATTTTAAAGAACTAGTACTGATAATTACATGACTTTATACAGTCTTACAATCTGAGTATATATTTACTATCAAAGAAGGGAGCCTTGGAGACTCATTGCTACGCTGTGAAGTACTCTTTTCAAGATGCCTTGAAAGTTGAGACATAAAGGGAGGTCTTTATAAGACAACAATGGAGAAAGTTTGTTTTTGTTGTTTAACATTCTAAAAAAACCTTGCTCATTATTACTTCTAGTTCTTTAAACTAGAGTGCTTGGATTTATCCCTCTGCACCGTCGCATTTCTTCGGCAGCACTGACAGCTGCAGTTACAGGAGCCATCCGGCAGAGAGTGCTGTCAATTTTCCGGCGCCGTCATGTTTGATGTAAGGCATATAACTATTCTCCCCTCCGACGTGGCGCAACTCGACAGCGATGAGCCGACAGCGAGGCCATCGCTTTGTTCGGCGCAGGCATTTGGCTCTTCTGTCGGCGCGCCTTATATGAAAATCGGCAGCGGGATTGCAGCGAGTAGATTTTGCGAAGGTGAAGAGGGAAAGGACCAAGCGCTTAACTATGTTTCTTTAGACTCCTGCAAATGGCCAATACATATAGAAGCTTTGCATAGTTCATTTCACTTAAACATAATACTCCCCATGGATCTACTGCTATTATTATGGTGGTTTATATCTGAATGCACTCACAGGATTAATGAAATTTTGCATCTGTAACATCCTTTCAATTATTGTGGTGAGTGATATCATGTTACTGCAGTCACACTGTTAGTAACCACAAAAATAGTTGTATTTATGTTCCTCATAGCAGCTCACACATTACTGCTGGTTATTTATTGCCCAGTGATGTAATGCGAGACTCTAGGAATATCTGAACACTTATTAATGTTTTAGCATAGGGTGTATTAGCCTGTTTGTCACAGCACCACTAATTTCTATATGATATGCTTTCTATATTGAGTTAGAAGCTGTTCTAATATCAGCAGGTCCACTTAAAGAGAGAGCAACAGGCACACCAAATATAATGTAATTTGGAAATCTATATATTAAAGAGCATTTTAGGATCTATCCTGCTATAGTTATGGCACATGTCCGCTGATGCGGCAACCAACCGCTAGATGGCGCTGCCAATATGTTCTAAGCTTAGAATGGTAGCCTAACCCTTAGACCAACACTAACCCTCCCCCTAACCCAAGTCAAGTCTTGACTCTATGATATAGCACTGGAACGTCAACAGCGCCATCTAGCGTTTGGTCACCACACTGCAGCGGCAGACTGGTGCCATAACATAACAGAATAGGACCGCATTTTATTAACTGGATGTTACATAAAAACATTGCATTTTTATACAGTAAACGTATATTGAAGTTTGTCATGTTTTTCCTGTCAATCAACATTTCTGTTCAACCCACTAAGCATGTAAACAATGTATGCAGACCCCAAGGAGTATGTAGCACTTACTAGCAACATTACACTGATAACAGTAAAGGTTTGGTGGGTAGATCAAAAGGGCTGATTGGGAAGGAAGCATTACAAACTTGAATGTCAAAATAATTGCATTTTAACTGCATTAAATTGATAAATAAATATAGCTTTCATATATAGCCATTTTTAGGTCCCATCCATTTAAGTAAGGGCTTGACCCCTACAGCACACCCTACCCTTTATTGCCTTGGCTAGGATATCAGCATACAAACAGTACTACCCCCTGTATCTTCTGTATCAAGTAAGTCAGATGACCCCAGTACCACTTCCTGGCAAATATATATTTTTTGGTCCTTAACCCAGTTTGTAGTTGTTACCCACTACTGTGAACCATCTTGTAATCATCTCGTGGGCACCTAACAACTTGCATTAAAATGTACAATCCCTTATAGGAGCTCTGAATCTACCTTAAATGCCTTGCACCCTACTTGCACTCTCATATCCATGTTCACATTCTTCCAAAGCTCGGTTTGATGCCTGTGCCTTAGTACAATTCAATTAAATAAAGTACCTTCTTGTACTTATAATATTGCTAGGTAAGGTCCATGTGGTCTGACACCCATGCTGTGCCAAATGTATGAGTGCCAACTTCATTACTTCCATGGCCTTATGATCTGGAAAACAGAGAGAGGGAAAATACTTTAGATTACACTATTGGACATGTTATCTAATCTTGCGGGATTAACACCTACACAGAATTTTAATTTTGCCATATGACATCTGATCAAGTCACAGCATCAGGATCAATGCCCACTACAATTAAAATCGGAAGGCACAATAATCATATGATATACTAAAGTAAAATGTGAAATACAATAACATTTATATAAATAAATATATATGGTGCCTCATCTTGCATTTTTACACTCTCATTTCCTATTTGAATATTGTTTGTACATCATTTATCTTCGTATAAACATGGACAAACCTGCTATTTGATTGTCATTGTAGTGATTTGTATCTACTGTATACATTTTATTTTCTTAAAATAAATTAAACTGTAACCGTCAGAAGTTTAAGGGTTAAATATATAAAAAAAATGGCACTTATAATCAGTCCATTATGTCATCCCATTACATTCTTTTGTAATACTAAATGTGTGGCCAAGAGCAAAATAAATGTGAAAGTTATAAATAAAAACACATTATCCTACATACAAGAAGTGCAGAAAATCTCTCAGTGTTGCTTTATATACAGATAGTCTCACCCTATTACACCCACTGGAGTCTGGCTTACCATCCATCAAGCTGCATATGTCCATTATGATGGCTCCACTCACCAGTGGTGTGAATTTCATGAGGTGGTGACTATGATGGACTTACATTGTATTGTATTGTTTTGAGTGCTGTGATATTTATGTATTTTCATTTCTGTGCGTATCTGGTGCATCCTAGCAGCTTTCCTATAATATTGTAGTGCATACATTTGTATTTATGTAAGGTTATGAGCAGTGGGGGAGCTACAGAATGCAGGGCCCTGGTGCAAAAAAAAGTTTTGGAGCGGTTGTAAAAAATAGTTTGCACTGGGCCCCGCTGGAACCCAAACACTCACTGCTTCTCCCCCAGACTCATTTCCATAACTATTCCCTTGCTGAAGACTTCTTCCCATAGATGCAAACCTTCCCAAGATCCTCACCTATTTCAGCTGCACCCCAAAACTCCTTTCCTATATATATAATATATATATATATATATATATATATATATATATAAAACATCACAGCACCCACCCCTCTTAGCATCCATCCCCACCAATCCTTTTCAGCAGTCATCCCCTCTCAGCAATCATCCCCACACAGCGCCCAACCGCTCTCAGCACCCACCTCACATAGCACCCACCCCTATCTCCTTTCTTTCCTCCCTCACAGAACCCATCCCGCTGTACTTTGCTGTCACTTTGCCACCCTTACTCACTTCTTCCATGTTACACATCCCCAGCGTGCTGAACTGCTCCACATTGCCAACTCTCGGAGCTTCAGTAGAAATTCTCTTATTTAATCAGACACACACCAATTTCAGAGTGGGGGTGCAGCCGAGGTGGTCCCAAGTGGGCTGTGGTGGGTTGATCTGGGATGGGGGACCCAGGGCGCCTCGACACTACAGAAAAAAAATGAAATGCAAATGTATAAGACAAAACAGCACTGGGCCCCCAGAGCCGTGTCCTGGTGCACTGCACCACCTGCACCACTGGTAGATCCTCCTTAGATAGGAGGTGAAGTAAACCAGCAATGACTCCTATCAGTCCAACAGGGTTACCATACCAAAGTAGGAAACCCCCAGCAGAATTGGGACAGTAATCAGATATGGAGCAGAGAGTGCATGGTCATTTTGGAAACAAACTGCTGGAAACTGCATATATATGAAACAAGAAATGGTTTAATGTACTGTCAAATGTACTTGCAAAGAAATGAAGCAAAAAACAAATAGGTCTTAATAAATTCTTAGGAGAATTGCTAAATATATACAGGGTTTTGAAAAAAATAATAATTTAAGGTCCATTTTAACAGCTAATACGGTTATATTGTGATTTTGAAAGTTTTGGAAGAGATCTTTGTTTCCCATCAAGCCTAACGTAAGTACAAGCTGGTTTTCAACTGAAAACTATGCAAGCAGACCCCCAAGGAGTAAGTAGCAATCATTAGCAATCTTTACACTTATAACAACACATCCTTGGTGAGGGGATCAAAACAAGCTGCTTGACACAAACAAAAGAAGAGAAGGAAACAACTGTAGTGGTTGTTGGATGTTACAAACAACAATAGTGTAACCCGTGGGAAAATGCCCACCCAGGGTGCCGTCTCTTTTTACTCATTCATGTTACTACAGAGGAGACATGTTGTGCAGCATATCAGCTTGTACCTGCCCTAAGGGCATACCAGAATGAAAATGCCAGGCAAGTCCTGGGCACAAGAGAAGCAGCAATTACAGACAATGGTTTCAGCCATGAGTGGCTTTAGTGCCGAGAGAAAAGAGTAGCTTCCCACTGATGAAAGACAATCGTGGCCTTATCCCATGGGGGACACTATTAAGTGATGTGTGTCTCTCTCTTTTTGACGGATATAAGAAAACTAGCGAATTGCCCGTCAAAAAATGACGGCAATGAAATTGTAAGGTAGCTAATGCTGTTTGGTGTATAATAATGAAATATGTAATACATTACTAAATGAATATACTGTACCTATTTTGAAGCATTGTGATGAAGAGCTGGCAATCTGTGTTGATGTTGCTGCAGCATTAGTGGTGTGGAGCTGCTGTGTAAGCATGCTGAATGTGTGCACTGTGTGGTATGAATATCCGTAGGTCGTTTGTTGCGTTTTGCGAGTTTGTTGTGGTGTTTTGCGAGTTTCTTGTGGTGTTTTGCGAGTTTAGAGTGCTGTAGCCTCGTTTTCGTTTTGTTCGGCGGCCATTTTTTCTCTCGCTTAGATTTTTTTTTAGTCTCTAAACTGTTTTATTTCGAGTAAAATTAAGGTGTAACTTGTATTTTTGAGGTCCTGGATGCTCCCTCTTGGTGTAGGTAAGGTTTTTATGTATGTGCTGTGTGTATGTATTGTGTTTTACATTTTGTAATGTTCGCGAGTTGCGTCCGAGTGTTGCGAGGCCGTAATGTGTGTGAACGTGTGTCGTATGTTGTTTGCGAGTGTCGTAATGTGTGTTTCGTGCTGTTTGGTTTGCGACGTGAAGTTTGCGAGGGTCGCAGTTGCTGGCATGGAGCCTTCGGCCTTCGGCTACGGCGCTCCATGCCAGCAACTGAGACCCTCGGCCACTGCCCTCGCTTCGCGAGGGCCGCGGGCTCGCTATGCGAGCCCGCAGCGTTAGCAACAACTCGTACGCTCACAACTATATATGTGATTCTATTTTTATTACTGTTATCATTATTATATCAAGTATTTAAGCCCAAGGTCTGAAAGCAGCAAGGCAATGACCCGTAGCTGAACTGGTAATATGTATTGCATTTCCCTTTTTATTTGGGTTGAGGAAAGTGTAAAGGGCCACTGTAGTACAAAACTTCCTATTATGCATTTAAATATAAATATAAAATAAAAAAAAATTTGTATAAAAAAACAGTGCATTGTGTAGATAAATCGCATTAAACTGACACATAATGTGACTGATTTCTCCTCTATTTCCATTTTACAGGACACACAGGGACAGTGAGACTTATGGATATCTAGACTGAAACATTTTGTTTTTGCTGGTGCATTCAGTTGAATGTAGAACAGATAATAAACACAATTAGCAGGTTTGCCACCAGACTTTGTTTACACTTCATGTGGGTCAAGTGGATCAACACTTTGTTTTATCTGTTTATGTGATGCTTTATTGGTCATTTTCTTACATTAATGACATATATTTTAGATGCAACCAACTTTTTGGTAATGTATAAAACTTTTTTCAGGGTGTTGTGACCTCTTGGTTCCATGACTTGGAATCAAACCCAGGTCACAGTGGTAAAAGCACTGAATCCTAACCACTGGACCAACAGGGAACCAATAGGTCACACCACCCTGAATCCAAGCAAGGTTGGACCTGGTCAGTACTTGGATGGGAGAACACCTAGAAATACCAGGAGTTGTATGCTGTGGCCCACTGGAGCAAGAACTGGTAACCCACTCCAATATTTCTGCCTTGAATATCAAGTGGATCAGAATGATCATGGACATAAAGATGTCCTGGTGTGTTACAGTTCTTGAGGTCACAAAGAGTCGGAAACAACGGTACGACACAAAAATAAAAAAAAACTTTTTTGTACATGATAGAAAGTTTTTAACTCCAGTCACCATTTAAAGTGAATATATAGGCTGCTCCCTGTACTATTTCATGTTATACTGTACTCAATCTCCAGGTTGCATTATTGAGGTACAACTACCCGTATCTTGGAGTGGCTGCTGTTCATATTCACACCACTAGATGTCCCTGTGCTTAACAGAACAATACACTGTATTGATGGGAGAGAGATGAGTAGAGGGACTTGGTAAATGAGAGTAGAGAGAGTAAGATCAGGGCACAGGGCAGAGGAAGCCGCAGGGAACAGCTCAACTTATTGAAGTTCCCATCTCTCATTCTGTGCAAATATTTGTCCAGCTTACACAGCTGTGCAGAGCCAGAGCTGCCAGATATCACAGAGAGAGTGGGGCTGTGAGGAGAAATGTCACAGAGCTCAGTATCACATTCCACTCCCCTATCTGATCAGGGGATTTACTGCAATTCGGTCTGTGCATGAAAACTTTATACTAATAACTTGCTGTTGACCATTTTGCTGCAAAACTTAGTGGCACAATTCATTAATTTCCAACTAAGGTTATTTTTGGTTTAGTAGTCGTAGCCATTTGCTTTTTTACTTACATGATTAATCACCTAGGACTTATAGATAAGATCTCTGAAAGGTTGTCATAAAGTTGTGGAATCATCTTTCCACCAGCTAGTAATTGGGGGCTACAGTGGAAATACTTTGGGGGGGGGGGGGGGGGCATCTACATAGTAGATGCCCCCTGGAGTCAAATATAGGTTGTCTTATTATCCCAGAGTGTTCTGATATTTTTTTCTATAAAAGTAATTATATGACCCTTTCCCCTAATAAATTACCCCAGCCTACTTTGGCAACAGTGGTCCCCTGCCATGTACTGGGCCCAGTGCATTGCAACTACCTCAGCAGCATTAGCACTGCCACTGCCTACCCCTCAGGCTCCAGGCCAGCAGAGGTGCAATATGGAAATATCTAGGTACAGAGTCTGGTAAAAGTATGATTTTCTGTAAAAATGCGTTTATACTCACGGCTCAAATAGTTAGCTTGTGACATAATTCACAAGACTACAGTAGTCCATTAATTAGATGCAATTTGACATTTCTGACATAAATTAAAACATTAAAGCAAGAATCTTGCAACACTCATATATACAGATGAACAGAGAAATAAACCCATGCATAGGAGCCCCCACAAATCTGGGGGGATAAAGTTTAAAGAGACAAAAGAAATGTGGCCCTGAGTGGGGCAAATCAACTCTACTCCCAGGACAGGCAGCAGGGGTGGATATACATCCAATGCACCAGGGCCCTGCTCTGGGGGGTCCTAGTGCTGCAGTACCCCTCAAAAAAAAATTTTTTATTTCTTTGTTTGAATTCTCAATGACCCTAGTGGGCCCACCAACACATCCACCCCCAATATAATAAAAACATATATATTTAGATATTATATATATATATATATATATATATATATATATATTATGGGTCAAAGCTTTCACAGGAAAGGCATACTGCTCCAAATATATGATATTTGTTGCATCCCCTGTTCATATAATCTGGGAGTGATTTGTCGCCCCCATCCCCCCCAATTCCTGCGCCCCTGAATAAACCTATACCTAGTAGAGCAGAAGTGGTATAGACAAGCACAGTAAAGGAATTAAAGCATCCCTGGGAAATACATAGAGTTGTCTTGAGGTCTATTAAGCAAAGCCTTTCCGAGACATAGAATTGGCAGGCTATATTGGCCTATTAGTTCTTATATACTTTCCAAATTTATATTTCTATATGACTTTTAAAAAGTATATTTATTAGAAAGGCTGTTCTATTAAAAATAATCTGTGGGGGGACCGGGATACCCCTGTTAAAAGAAAGACTGAGGATCTTACATAATTGGATTAACATTGCTAAGCACAGCAAATACTGTGTGCTCCTTTGTGTGTGTTTATTAGTGCATGGGAGACTCCACATTCCCTTGTGTGACCGGGAGTTCTTCAGAACTTGTCCTGAGGATCTGAAGGGGAGATGCTCCATTATTTCATAATCATGTTATTATTATTATCACTAATCAAATGGTTGTGGTGAGACACATTTACATTTTTACACATCCTGTACACAACATTCATTCTATAATGTTGTTACCATGTACAATAACATTATCTCAGTTGATAAATGACATACCATCATATGAGTGACAGAACTGTGATACAGGCATGTGGGTAGCACATGTATGCCTGTCTGCATATGTTGCAGGGACTGGGAACGAGAGACATTTCAGATCACAGGACGCACTCACTGTCAGACAAAAAGGACATTATCTAAAATATCGGGTATACACTTTGATATTTCAGCTAATACTTCAGTTGTTTTGACTTTTGGAGTGGGGGACATTATTTTTATGGTTCTTCCTGGTAATTATATAAAGTTGGCCAACCAGATCCGTATCTCAGTTCCTTCCATATTTTGGAAGACGCCCCTTTTTATGAGGGCTCTCACCTGTCATTGCTCCATGAACCACCTCTAATCTGGACCCCACCTTCCCATGGCATAATGGAGACTCAGTGGCCAATATAGACTAAACTAATTAAGGGGGCATGCAAGGATCCCTGTTTTTAATAATAAAATATCAATAAAGCAGCTGAAACATGCAAGGCATTGAAGGCTACTAAAGATAAAGAATCATTAAATATATTAAATTAAAGATTGTCTTCATTTTGTTTATTAAATGTAATTCTTCAAAGAAAAATATAGGACTACAGTGGTCTAAAAAGCTAATACTAGCATGCTACATTTTAAACAAATAAGATTTTTTTTAGTCGTCTTAAAAGCACTGGCAATATGGATTGCTATATTTATATACAGAAAGGCTAGTGTATACAACCTTTAGAAGCAGATAAGCAGAAACAAAAATGTTGATTTAATATGGTGCAAATAGCTTTTAGAAAGTCTAATATAAGGAAATACATTATTCATTTTTAACTATTAATTTTTGGTTTGGTTTGGTGGCAGCAGACATTTTGCTGTTAATCCAAACCTGCAGCCTTATTAAATTGTGATTTGGCCAATTGAATAGGGCTCTATATAAGCACAGAACATATTTTTTTTACAATACAGAAGTTTTTAGTTAGTGATGACCTTGTTTTTGGATAGAAGGTCACTAACTAAAATTTTCTGTAAAAAAATATGCTGTGTGCTTATATAGAGCCCTATTCAATTGGCCGAATCACAATTTAATAAGGCTGCAGGTTTGGAGAAGTCAGAGGAAAATTTAGATAACTGAATTCAGATATCTGTATTAAGTTATTTTGAAAGAACTAAATAGCAGAGCAACATCTGGCAGAGTAACCCCCCATGACATGTCAACTACCAGTCCAAAAAACATCCAAAATTAGATTTAAAAAAATTAAATTTTCTCTAAAAAATGCTTCTATGTCTATTGTTTGCATAACTAGCTGGTATTGTTGTTAGTTTGTTAAGTGATTGACATTGATGAAGCTCCAACTACAGTGGTCATTTAAGTACAAAATTGATTATAGATATATAATGTGGAAAGGCTACTATTATGATTGTATATTAGGTGTGTGAGAACGTATGAATGACTGCATTGTCCGCAGAGTGTTGCTCCGGTGGGGTGCATGCTTGTTCCACCCTTGTGATTGCTATTAACATTGCAGATTTTGTGTGCTTTGCAAATTTTTGCTGGTAACCAATACCAGTGTCTTATTAGGTGGGTTAGGGTATAAAGCCCAGATCTTTCCCTGGGCGTCAGTACTGTAATGAGGGAAAATATTTGCAATAACTTGGAATGGCGATTGCCCAGAGAATGGAAGTAATGCAGGGTTTGGTCAGTGCTGCTGCTGTGTTACAGGGATATCCTGCCAACTTTCCCCACTGACTGAGCCTGGCTCCAGATACTCATGAATTATCAGGACGCGGTGTGCAGACCAGCACATTACAGTGTTACCAGGGAATGTCTGAGTGCTGCAGGACCGCAGCTTGGAACAATGTCTAACTACACAATTCTGACATCACCTACCAGCCAACTGTTACATAAAAAGGAAGTTATATGAAAGTGTGATATGGATCATTAGGAGGAATTATTGGGGTATATGATGTATTATCCCCTTCTGGATAGACATTAATCAAATACTTTTAATCCATCAAGTTCCACCTTGTTAGATCTCTCTTAAAGTACTTCTTCTGAAACATTGCCACTTGTCTCATTAGGGACAATAGGAATTCCTTCTTGATCCCCAAAACTACCAACCAGATTATTGCCTTGATCAATATTCTATATACTAGTTTATAAACTTAATATCGTATGCTTTCCTTATACAATAATATATTCAATCCCTTTTAGTTTATCCTGTTTCTATCTATGCCCATGAGGCCCAGGCCTATGCTGCATCATTTCAAGGGCTGCCCGAAGATGCTGGTGCAGTGCCATGTATACAAATCTGCTTTCTGGTCTCTTTATATCTGTAAATGTGCCTGACATTGTATATATAAATAAACATACACCTATAATTTGGGATTAATCAAGGCAAATGAGAAGTTATAGATGGGGAGCACAAGTCTAGGAAGCCGAGGGCAGCTTAAAACCTAAATACACCCCGATCTTTTAAATCTGCGGTATATGTTTTCGGCTGTAGGAAGGATTATATATGGAGCAAAATTAGGAATTATAGAGAGATGTTTATAGAGCAGTACTAGAAATTGTATGAATAATTTTGGGAATATAGTGGGAGTTATATGGAGAATTATGGAGTAATAGGAGGAATTGGGAGTAGTATTATGGAGAGGTTATATAGAGTAATAGGAGGATGTATATCTAGGAGTTATATGGGGAATTGAGGAGTAATAGGAGGAATTATTGGGAGCAGTTATATGGCGAGGTTATATAGAGCAATAGGAGGATGTATATGGAGGAGTTATATGGGGTATTGAGGAGTAATAGGAGGAATTATTGGGAGCAGTTATATGGCAAGGTTATATAGAGCAATAGGAGGATGTATATGGAGGAGTTATAGGGGGAATTGAGGAGTAATTGGAGGAATTATTGTGAGCAGTTATATGGCAAGGTTATATAGAGCAATAGGAGGATGTATATGGAGGAGTTATATGGGGAATTGAGGAGTAATAGGAGGAATTATTGGGAGCAGTTATATGGCGAGGTTATATAGAGCAATAGGAGGATTTATATGGAGGAGTTATTTGGGGAGTTGAGGAGTAATAGGAGGAATTATTGGGAACAGTTATATGGCAAGGTTTTATAGAGCAAAAGGAGGATGTATATGGAGGAGTTATTTGGGGAATTGAGGAGTAATAGGAGTAATTATTGGGAGCAGTTATATGAAGAGGTTATATAGAGCTATATGAGGGTGTATATGGAGGATTTAAATGGAATAATATTATATATTTGTATGGATTATAAATGCACAATAGGAGGAATTATGGGAGGAGGTTGAATGAATCAAAGTGAGCAATTATTGGGATCTTTATGTAGATCAGTAGGAAATATGACAGAGAGAGGTCTATTAAACTAATATACAGATGTTTTATGAAGCAATGTGACTTATGTGGAGCAATGGATGGAGTTGTAGGCTTGTTCTTCATATGTACATTATTAAAAGTAACAGCATTTCTTCATAATCACTAAATCAAAGTATCTAATATTATAAATATGCTCTTACTATCTGTTGCAATATCAAAAGTCGTGCATTTAAATATAGAGAGGCAGAGGTTTGGTGTCAGCTCAATCCCAGCTCCATATATGCTGTTGTATTTTGTGTAATTTACTAGATACATAATCACATTCAGTTACTATTCTATCCCAGGGCACTGATTCCTTCCCTCACATGTCTGGCTTGGGAGGATTCCTTATTTAGCTGCATGGGACCTTGAGATGCTGTGATAAGCTGCCTCCTCTGTCCTATCCACCTCTCTCCCATGGGCTCTGCTCAGTGCCTGCATAACAACATCTTATTTCTTATTATTGCTGGCAGAAAGATCAAAACCTTGTTATTGAGGAATTTGGGTTTCCTACGCACAAGCTCCACTGTTTACATATTGTTCTTTATTATTGCTGCTATCACTAAAACATTAATCTAATCTCATCTACAAGTTTGAACTGGCTCCAAGATGCAAAATGGAGAAATGGTTTTAGGGCCTTGTGTATGTGAAGAGCTACGAAGATTAGGTGCACTATCTGGCAATAATGGTCCTTGGGAGAAGTAAATTGGAACTGCCGTGGACTACATAAGAGCCAGTGTGCAAGTTTGTATAATTAAAGAGCTAAGAAATATTAATGACCTACTTCTGGAGCTGTAGGATCTGTAGGATACCGAGCATTACAATAGGAGCAGATGGTATAATGTAAATTGCATGATTCCTACTGATTCCTACTGAAGTTTGGAAACATTTCACATTTGTGACGTATGTAACAAACTACCTTTAGCAGCTATGTAAGTCGTGGAAATATGTTTTGAAAATATTCAAAATGTACATAGGACAGGGTATCATATATATTACAAATGCAGAAAGTGTAACATGGAGGGAGCAAATGTACTTTTGTTGTGAACGTCACACAATCTCTAATATAGCCTTCTCCTTTCTACAGTGGTAGGAGATCAGTCCACCCACCCTCCAAGGGTGTTCTCCTATGCGTTTGATGTACATGCATCATCTGGTGCTAGTGCTTATGGATATGCAGAAAGATGAGTGGAGCTGAGCTCTTTGGCATCTTCTCTTTCCCTTTGGACACTCTGTCCTCTGCAACCTCTCAGCACAGGAGGATAGCGGGCCCAGAGGATGAAACATACAGTATAAGTGGGGGTCTTCTGTTTCCCCTGTGCAGAACTGACTTGAATGGCATTTCTGGTCTGGTCTGGTCTGATGGTGTGGCGTAGTCAGGTTGTAATTAACTAAAGCTTCAGATACTGAACTATGAATGCCTAGGAAAATCAATGGCACTTCGGTGATGGATGAATTTTTTGTCTTTGGTCTTTGTTTCCCTTATGAAGCGGGGCTTGCTTGGCATTTAGGGCTTGATCTTTTCATGTTTGTTTTACCCTGTTCTCTGTAATGGTACAAGTAAGTAAAAAGTTGAGATACTGCCCATTGAGTGAGTACTATCCCAAAGGGTATGCTCTTATTTACTTATTTTACCTTGCAGTAGTCACTAACCCACCAGCAATGTTGTGTGCCTTAATAAATATACACACAGACCTGATATTTCATATTGCAGTTGGTCTTTAAAAAGCACGGAAACAGGAGCATTGACAGCATATTATTAAACTGAGAGCTCCAGACTTGCTTATGAGATACATAAAAATCCCTGTTCCTTCCTATTGAATTAAATCAAAATGAGATTAAAAAAAGAGCATTATGTGAAATGACTCAAACTGGAATGTTTTAAAACCAATAAATAAAGCGATGTTGTAATTGATTGTTCAGGATTTAGTAAAAAGGCCTCAAGCAAACTAATTGGTGAAAGGACATAAGGTCGAAGGCCCAAACCCCTCTAGCATTTTGCTGTTCATTAGTTGTACTTTCATTAGTACTGTCTGGTTGTTTGGGTACATTTGAGAAGATAGGGTCTAAGGTTCATAGGAAATTAGCATGTCTTGCTGGGATCGAATGAAAGAAAAAAAGGGTAAATGTTAGAGGGGAGGTGTCAGGGACTAGGGCAATATTTTACGAAACCAGGACAGTATTGTGAGTTATTATATGTACTTCAGCAGCCGGCATTTATGTTACCATCAGATTTTTATTTTTACCTACAGGATATATAATTATACTGGTGTTGTACTTAATTTACACCAAACAAAATGAACTGCATATTAGATCTTTGCTAAAATTGTGGGAATGGACTAATATCCAATATGCTGCTTGAATGGAAGTCTTATTAACTCTTCATAGTTTTACAAAAAATAATATATAAAGAACAGTACATGTAAGAAATAAATTGTCCATCTACTTAAGTCACACGTCCTAAAACATAATTGAATATAAATATAATAAATTAGAGCTTATATTTTTTTTTTTCTATTTTTTTTTGAGGATTTGCATGAGTTGTTCTATAAAAGGAGCTATTTTAAAAAGTATAATTTAAAGAGTATCATTACATCTGTGATTCTGTCATTAAAGAGTAACATTACACTGGTATTCTATGCTGCTACAGAGTATCATTACTTTATATTGCTATATAGTAGCATAGTACACTGGTACTTTATACTGTTACAGAGTATAATTGCACTGATACCTTATCATAATAAGTATTATTACCCTAGCACTTTACATTGCAATATGTTTCAGTGTGTTATAATCACAACATGTATACAGATAGAGCAGAGACTTGGCAGTCTGTCTGTCTGCATGGGAGACCTATAAATAACACTGTCTCCTGAGCTGTCTGATCTGATCACTGGATTAGTCATATGGACGGTGACAGCAGTAGACACTGTAGGCTTTCCCTGAGATACAGTTGAACCTGTCCCTCCTTGTGACCTGGAGACTGACAGATAATCGCCTTCCCACTGCTCAGGTATCAATGACAGCTCCATAGACCCACTATCCAAAAGCAACACACTGACAGCTGCTTAGTATCATATCTATTGAATGAGCAATAGCTCTCCTCCCACCAGAAATAAATAATAACTTCACTCTATGATTCGAATATCATTGAATATCCATGTTCACTTCAAGGCCTCAAGTCTTCACAACCATACTATACCAAACTTAAACTTACTTTGAAATATATAAATATATATATATATATATATAAATATATATATATATATATATATATATATATATATATATATGTGTGTGTGTGTGTTTGGAAACTTTGAGACGACTGACTAACAACATAATTAGACAGGGAAAATTAGTTATACTATGTTTTAATTAAAACTGTTGCCTGTGATGGTCCAGGTATATCCACAATACTTTGCTGGAGGTTGTGTGTATGAGAGAAGTGGTTACTGTTCTGGAAGAGCATTTATTTTTTTCAACCTACATGCTTCTGAGCATGTGTAGGGGAAGCAGGTATGCATCAAATTCAGTGTAGGGGAAGTAGGTATGCATCAAATTCAGTAAGACCCAATTACATAACAAAATCCATACTTCAAATGCATTAAGTTTTTTGCTGAACTACAATGGTCCCTTAATGTCTTAAATTAGAGATCATAGCAAGCAGCCATACTGCTTTAGCAAAAATAATTTGTGCCAGTCTACCTCATTATAATTAAATAACATTAAATATATTTTATTTATTACCGTTTATTTGTAATGAGCCAACCTATTCCGCAATGCTATACAGGGGTTAAGTAGATGGCAAAAACTACAGTATTTTAATGTATTGGAAGGGCCCTTTCTTTGAGTTTAAAATCGAATGTGCATAGTCGTTCCCTAAAGCACCTTGCTTTAGGGAACGACTGCAGACACTGAGCATTGAGTATGGTAGATGAGTCTAGTGGATGCATTCAATATGGATTGGAGTAAGGACCAATGGGTGATGGGGAGGCCAGCAGGAAGAGAATTGCACTAGTCGAGGCAAGATATGAGGAGAGAATGTGTTAGAATTTAAGCTGTTTCTTTTTTTAAATAGTGACATATTATGGAGATATTGTTTAGGTGAAAAAGATAAGATTTAAGTGAATTTATGCGGGAAATGAAAGAGAGGGCAGCATACAGCAGAACCCCAAAACAACAAGCCGGTGAGGTGGGAGCGATGATGGTAGTGCCAAAAGTGAGAGATATTTGAAGAGTGGAAGCTGTGGTAGAGGGTGGGAATATTGTAAGCTTTGACATGTTGAGTTTGAGTTGGGCGGACATCCAGGAGGATATGCTTGAGAGGCATTTGGAAGCTTGTGCTAGAAGAGAAAGTGATAGATCTGGTGCTGACAGTTAGATTTGAGTGTTATCTGTATAGAGATGATTCTGAACTCCAAAAGATTTTATTAGGGTACCAAATGAGGATGTATAGATAGAGAAGATGAGTACGGTCTAGGACTGAACCTTGGGGTACGCCAACAGACAGGGTGAGGTAAAGAAGTGATGTCAGAGAAGGAGAAAATAAATGTTTGATCTTGTAGGTATGATGTGAACCATACGAACACAGTTTCACGGATGCCAAGAGAGTGGAGAATTTGGATAAGAAGAGGGTGGTCAACTGTGTCAAAGGCATGCAGGAGAATTAGATTCAAATGCATTCTGAGATTAGACACAACTAGAGACAACAATCTAAAAAAATAGATTTTTTGGATTATTTTTAGCATACTTCCTTTTATTCCTTTTATTCTCAAGGTGCAGATAACACATTTCCATTCTTTCATTAAGCTTGCCACATAAAGCACATCATTAGTTCTAATTGATTAAATATTTACTTATTTAATTTTTTGTTAAATAAACTGTTTCACTTCATTATTTATGTCATGTTATTATATGAAAACAAATATATCTCGGTTTCCCTATCTTTTACATTTATTCATATTTTAATTCATTCATATTTATTTGTTATATAGGCCATGTAAACTATAGATGTTTTTTCTTTTAGATTTTTTTTTCTTTATAAATTTTTATTTTATCTAAAACAAAATAAGCCTTAATGAAATATATATATATATATATATATATATATATATATATATATATATATATATATATATAAATAGGGATATAACACACCCCATATGGATCCCCTTGTGGTTAGTATTCAGTGCTTTCACCACTGCAACCTGGGTTTGAATCCCAGTCAGGAAACAAGCAGTCAGACCACCCTGGAGGTGAGCAGGGTTGAGCCTGGTCAGTACTTGGATGGGGGACTACCTAGGAATACCAGGCGCTGGATGCTGTGGCCCTCTGGAGAAGGAAATAGCAACCCACTCCAGAATCTCTGCCATAAAAACCAGGTGGGTCAGCATGACATGGAAATAAATATATTCTGGTCTGTTATGGTCCATGATATCATGGAGAGTTGGAAATGACTGAACAAGGCAAAAACAAATATATATAGACTTCCCTGTGAGCACTAAGGCTTCTTCTTCTTCATAATGTAGTTTTTTGAACTGTGGTGAAGTCATATATTTTCTTTTATATAATATCTAGTGTGACTGCACCCATGACAATAGGATGGCAAAAAAGCCTAATGTTGGTAATGTGTGTTAAAGCAGAAATCAAGTATAAGGGTACAACTATTACTGAATTCTGAAAATTCTCTGTATTTTACTTTTTTTAATGGATTGGTAATATTTGGTAATTAACAAATATTACCAATCCATCCAATCCCCTTTCGGTCACTTCACCTACAGTGTACCACTCTGTTTTCAATATGAATAGTCTTCAAATGTATAGTAATTTTACCTCTATCTATAATGTTTGAGTTCAGCCACATAATATATTTTTTATTTTAGCCCTTCAGCAATTGAGTTCATGAGTTCTCTTCCCCAACATAATACAGCAGGATAAATACAGCCAACATGTACAGTATCTGCCATTCTAAATAAAATGATGCTAAACAGTAGCCTTCTCCAGATGATGCAGTGAAAATACACTTAAATATTACCTATCTGTGCAATTTGCAATTTGTTATGTGCTTGACATTATATATTAGGATGATTTAACTTGAGATCTTAAAGAGTGAATATCCAGTACCGACAACTTTGCTATTAAGCTTAAAGGGACTCTGCCACCCCAAAATCAAGTTGTTGTTTTTTACGTTATTCTTAAAGAGCATGCTAAAGAACTCGCTATATACAGTGTTATCCATTTTTTTTGTTAAGTGATTCAGTCCTGGGAAATTCATTGTTGTTGTTGCTAAATTGGTATGGAAATGAGTGGCTCACACATATTAATTATCTGCTTTGATGTGCTAATTAGGAATACAGTCTGCTTGTATGTCTCTGTGGTAGTCAGAATAAAGACCCACCATAGCAGTTATACCCGTCTCCCATCCTTATGGAGCACTCTGAGTTGCACGTTAGCCTACAGGAGCAGCAAAATCAATACTAAATATCTCAGGAATAGACATCTTTTTTGTGATTTCTCCTGAGCAGTAAGTGTGTGTGTACTTGTGCAGTGATTAGTGGCAGCTGAGAGGGGGTGTGGTCTTGCCTGTGTAAAGCTATATCAGTATGTGACTTTTTGTGGTCTTGTTGCCTCTGTTATGTGATTACTCCTGAACAGTAAGTGTGTGTGTACTTATGCAGTGAGTAGTGGGCAGGTGAGTAGTAAGAACCTAATATAAACAGGGGAAGGCCCGAACACTTCTATCACAAGGGCAGTTCTAGTATAAGTGTAGGAGTTTAAATAAAAGGAGGGGATGCAAAAGGGGAGCACATTGTAGAGCTTTATAAAAAAAAATCCCCACTGTAATTATGAGTCAGTCCAGTGGAAACCTCACTCAGTGTACATCCTGTCACATGTATGCAATACTGGAACAGATGATCCAGGGCCCATACCTCTGTGACAGGTGTGAGCATGTTGCCTATCTTGAATCTTAAATTGGAGAACTGGAGAGGAGAATTTCAGCCCTTAGTGATATTGCTCCACTGGAAAGCGGGTTGGTTCTCACGGATCACAGTTTAGCTGGGCCTAGCATGGAGGGTGGAGATGCTGCTAGTGAGGATGTCCAGGGAAGTAGCTGGGTTACAGTTACAAGGTGAAGCAGAGGTAACAGGAGCAAGAGGCAGGCCGATTCTAAATTGACAAACACCAACAGATTTGCCAGATTGAGTGAAACTGTTGGGGATATCCATTCAGTAATGGCAATGCCAAATAGAGCTGTTCCCTCTAACATCCAGGAGAACAGTTCTACTGGAGGAGTGTGTGGGCAGAATAGGCAGAGCAACAGGCAGGTTTTGGTGGTTGGGGACTCTATTATTAGGAAGGTAGACAGGGTGATTTGTCACCCAGATCCCAGCAATCGAACAGTTTGATGTCTCCCCGGTGCTCATGTTCGTCATGTTGTGGATCGGGTAGATAAATTATTGGGAGAGACTGGAAATGAACCAGCAGTCCTGGTACATATTGGTACCAATGACAAAGTTAGTGGAGGATGGAGAGTCCCAAAGAATGATTTTATAGAACTAGGGAAGAAGCTGAAGGCAAGGACCTCCAAGGTAGTATTTTCTGAGATACTACCAGTACCACATGCTAGCCCAGGCAGGCAGAAGGAGCTTAGGGAGGTTAATGCGTGGCTAAAAATGAGGTGCATTAAGGAGGGGGTTTGGTTTTTAAAACACTGGGCTGACTTCTCACTTGGGTACAATCTCTACAGCAGGGATGGATTGCACCTTAGTGATGAGGAAGCTTTTGTGCTAGGGGAAAGGATGGTAGAACGGCTGGGGGAGTTTTTAAACTAGTAGGTGGGGGGAGGGATGAGATAGAAGTAATGGGGTAGAACGTGTAGAGCGGGTAAGGAATGCATTAACTAGTCATGTGGGAGGAGATAGGTGAGGGTTAGTATAGTTAATAGGGAGGTACTGCTAAGTAACTCAAGTACAATGGCAGGCACTTCAGAACTACAGACTCATAACATAAGGTGTATGCTTGCTAATGCCAGAATCTTGCCAGGAAAAATGGGAGAGTTAGAATTATGAGCAGTTAATGACAAATGGGATTTAATAGGCATTACCGAAACATGATGGGATGAATCTCATGACTGGACTGTTAATCTGGATGGTTATAACCTATTTAGGAAAGATAGGGGAAATTGTAAAAGAGGAGGAGGGATCTGTCTGTATGTTAAGCCTGAATTTAAGCCTATAGTCAAAGAAGATATTTATGGTGGAACTAGCAGTAATGATGAATGTTTGTGGGTGAGTTAAATAGAGGAGCAGCAAATTCTAAAAGAATATTGGTATGAGTATGCTATAACCCGCCAAATATAATTGAAAGTGAGGAAATACAATTATTGTTACAGATTGGAAATGCAGCTAAACATGGTCAAGTTACAGTATAATAATGGGAGATTTTAATTACCCTGAAATAAACTGGATAAATGAGATCAACAGTTCACCTAAGGGGAGCAGGTTCTTGAATACACTGAGGGATCATTATCTGGCCCAGGTTATACAAGAACCTACTAGAAATGAGGCTATCTTGTATTTAGTTATCACAAATAATATTGACATAGTATCAAATGTTGAAATAGAGCAACCTTTGGGAAACAGTAATCACAACACAGTCTCATTTGAGATTTAATTAAAAATTCATAACTGTAAGGGGCTAACAAAACTCTTACAAGGGCAGATTTTAAAGGTCTAAGGGCAGGGATACAACGTATAGACTGGGACAGAGAACTGACAGGTAAAAATACTGAACATAAATGGACAACGTTCAAATCCTTACTAAATAAACATACTTATCACCATATACCATGTGGAAATAAAAGTAGAAGGAGTAAATAACAACCCATGTGGCTTAACAATAAATTAAAGATGACAACAAGGAGTAAAAAACAAGCATTTAAATTATACAAACAAAAGGGGACAGAGACTGCTTTACGGGAGTACAAGGAAATCAACAAGGCTTGCAAAAGAGCGATTAGACTGGCTAAAATCAAAAATGAAAAGTTAGATGCAAAGGAGAGTAAGACTAACCCTAAAATATTTTGTAAATATATTAATGGGAAGAAGGCCTGGAAGGAATCTATAGGAACATTACAATGTGACACAGAGTGTCTTATAATTAGTGATCAGGAAAAGGCAGATGAGCTAAATAGGTTCTTTTCTTTAGTATACACAAAAGAGGTACCAGTGGTTGGGTCACTGCAACATAATGGGGCTACACTACCTTCACCAAATAACTGGTTAATGCAGGAAGAAATCCAAAAGAGGTTAGAAAAAATAAATGTTAATAAAGCCCCGGGTCCCGATGGAATACATCCCAGGGTACTGAGGGAACTGGGCTCTGTAATAGCAACACCATTATATCTAATTTTTCTAGATTCACTCAACACAGGGTCTCCAGATGACTGAAAAAAGGAAGAGGTGATACCTATATTTAAGAAGGGAGCAAGAGCAAATCCGGGGAATTATAGACCAGTGAGTGGGAAAACTTTTAGAAGGGTTAATAAGGGATAATAAAAAAGAATATGTCTATTCAAACAGGATTATAAGAAGGACCAACATGGATTTATGAAGAATAGGTCATGTCAAACAAACCTAATTAGTTTCTATGAGGAGGTTAGTAGGAACTTGGATCAAGGCAACTCAGTGGATGTAGTCTATTTGGATTTTGCAAATACTTTTGATGCAGTGCCACATGGGAGACTATTGAGCAAACTAAGGGATACAGGAATTGCTGTATTTGGAATAAATATTTGCTTATGGATTGAGAGCTGGCTAAAAGACAGGAAGTAAAGGGGTGTGGTAAATGGAACATATTCGGATTGGACTAATGTGGTAAGTGGGGTTCCTCAGGGTTCAGTATTAGGTCCCCTCCTTTTTAACATATTTATTAAAGACTTGGAAGTGAGATTGGAAGTGAGATCTCCATTTTTGCTGATGACACAAAGTAGTGCAAGGTAATTAAATAATAAAATGATGTACTTTCCCTCCAAAGGGATTTGCATAAATTAGAGGAATGGGCATCTCAGTGGCAGACGAGATTTAATACGAATAAATGTAAAGTTATGCATCTGGGAAGGAAAAATAGCCATGCAATTTATAATCTTAATGGAGCAAATCTAGGGGTATTCGATATTGAAAGGGATTTGGAAGTACTTGTGGACAACTGCCTAGGTAACAGTTCTCAATGCCAAGCAGCAGCTGCAAAGGCAAATAAAATATTAGCATGTATTAAGAAGGGTATAGAAGCAAGGGAAGCAAATATAATTCTCCCACTATACAAATACCTAGTACGCCCTCATTTGGAATATGGAGTACAATGTTGGGCACCACTACATAAAAAGGACATTTTAGAGCTGGAAAAAGTACAGAGAAGGACAACAAAGCTAATAAAGTGAATGGAGGGGCTAAGTTTTGAAGAAAAACTAACCAAATTAAACGTATTTACTCTAGAAAAAAGGCGCCTAAGAGGGGTTATGATTACCTTATATAAATATATCCAGGGTCAATACAAGGCTTTGTCAAGGGAACTTTTTGTGCCAACAGGTTTCCAACTGACAAGGGGACATTCTTTGAGATTAGACATAAAAAGATTTTGCCTTAAAGAAAGAAAAGGGTTCTTCACAGTAAGGAAGTTAATCTGTGGAATTCTCTACCAAAGGAGGTGGTGACAGCGGATTCGATAGATAACTTTAAAAAGTGATTGGATATATTTTTAAATAAAAAGGGCATTAAGGGCTATACTGGATAAATAGAGAGGGAGTATTGATCCAGGGATGAATCTGATCGCCAGTATCTGGGGTCAGGAAGGAATTTTATATATTTTTTCCCTGTTGAGACAACTGGCACATTTTCACTTGTTTTTTTTTCTGTTTGCCTTCCTCTGGATCAATTAACAATAAATCTGCGTATTTCAGATCAGAGGAGATCTAAAAAGGTTGAACTTGATAGACTATAGTCTTTTTTCAACCTAAATTACTATGTAACTATGTAACTATGTAGAAATTAATTACTTTAGAGAAAAACTGCTAATACAATCTATAATCAGTCTTTAATGCTATTTAAAATTAAGTCAACTTGCTGTTGGGGTGACATTGTCCCTTTAAGGAAATGCCAAGCTCTTCTATTGAGTTTAAGAGAATGCTAAATTGGAATTATGTATGCAAAAGTGTATTAAATTGTATTTATTCCAGATGAATGTTGAATGATGTTTAATATTTCATTCCTCATTCATTCCTTTCCCAATCTTAATAATATTGCTCAACAACCAATTTATTACAATCATGCACTTAATTATTACAAAATCTACTAATGAGTTCTGGGAACCCTTTGAATTTGATGTTTATCTGGAATGGATTAATAGTGTTACATATGCACTAAGAATATGTCTTCTATTTTCAGTCTCATGTTCAGCCAAACCACTCTCTCTATTTTGGGCTTTCAACAATGGAATCCGGGAGTAGCCTCAACAATGCTTAACAGAGGAGGTTAGGAATCAGAGGAACGGAAAAAGAAACTGCAGTCTGAATAAAAAACAAACAAACATGTATTATGTTTTAAGAAATCAAACTGGAGATTAGCAAGAGACAATTGCCAACCAGTAGCCTTTTACAGAAGCTGCACTCTGGATACCTGCATGATGATGGAGGCGTCTAGTGAGGTCAAAGGAGAAGCTCCAAACACGTGTTCACCCTTCCATCATGTGGAAAATACCTTGCTATCCGTTTAGTTATTTCATAACAAATGTTGAATATCACTACATTTTATTTTGATCTGAAGTAGCTCTTTTACCACTGTATTTTCACATTTAAAATGTATTAGTATGTAGAACTGTATATGATAATGTGCATCCTATTTTTTTTTAAAGTGAAAACATAATACAGTTTTTTATTCATTACATTTATATGGTTTTTAATCAACATCCTGAAGAGGGAGGTGATTGCTGCTTGCAGAGAGGATGCTTCTATCTGTGCAGTAATATAGAGCAGTTACAACTGTCAGTTCTTTCCTTAGGTCTTATGGAAAGGATGTTGGTTTACAAGGCCTTACCCTCTTGGACATTTAGATAAATGTAAGCACAGTAATTCTGTGAGTTAGTGATCCCTAATTCATCCTTAGATTTATATTGTTTAGTATCCGTGAGTAAGTTTTCAATTATCTAACATTTTTTTGTTTTTTATTTTTTTAAATCCATCTAAAGCTGAATTTACTTTTTGGTAATTTAACTACAGTGATTCATTCAGATCTTGGACGTTTTTCCTATTTTACTTCAACTCTTCATGTATCCAGACACCTTAATATAATCTTTAAGATATTTTGTTTCTGTAAGTATGTTCTCTGCATTTCCTGTTTGTTTCAGTGTCGTTTAAACAAATAAAACTTATTATTTTTTCATAAAAAATAACTTATTTGATTTTTAAACAGTTTTCTACAAAATGCTTGGAAAAAAACAGTTGTGTTCCATGTCCCATTACATTTAGTTGATATTTGGAGTATGAGCAGTGCGTCTCTTAAAATATATAAATCACTGTAAGGTGGGGGCCACTAGACTTGGTTATGAGGTTACCCTGAGGCCCCATAAGCCCGTTTTGGTTAGTTAAAAGGGCCTGGTAGGCTTGAATCAGTGTTTATGACCACTGTAGGCGTTAACTGTGTATCGGAAATGTGTTTTAGGTTTTAAAAGTGACATTGGGTGAATACAAATATTTTGTGGTTTGTTCTTCTTGCTGTTCAGTCCTTCATTTGAGTCCAACGCTCTGTGACCATATGGACACAGCACACCAGACACATCTGTATATGTTTCTGTGGTTGTGTTTATCCATATGGTCTTCTTGGCAAAGACACTGGAGTGGGTTGCCAGTTCTTTCTCCAGTGAACCATGATTTGTCTGACCTCGCTGCTATGACCTGCTCATTTTGGGTGACCCCACATGGTATAGCTCACAGCTTCATTGAGGTACGAAAGCCCCTTCACCACGACAAGGTAGAGATCCAGAAGGGGTTACTATCACTTTAAGGGCCATCAGGCAGTGATTCCTGTAGCCAACTATAAGGTGTAGTTCGATCCCAGTCTCCATGCTCTGCCATGTCCCAGGGATCGAACTCACAGCCACTGTTAACCGAGACACCATAAACTTCAATGGATTGAGACATCAATTATAATTATTAAGATTGTCAACTAGCAATTGAAACACTTAGGTTAAATGGTGTCAAGTGCTTGTAAGCGATATCTCTTTAATCCTTTGTATCATGGTTAACCACACATTAAGAAATACTTGACCTTAGTCATTGTTCACGACCCCCATTGAATCTAAAAACGAGCCATAATGTCTAGAAATATTCTGGTAGACTTGGTCGACCCCAAAAAGAGAGTACCACCATGCCTTCACTTAACTGACAGCGGATTCCCCTACAAATCTTTAAAGAGTTTTTATCTGAGGGGAAGGTGGTGAGGATTCAGATACACCTAGTAGTTTGACCCCCTCTACTACCTGGGGAACCACAGAGCTCTGCCTTCACATGCTAGCTGACCGAGGGGTGCAATAAGCCTAGTAATTTTACCCATTACCATCTGCTAGATTTCCTGTATAAGAGAGGTATTTGATCCCAGGTTATTAGAACATACTGAACCTTTAACCCCTAGGCCTCCACAAGGGGTCAGAAACTAATATAGCTACACAGATCCCAAGTATGTGAATCCAAGCTAGCTAACTACCCCCTATAGAGTTGTAAAAGCCTGACCAGGATGGCCAGGCAGATAACCCCATAAGCCTCATGGAAATAAGGAGCGGATTTATAGCCCTAAATTTACCACAGCAATTCAATCCCATGTGGGGTAGATCAAACAGGCTGTTAGGAATTGGCCAGAGTTTGGTTTGCCCACAGAAGGGGCTAATGTGGATTGGGTAATGTACTGATTAATAATGTACACATAATTCTGGAACTGGATACCTCTATGGAACGTCTGCACTTTATGCTGGTACCTGTTATCTTGTCCTTATTCTGATAACTTGTCCTGTAAATGGCAGCTCCAGCTACAAATCGGTAACTTGTCCTGTAAATGGCAGCTCCAGCTACAAATCGGTAACTTGTCCTGTAAATGGCAGCTCCAACTACAAATCGGTAACTTGTCCTACCCTGCAGTAGAAATGGTGGAACTTGTCCTAGACACCAGTAATCTATCCTGTTAGCGGGGATAGAAACAAACCTCTACCTGCATGTAGGATCGGTCTAGTGACCCTTTTATATATATATATATATATATATATATATATATATATATATATATATATATACAAAATATTTTTAGAAACCCACATTTTCAGTACATTTGCAAGGATGTAGTAGAATGGAGATTTTTTTCTTGATCACTGCTCAGTACAAGCTGTTGATCTATGTGAGAAATGAGCGCCTCTGGTTTGTTTTCTTTTTGTTACTCTAAACATTTTTTTCAGTGTTTATTTCTATTGACGCCAGAAAATACTTAAACTTTGTGTCTTTGTTTATAGAATACTTGGCAACCTTCAAAATCTCTCAAGATTTTTTAAGCTAAAACAAAATATTGTCCAAATTATTACTGTGAACATCAGAAAAGTCATAAATATGTAAACGCGTGTTAACTCATAACAGCCTACAGGGATTCTAAAATAAACAGCTATGTAATGCCCTTTCGGACAAGTGGAATAATGTGGTGAGAGGTAGCTTATATGTGCCGGGGGCTACGGATATCCGGCCTGCTTAGAGGGCCAGATATGGTCAAGGACAGCTGATTTGGGCCGGGATCAGCAGCGACTACGACATGAGCAGCGAAGCATAGCGAGGGGTAGAGGAAAGTATGTTTAGTGATGCATGGCAAAAGCTGATTTTGGACTGAAGGAAGGTGTATATGAAAGCGTAATCAGCAAATCAATCAAAGGCTGATGGCATGATCGAGAGGGTGCCTAGCGAAGGCTGATTGGACTAGTGAAAGTGAGATTGAGGTGGTGCCTAGCGAAGGCTGATATAAGACTTATAGCAAACGTGATCAAGGTAAACCCTAACAGAAGCTGATTAGAGGAATGTGAAAGTTAGTAAAATTGGGTCATGATCCACCAAGGAGGGCTTACAAAAGCCAAAAGCGTGCCCTTGGACATGGGTATGGACACGGCTTAGTAAAGTCTGGGCCAAATCTGCCATCCAGCCTAGTAGATTTGGGCCAAAAACTGATCCTGTTCAAGCACGCAAGTGCTTACTGCCGATAGCATGGTTTGCGATCGGCCGCAAACGGGGACCTCCCTGTGGCGGCAGCCAATTGAATAGCAGCTTAGATGTATCGCTACGCGAGGCCGTAGCCCAATCACACGGAATCATAGACTTGCGGACGATTTACGGCCCCGATTAGAATGAGGCCCTATATATGAGAAGGTGCAATCCTAGTTGGCCATGGACCCATAAATAAGACGAGCAGGAGCATGCAGTATTGCTGAGCTGATACTGCTGCTCTTATTTATACTGCTTTCAGGACCTGAGTGAGGGGGAGAGCTTTGTGGTAGGCAGACAGTGAGAGGTAAAGCTAGTATAATGAATTGATACCTCCTGCATCCGAGAGTGCATGGAGAAGCAGGGTGCAACAGACACAGAGCTGGATTACATGGCTCACTCAAGGCTGGGAAAAGGAGGTAAAGAATAGACACTTAATCTAATTAGTTCCCCATTGGCCAATTAACAAGGAAAATAGTTTTAAAAATATAACTTTTATTAAATAATGTTAAAAAACATAGATATAAAATACAAGTAAAAAATATAACTAACTCTCAGTTAGAATTTATAACAATTGTATTGCTTTAAGAATAATATTACGACTCTAAAAATAAAATATAAATATAAATATATGTTAGGACTCTCTTGAAAAATATAATTCTATAGGTATAGAGATCATCAGCCTCATTAAATTGCGATTCGGCCAATTGAAAAGGGCTCTATATAAGCAGAGAGCGTATTTTTTTACAGAAGTTTTTAGTTAGTGAAGACCTTGCTTTTGGATAGAAGTTCACTAACTAAAAACTTCTGTAACAAAGATGATGTGTGCTTATATAGAGCCCTATTCAATTGGCCGAATTGCAATTTAACAAGGCTGTATATCTGAGTCTGATCTCAAACCAATAGTTTTCCCATAGATGAAAAATAATACATGGAGGTCAGTACCATAAAAACCTAGAGCATTTTAACAAATATCTAAATTTAGAATAAAGTGAGGATTTAAGGAGTATTTTGTTACTCAAAGTGAAAAAAGTATTTAAAAAAAATAAAAATAAAAATTGAATGTGATTTTGTATCTGTTTATTTAGTGGTGACAACAGGTAAATCACTTCCCATAAGTAAAAATACTGCAATAATTATTACTTTGTCTAGTTGTAAATATCACAAGTGTGTTGGTAAAAATTACCCAATACACATACATTTTATTATTAGTATAGTATCCAACTGTTACTTGCAATAGTTAACACTTTCAATGTATCTCAGTGAGGAAAGACCCATAATATTAGTATCATTGTAACAATGCTCTACTTAATTCAATACAAAATAAATAATACTGCATATTGGTGCCATACTGTAACGTATATAGTTGTATCATGTATCAAACTATTAAACAAACACTTATCTTTGCATAATAATGTTCAAATGTCTTTGAGCGAGCAAAAATCAGGAGTCCTTTCAGTGTACAGAGAAAACAGTCTCAAGTCAGTGTGGACAAATTTGCAGGTCTGCCAGCGTGTGACGTCATATGAGAGCGCCTTGGAACAGGTCGACGTGCGTTTCGCAATGCTTCATCTGGACCTGACGTATTATGGTTGGAGGGGCTTTAAATCCATTAGGTAAGTGTGTGATTGGTCTGTTCTTGATAACGTAAAATTTTTTATTTTTGTTTCAGATTCACCCAGGATCAATCCATCTTTAATCATCCAGCAGGCTTTCTCCAATTCTATTAGATAATTGGTCTTTTCAACCTTGTAGGGATTTACTTATCTAGATATTGCTAGGAAATTCTCATTCTAAAAGTGGATGGAAAAATAAAAACATATGTCGAAATGAAAAAATTAGTAAATACATACAGAATTAAATTGGTATATATATATATATATATATATATATATATATATATATATATATATATATATACATATATTGAAATTATAATATATTTATTTGTTTATACAGTATTCATTATATTTGTTATATGATAAACCAAATATCTATGGTAAGGGCATTGTACATTACTAGCCAACATTATGGCATAGTAAGAAATGTTGATTAATTAACAACTATTACAAAATGGAAATTACTGGGGTAAATTACCCCAATAACTATGTATTTATTCATAGCTATCAGTCTATAGCATATAACTCCAACGAGCATGTCTCAACTTGTATGTTGCCTAAAATAAATAAAGAGAGAAAGAATGAATGTGTGTCTCTAATTATTGTGGTTTTTTTTATAATGATATAATAGTACTTAATAAGCTACCCTTATATCATTATAAAAACCACCAAAACATTGCAACATAGTGATGTGTTCCCACCCAAACATGGAGATTTCCTTTTATTGCACATGAACACTGCAGTTTGCACAGATCACATTATATATTATTTTCATACTGATTACACAGTATTATAAGTCAGGGGATACACACTGAATGCTAAGACAGGGTTATTGTTGAAGGGGTTGTAAATGTATTAGTAGGACACATGGAAGGGTTATTAACCCCTGGGGTACTGTGCTAATGAGGTGTGATTTAGCATTAGTTGTGTATCAGTGTTGTTGTATGAGCAGGTATTTGTAAGTGACATTTTGATGTATTTGATTGTTTTTTTAGCAATGTTGTATAGGGCTGGGCTAAGCATGAGAAAGACTTATCTTGTGCGTTATGATGTGCAATTTTATTTCATTAGGATCCATAAAAAATGCTTCTTTAGGTTTTATTATCTTGTACCTGAACATTTGTAGCTCTTTAATTACATTGTAAATGTTTTTGTAAGCGTTTAAGTGCTCTTGTGGGAGATTGAGTTTACTGCAAGCACTCACATATGAGAAAACTTAAGGTTTTCAGTAAGCTCTTATGGGAGCCATGCAACAGCACTTTAGGTAAAATCCCCCACAGGGCAGGGAACAGTCCATCCATAGCGATCACTCGTAAGGGTTTAGTGTGGGCGTAATGTAATAGTTACAGTGCTAGCTATGTGGAATGTTTACTCCCAACATTTCCTGTGCAAGCCAAGTAATGGAGCCAACAGTAATCTTGTCATTGTGCTGCCATGCCCTGTTTGTTTTACTTCAGCGCAGCACATGCCACTTCACCAACCCGTAAACAAAGGCCATGCTCTCAGCTGCTCGAGAAAAGCAGAAAAGCCTGGGGGATATCTTAAAAGTGAATAAATTACATTTATTTACCCTTTTTTTAAAATGAGGTGGCCTTCTCAGGGAAGCACAATTAGGTGGCTGCATTGTTTGTCTAGAAACAAATCCAGATATGGTCAAGAGGTGATAAAAGCAAGCCCCCTGTCTCACGTATTTTTCCTACAAAATTGATCAATTATATTTCATAAAAAAAATGTAATCTTTAAAACGTGCTCTGTTATGTGCATGTATGCATATTTTGAACAACAGTGACCTTTAACAAGCACTTGATAATATTCCTCCCAAATGTGTTTTAATTCAAACTAAGGGGAGAGACTCAGCTTCCAATTGTATGTGACAGCTGTGTCTCTCATTTGATATCATATGATATATTATGACAGAGCTGTCACAATAAACTGGCTGACAAGGATGGAGTGATGGGAATGCAGTTGAGGCATTCCCAGCACTCCAATTGGGATCACTTTCTTCCACTAGATACTAGGGATAAAGGTATCAATGGGCCTCATTCAATTGCGATTTGGCCAATTGAATAGGGCTCTATATAAGGACAGAGCATATTTTTTAAAGAAGTTTTTAGTTAGTGAACTTCTATCCAAAAGCAAGGTCTTCACCAACTAAAAACGTATTTAAAAAATATGCTCTGTGCTTATATAGAGCCCTATTCAATTGGCTAAATCGCAATTGAATGAGGCTTATAGAGCCCTTTTCAATTGGCCAAATCACATTTGAATGAGGCTCGATGTCACCTAAAAGGTAATTATAAAAAATGCAAAAAATAATTTGCCCTTTTTATGCAGTTTTGTATCATGGGGCATTCCATCTTGGATTGTTAGGCCCTCATTCAATTGCAATTTGGCCAATTGAATAGGGGTCTAAATAAGCACATAACATATTTTTTTAAAGAAGTTTTTAGTTAGTAAACATCTATCCAAAAGCAAGGTTTTCACTAACTAAAAACTTATTTAAAAAAATATGTTATGTGCTTATTTAGAGCCCTATTCAATCGGCCAAATCGCAATTGAATGAGGGCCTATGTCTGTGTGAAGCTTGAGTAGGAAGGTTATTCTGTTCAGGCTTACTCTTCTATATAGTTCTTGTTTCAAGTGTACATATTCTTTTACAGAAGTCTTATGTTAGTGAACTTCTATCCAAAAGCATGGTCTTCACTAACTAAAAACTTCTGTAAAAAAAAATATGCGATGTGCTTATATAGAGCCCTATTCAATTGGCCAAATCACAATTGAATGAGGCTCTAATTCCTTTAGCAACAAACACAAAGGGCCTCATTTAATTGTGATTTGTCCAATTGAATAGGGCTCTAAATAAGCACATAGCATATATTTTTTAAATAAGTTTTTAGTTAGTGAAAACCTTGCTTTTGGATAGATGCTTAATAACTAAAAACTTCTTTAAAAAATATATGTTATGTGCTTATTTAGAGCCCTATTCAATTGGCCAAATTGCAATTGAATGAGGGCCAAAATGTCTGTCAACATTAAAGCAAAACGGAATACAATAGCTGAAATTACAGTTTGCATTTATTTATTTTAAAAACAGTAAACCACGTTGCACTTTAGTTCTTCAAAAGAGAATAGATAAAATATAATAGCGGTTATTTAATCTGCCACTTAAACTGGTAATGCAGGACTGTCAATTTTACCACCCATTGAAATATTATTATTATTATTATTATTATTATTATTATTATTATTATTATTATTATTAATTTCCTTTATTTGTAAGGCATTTTGGGGGAATGTCAAAATTCAAGTGAGTTTCTTAAAAGTGTGTAGAGACAGTAGGAAACAGAATATTTTACCTCTTCTGTCTATCTACAGTTGATTTATAAAACCCTTAAAATAAAAAAGAATAAAGCAACTACTCTTATTGACTACCAACAAGTCCCATCATAGATAATACCAATCTTCATTAATAACTACAGGAAAATAGAGTACTAAGGGTTATAACATTTATAAAACCTTACTTTGTCTTAAAATCAATAAAGCCTTAAGCTGATTATATGAAATGGAAATTGACCTCATGTTTTCTGCAAGATGTAAACGTAAGGTTGTATTTACAAATGTTTCTTCTTTCACCAATTTAAGGTTTAACATCTTACTCATTATTCACCCCTCTGAATGAAAGTACAAAGATGCTGTGCTGTTGTGATGTAAGGGACTTTCTTCATTCATAAGGGTTGCCTCACAAGGGCATGGGGTGTGTCCAGAGAACTTTGGCTTCCATTTAATACAATGCACAAGAACACTTGCACTCACTGCTATTGTGTTTCCATAGCTAAGCTGACAAGAGTGATTATGACTTCCATTTATATTTGAATATCAGTTACAAACAAGCAGTAAAAAAAAAAGATTTGAACTATGAAAAGTATTTTATATTAGTTCTAATTAAAACTTAAACTGTCAACATTTGATTTTTAGGAAATAAAGATATGTTAATGAACGGGGTATGTTAACTATATTTCTACTGTCAAATCTGGCACTGTACACATTACCATACAGTTCTTTTTATCATCCCTAATTGTGGGAATATTGCTAATCAGTACAACTCGGAACATTGAAAATGGAGAGTCATCCCCTCAGTTGGACAACTTTTTTACCTCCTCTTTGTGCTCGTTTGGTTGCTCCTGAGACTATTCCGCCCTGCTCTTGGTACCTTTTTTTACGCTATATGTCAAGGATACTGATGCTTCAGAGTCGGTGTCATTATTGACTCACCTGCACACTGACATTCGCATGAAGCAGTATATGCACCAATTCTGGAGGATATATAGACAACAAGCGATTTATTAATGGAGCACATTTGTTTTGTGATTTGCTGCATCTAGGTGTTTATACTGATTTACCTGATTTGTTGTGACCTTCGCTATGCTTCACTACACTTCTCTTTGGCACCACGACTCTTGAATAATGAACCTTCCCACCTTCTGTCAAGCGACCCCTGGCTTGTTCTACTATTCTTCTCTCTGGCTCTTGACCTTTGGCTTTGTCTCTGAAATATTCATGACTTTTGCTACTATAACCTGGATCTCCCTTGTCTGCTTACTGCCTATTCAAATGGACCATACCTTGACTTCACTGTTTGCCTCTTACCCCTTCTTCTAATATGTTCTCTGTTGATCCTGTCCTGTACTGGGCTCCATTTCAGTGTCCCCCCAGTGATATCCATGTCAATTAATGGCAGGAAACATCTTTGGTCAACTTAATTGACTGCTATTATAAAATATTTATTTTTGGTAATATTTATAAATTTTGCTTCACTACAGTTTATTAATTGTATTTCACTTGCTCAGACACCTGACTGAAGCACCAATATGTAAACACATAGGGCCTCATTCATTTGGGATTTGGCCAATTGAATAGTGCTCTATATAAGCACATAGCATTTTTTTTACAGAAATTGTTAGTGAAGACCTTGCTTTTGGATAGAAGTTCTCTAACTAAAAATCTCTGTAAAAAAATAAATGCTATGTGCCTATATAGCGCCCTACTCAATTGGCCAAATTGCAATTGAATTAGGCCCAAATAGATATTTTATAGCTATATATTTTGTAACATACAATTAAACTTAAATATATATATATATATATATATATATATATATATATATATATATATATATATATATATATATATATATAAAAATATATATATATAATTATTATTGTAATGTTCTACCTGCTAGTGACAGGTCCCAGATGGTATTCAGTTCTTCAGGGCCATTCTAGGTGAATCTTGTTAGTGGATCTGGTAGGCAAGTTTAATACAATCATGTCTATGTGGAAAGCAGCAGCAGTGTCTGCTAATCAATTTATTTTCAGTCTTGTCTTATACTTTACTGTAACACTCAGTGACACAGCAGAGAAGCACAGCTGGTGCTCCCTAAGGAGTAAAGGGGTTAAATGTGTGTGTGCCACAAGTCCCCTACTCTAATTACAGATTTTCAGTCCCAGTCTCAGTGAAGGTCAGAGGTCAGTGGGACATCACATTATAGGTTTCATTCCAAGTAACATGAGTTGACTATTACAGAGATATTCCTCACTACTATATGTTGCAGCTTATCCCATTCCAGGCATGAGGAATTCTATCCAGATCTTTGTGACTGTTAGTATTCATAGTGGTGGAAAGTTCTGTGATTGACAGAGCACCAGAGTTGAGGCCGAGGCAAGGAGGGTGTTTCCAGGCTCCCTATTGTTAGGGTCTGTGTATGTGACAGCTCTGCCTTTGTGTAACAGTACAGTAATGGTGGATCTCTGTGGGATTTCACAGCATAGCGACTAATCAAAGTCAGCAGGATAAAGTGGCACTTTGACCTCACTGCACCAGAAACCAGAAAGATTCTGATTAATCTGCATTTTTTTCTAGGAACATATCTGACAGCAGAGCCGTTGGCTCACCTAGCCTATGATTTTATGGGTAGACACAGAATTCTAACATGAATCATATAATACAGTGTCTTAAGGAAAATGCAACTACTTACTAAATTCCTGAATACTTATGAATTTTAGTGGCTACACATATCCTAGTCACAAATGTAGATATACATCATGTCTACTTGTGGGGTAATATTTTTTTTCACATAAGTCTCTTAAGTATAAATATATTTATATATTTTAACAAAAGTCATTCACTTTCATGGGGCTAACATGAGCAACATATGGAGTGTGATACTAGTATGGAGTAATATATAAGATCTGATGGAGGGAAGTGCTGTGCTAACTGCAAGGTGTGATAATAAGATGCACTGAGCTGAATAAGGAATGTTACACTAGGGTACACTGAGATAAAGGGGGTGTTACACTGGGGCAGATACATTGGGATGCATGCGATAGAGGTTTGTGACATTGGGGTACATTGGTCTGTAGCATTTACAGTGAGGTGAAATATGACTGAGAGGGACGTGGCACATACAGTGTGCTGTGGTATAAATGCACTGGGGTACAGTTGCTGAATGGTAACAGAACCCCTCTTCTCTCTGCCTGGTCACATGATCTTCGGGGATGTGTCAATGCCTTTCTCCTCACCATATGGTCATAAGATCCTCTTCTGTCTAGTCATAAGATCCTAATGGCCTGTATAGTATTTCCTTTTTTCTGCCAGACTCCAATATCATTAGCAAGTCTCTGCCAAGTCACAAACCCTGAGAGATTCCCCTAGAACCTCTCTATTTGCTGTCTGATCACAAGATCATTTTGGATCTCTCAGTATCTTTTTTTTTCACTGTCTGATCACTACATTCTCAGATTACTCAGTAACTCTCATTTTATTGTGTATTCACAAGATAAGCAATGGGTCTTGCAGTACCTCATCAGGGATCTCTCTCTATCTCTGTCCTCTCTGCCTCCTTCTCTGTAACATTTTTGTCTCTTCTCTCTTGAGCTGCTCAATGAGGGTTAGGCTGAGATAATGGAACTCATTACAAGAAGCCTGGGGAACAGAACTATGAAAGATTCCAGCAGAAAGAGCCAGGTTAGTAGGAGCGGCGAAACCACAGCCCTGCACCCGCCCAGGGGGAGAAAGAACAGCACAGACAGACCTGGAGACAGATGAATAGAAGGAGCACAGATAAAAGCTGATCAAGACATCAGAATAATATACAAAGAAACAGAGGTCTCTTGCAATCCAAAAGGAGAAGCCAGAAAAGCTGGGGGAAATGGAGAGGGCGTCTATGTATCGGAGGCAAAATGAGGAATGAATACTGAGCAGGGGGTATTCATATAAGTCTAGAGTCAAACATATATCAGGTACAATAAATACATAAGAGCTCAGTTTAACGCTTCAAGTGTAGTGTTTTACTCCAATGATCTTTGTTCCCCAATTCCACCATAAGCCTCACACACAAACTGGGAATTTGCTGTTTTCTTTTGTTTGCAACATGGCGGTTAAAGGTGATATGTTGCCCATTTAGGATCTATTAGGGGCAAGTTAGTCTCTTTTGGTGTAGCAAGCTGATAAATACTAGATGCGAACATGAAATAATGGTGAAAGCCTTCTCACTTTTAGCATTTTTGATATCCAATTAATATAATATGTTATTTGTACTATTATAAGGGCTGCTATTAGTAGGGAATATAATAGTATAAGTAAATTGAAAAGAAAATAAGACATTCCTAGAAGTCTGGTTATTATATAGGAGTAGCAAATGATCAAAAAATATGATTTTATGAGCAATCATGAAGTAAAAATAAGCGTTTTAAAAACAGAAACATTTCCAAAGAAAGTAGTGAATGGCAAAAATGAATATGGAAATGGCAGAGTGGTTTTCTTGTGTTTTGTTCATTAAGTAAACAGCTCACAATGGTCCATTCTCTGGAGCAGAATCCCAGCAAGGTCTCCAGGGCTGGTAACTAAGGAGTTTCTGTCTGACAAACAATTCCACCACCGAATTGCACCCCGACTGTGGTACATTTTATGGAGGAAAAAAAAAAGAGCAATGTGCGGTTAAAAAGACAAGTTAAACTGTCGTTTGGGGGAATAGCTCTGTTTGCTAAGCCTGATCTCACTGGTTTGTTATGAGATGTATCTAAGGAGCTAAAGAGAATGTACCTGAGGTCAGGCCTGCAATGAGGAGCGAGAGCAGATTGTGTACAAAGGAACATCTGGGATGTGTTTGAGGTTTTTACTGTAGAAATGCATCAGCTGGGCCAAATGTATCATTCATAAAATATAACAGCCCTCCATTTAATGGTTCAATTCAAGCAGGGGGAGAAATTTGAGTTCTAATATTAAAAAAAGTAAAAATTCATCTCTGGGATTCTGTTACACATTCTTATAGAATGGTATATTTATTGCACTACAGGTGGTCCACATTAAAAATAGGATTACAAAACATATTGTAGGAGATTCAATATCTATTACAGGGACTGGCATTTTCTTTGTGTAAGATTGCAATGTCTATTTCCTGTAGGGAACATTTCAATTGCAGTTCTTCCCAGATGCTGTTGTAACTTAATGAATCCCCCCCATTAGTGCAAAGTGTCTAGATACCAGATTTTGTGTTAACTCTGCACTGCTGGGTATGCTCCAATATAGGTCAACACATGGCATTTGTTAGACAACTTTCAAAATATTCAGTTATAGTTATAGGGAGATGTTACATGTACAATAGAAATAATTAAAAGGAGAAGTTATATGGAGCAGTGGGAAGAGTTGTAAAGAATGTTATATGCAAAACCAGTGTAGTAATAATGAGCAGAATGTAACATGCATTAATACTAGTTATAATATGATATGGGACAATAGGAGTACAGGAGAAGTACCAGAAAATTGGAGGTGTTAAAACAACAGGGGTGGTGTGCTCAAAAATATGAATTTCAGGTAGGATTAAATGGAACCCCTTCTGGATAGTTACCTTGTCGTGGCGTAGGGGCTTGTGTACCTCAACGAGGCTGTAAGCTATACCATGTACGGTCACTTAAGAAGGGCAGAGAGGTCAGAAAAATCGTGGTCCACTGGAGATGGAACTGACAACCCACCCCAGTATCTTTGCCAAGAAAACCATGTAGATAAGCACAACCAGAAACACAGGCAGATGTGCCTGGCATGCTGAAACCATATGGTCACCAAGAGTCGGACACAACTGAAGGGCTGAGCAACAAAAAAATGGAGTAGTGCTAAGTATTATATGAAATATTATATGAAATAGTGTGAGGCATGGTTATATGGAGCAGGTTTCAGAAAAGGGTTACAAGGACCAATAGAAATATATTGTATGGGGCAACAAAGGCAGTTAGTGTAGAAAACAGGTTCATAGAGCAGTTATAGGGAAGATTCCTTTGATTGAAGTTTTAAAGAATAAATTGAGTCCGGACCATAGCTATGCAAGATATCAAAAAACACAGAATTATATGTCCTGCACATAAACAGAGTATCATAGCCACACATGCACATCTGTATTATTACCCATTATTTCCTCACAGACCATAACAGTATTCCTACAATGCCATACATTAGTCTTTACACAGTTAGTGGAAAATGTGAGCAGAAAAACTTGAACAATTAATGCATTTTACATTTTGCTATTTATTCTAAGTAGAACGTGTGAACTTTTTAAAAACTTTTTAGGACTTTCCAAGATCGTAAAATTGTGCCAGTTTTAGGAAGAATTATCTCAGTAATATGTCATCCACTGGGTGCTGAAAAGCTCCTCAATGTTCCATGTCCAGTGTTTTTTTAGCCTAGCCTTAACCATAAGGCTTTGCGTTGGCCTTAAATTTATTTTAAATTCCCAGAATTACACCACACTATAAACCTCCAAACTATTAGGCAAATGTAAACATATGTATTATTATTATTTATTTATGAAGTATGAGCATATAGATCAGTGCTGGAGCTAGTGAATGGAGGGATATAGTGCAAAGTAATTTGGTGCCTCCCTTACACATCTCTATACACTCCACAAGATTCAATGAAAAAGTCCAAATATATGTAGTTAATCAGATCACCCATAGGGTGACTAGACCACCTTTCTATAAAATAATATAAATCCTCTAATAAAGGAGAAGAGCATGTCCTCTAACATATATGTCCTCTAATAAATTAGAGTGCAGATAGCAGAGGGCCCCCTACCCTGCTTGGTGCCCCAGTGCTTTGCATCTGCTGCACCAGCATTAGCTCCGCCACTGATATAAATACTCTGTAGAGCTAGGTAATTGGGTAGGTGTATTGGCAAGTGAAAGCTTATAATCTAAGGGCTCAATTACATGGCACCTGTAGGAAATGTTACAAGTAAAAACTCACATCGGAACCAACGTGGCTGCTACATAATTCAATGTAAATACTAAATAACAATCAACTAAATTGCAAATTAATAATTAATACCTGCCCACATGATTAAACACTGGCATCCAACTAATGCTAAGTAACACTTGATTAATACAGAGCCCCAGGGATTAAGGCCTACGCACCTTCCCTACAAACACATTTACAATCTCCCTCAGTAATAATTCTGTTTTAGCATTCAGTGTGTATCCCTTGACATTTAATATGTGTGAAATTAACATGTAATGTGACGTATCAAAACTACAATGTTCATGTGCAATGATAAATAAAACTCCTCAATGTGTTGTCAATCAGTATGTGGTTCATAACACCTTAACATATGACATGAATATACATTGGTGGTAAAGAGTGCTGCCAGCAGTCCAGGATTGCAGTGTTGTTCTGGTAAGGTCTACGAAATCTGGTAAGAAATCTAACTAACCCCTAACACTGTAGAAAAGTGTATAGCACTTACATATCATTCATATCTGGTCACAACACCAGAATAAATAGACATTCAGAGAATTAATTCTCCAACAGTAATAGTGCATAACATCCACACATTTTGTTCATCTGGTTAGTCCTCCAGTGACTAAAAACAGAGTTTTTAAGTACTTCTTAATAAAATGATATGCAAATAAACATGTAAGTAAATTATTTTAATATTAAAAACAGGCAACTGTCCATGTCCCTTTGAATAACTAAGAGATGTTTTCACAGATCAGATGTGGTTATATACAGTACATGTAGGTTGTTGGACTATGATGCTGTAGCCTGCTTCCATGTGAGGTCCCACAGTTTGACCTTGTTTCTGTTAGTAGCAAAGAACTTCCCCTTGACAGACCACATTTTCAAGGGGGGTCCTCTCCATTTCGAGGTGAATCTGGAGCTGGTCTCCTATTGCCCTGGGTAATGTCCACATAAATTGTGATGGACATCCTGCTCCTCAATAATTATTTTCATTCCACAACCTTGGCTGGTCCACCATTGGTAGCTGTGGCTCTTGCAGTTTTTCCCCCCAAATTTCTCCTCACAATGGCCAAGCAGTTGTCATTGAATACAGATCTACCATGCTGACCTCTGTTACCAACTCTCTCTATATATGTGTCCTACTGCCATAATTGAGGTATATAGCAAGGGGTATATGTGCTTGTAATGTTGTATATAATGTGAGTGTGTTGTTATATAGTAGGGGTGTAAAGCAAAGGGGTATGGGTACGTATCAAGGCTTGGCGCATTAAGTGAGTCTTACAGGGATTAATCAGTAAGGATGATTTGGTTAGGAAAGTGTTTGGTGGTCAATTGAGAGAGTGAGAGAGGCAATGGGATATTATTAAGAATTTGGTAGATCACGGTGAAGATATTCAAGCTCTGACGATGATTTCTCCAGTGACTGCAGTGAAATTACTGTCTGCTTTCAATAGTTGTAGAGGAAATATATGTATTTATTAATTAAAGTAGTAACAGATGGGTAACAAGTGAGTTATCTGTAGTTCTCTTACAGTTAACAACAGTTTTAGACATGTAGTATGCATGCGATATGCATTTTTTTTGCATGTCCCAGACATTTTCGAATTCCTCAACTGTTCAGTTATATATATATATATATATATATATACCGTATTGGTCCGAATATAAGCCGCACCCGCATATAAGCCGCACCTGTAAAATTCAAGGGAAAAAAATAGAAAAAAGATAGTACTCAAATATAAGCCGCACCCTTAAAATTGGAGAGAAAAAGGCTCTCTCCAAGTGATCAGGCATTGCAAGAAATAGGCTTTCTAATTAGTACTGTAGCTTTCTTTGCAGGTTACAGGCCTTACAGGATGTTAGAATCACTAAAACTGTAAATCGCTATTCAATTGCTACAATACCGCAGTCTCAAGCACGCAAATCGGCACCCTTAACTCGCAACCGCGCAAATCGGCAGTAATTTTACGTTTGCGAATAGAAGCCGTACACGTAACTCGCAAGCTTGTAAACCAGCAGTGATTTTTTTACGGTCGCGAATATAAGCTGCACTCGTAACTCGCAAACTCAAAAATCGTAAAAAAGGTGCGGCTTATATTCGGACCAATACGGTATATATACGTCAGGTCCATAAATATTGGCACGTCGACATAATTCTAATCTTTTTGGCTCTATACACCACCACAATGGATTTGAAATGAAACGAACAAGATGTGCTATAACTGCAGACTTTCAGCTTTAATTTGAGGGTATTTACATCCAAATCAGGTGAACGGTGTAGGAATTACAACAGTTTGTATATGTGCCTCCCACTTTTTAAGGGACCAAAAGTAATAGGACAGATTAACAGTCATAAAACAAACTTTCACTTTTTAATACTTGGTTGCAAATCCTTTGCAGTCAATTACAGCCTGAAATCTGGAACGCATAGACATCACCAGATGCTGGGTTTCATCACTGGTGACGCTCTGCCAGACCTCTATTGCAACTGTCTTCAGTTCCTGCTTGTTCTTGGGGCATTTTCCCTTCAGTTTTGTCTTCAGCAAGTAAAATGCATGCTCAATCGGATTCAGATCAGGTAATTGACTTGGCCATTGCATAACATTCCACTTCTTTCCCTTAAAAAACTCTTTGGTTGCTTTTGCAGTATGCTTCGGGTCATTGTCCATCTGCACTGTGAAGCGCCGTCCAATGAGTTCTGAAGCATTTAGCTGAATATTAGCAGATAATATTTAACGAAACACTTCAGAATTCATCCTGCTGATTTGGTCAGCAGTCACATCATCAATAAATACAAGAGAACCAGTTCCATTGGCAGCCATACATGCCCACGCAGTGACACTACCACCACCATGCTTCACTGATGAGGTGGTATGCTTTGGATCATGAGCAGCTCCTTTCCGTCTCCATACTCTTCTCTTCCCATCACTCTGGTACAAGTTGATCTTAGTCTCATCTGTACATAGGATGTTGTTCCAGAACTGTGAAGGCTTTTTTAGGTGTTGTTTGGAAAACTCTAATCTGGCCTTCCTGTTTTTGAGGCTCACCAATGGTTTACATCTTGTGGTGAACCCTCTGTATTTACTCTGGTGAAGTCTTCTCTTGATTGTTGACTTTAACACACGTACACCTACCTCCTGGAGAGTGTTCTTGATCTGGCCAACTGTTGTGAAGGGTTTTTTCTTCACCAGGGAAATAATTCTTCGGTCATCCACCACAGTTGTTTTCCGTGGTCTTCCGGGTCTTTTGGTGTTGCTGAGCTCACCGGTGCGTTCTTTCTTTTTAAGTATGTTCCAAACAGTTGATTTGGCCACACCTAATGTTTTTGCTGACTATCTGATGGGTTTGTTTTGTTTTTTCAGCCTAATGATGGCTTGCTTCACTGATAGTGACAGCTCTTTGGATCTCATATTGAGAGTTAACAGCAACAAATGCAAATAGCACACTTGAAATGAACACTGGAGCTTGTATCTGCTCTTTGTAAATGGCATAATGAGGGAATAACACACCCCTGGCCATGGAACAGCTGAGCAGCCAATTGTCCCATTACTTTTGGTCCCTTAAAAAGTGGGAGGCACATATACAAACTGTTGTAATTCCTACACCGTTCACCTGATTTGGATGTAAATACCCTCAAATTAAAGCTGAAAGTCTGCAGTTAAATCACTTCTTATTAGTTTCATTTCAAATCCATTGTGGTGGTGTATAGAGCCAAAAAGTTTAGAATTGTGTTGATGTCCCAATATTTATGGACCTGACTGTATATATATATATATATATATATATATATATATATATATATATACAGTAAACTCTTGATTATCCGGCACTCAACCAACCAGGACCCTCAAGCAACCGGCACCTGCCTCTGTTCCCTGTTTGACAAAAACTCTCAACTAACCAACATTTGAGCCGGCTCAACCGGCATCTACATTTTTTGTTTTTTTAAATCAACTTTTTTTCTGTTTTTTTTTCTTTTTTAACTTTAAATGACTCAGATTCATTAGCAGTAGCTATTTAAAAGATGTATTAAGGTTTTCTAGGGGGGTTAGGGTTATTTATCCAATATAGAAAGATAAATATAAATATATATATATATATATATATATATATATATATATATATGTTAGGTATTTTAATTTCTTCATTTAGAAATTAATTAGCTAAGAATATTATAAAACGTATATTAGCATTTTTCTTATCTCACTAGAATGTTTAAGTGCGTCATCTGTAGAATGTTTACGTTAATGTTCTTTAAAAACATCTGTTTCCTGTATCCTGTCTTTGTTTCAGAAACTGAGATGAGATATCTATAGGAAACCGGATTTTGCTATGTTAGACAGAAACAAAAAGTCACTTGCTTGCAAAAATGTATTTAACAGTATTTTCAACTAGTTGTGACGTGTTTTTATGCTATATAAGATTCTGCCGCCTAAATACATTCAGAGATTATTCTGATGACACTCTGACTTCTGTGCATTATTTTTCTCTCATTATATCTAGGTGCCCAGATATAATTGACACACACATCAGAATACATGTTTACTCACTAATCTGATCCTATCATTTTGGTCCTTCGAGCCGGAAGTTGTTTCCCTTATCATTCCTCGGACGAAGCAAAACTCCTTTTACCGTGCACGGGGGGGTAAGTCACTGAGGACTCCCTTACCTTGAGAAAGACCTCAGGCCTGATATATACGATCAGTTGGACCACAGAGGCAAGGTGTTTTTCCGAGGGATGACAAGGCACAGCTTATAACGAACTGACAGTGAGTACCTGAATTTCTGTTGCATTTTGCATTTGTGTGTATGTTCTGTAGGTCCTTACCTTACGGTGATGTTAGGTAAAAGAGTTGTACAACTAGGTTTCTAGCCTAGTAATAGGTAGAAGGGTTGAAACTTACCCATAGGGAGGTAAAAGAGTCATTATCCTGAGGAAAAGACTATAAAATAAGTTCTCCGTACGTAACAATATTGAGAATGCTTACCATGAAAAAGGGGTAAATGAGTCTGACTTTCACATGAGCTCTTGCAAGAAAATATGTATGTGTGTGCATGTTACCATTTTGTATGATTTAAATACCGGTACCGGCTGTATGTATGTTTGTGAGGGGTGTCACACGGATAACAGTTTCTTGGTTATTATATATACCTGTAAACATTCTGTATATTTCTGTGTACTTGTGAGTGTATGTATATATATACATGTATTCTTTCTCATTCTTTACTTGGTTATACAATGTTGAAATATTTTGTCTGCAGTTTCTGTGTATTCATAACTTCTTACTAAAATACTCTGTAAGATTGTGTGTATGAAGCACTGGGTGGGAGATATACAGATTATTTCTGGAAAATGTATAAAAGGTCTGTTGGGTGTTGTATGTATATGTAATGCTATGTATATTTCCATGTACCTGTGATATTATTTGTTGTGTATATCTATTAACTTTAATTGATACTATAGGAGTTCAAGATATATATATATATGTGGGTATATACATATGTATATGTGTATATATATGTATATGTATAGGTGGATAGGCTCTTAAGGGCATAAATGGCACTGCCGGGAGTGTGGTTTCTAGACCCTGCAGTTTTCAAGGTAATCTCTAAAGACATGTTTATTATGCAAAGGGTTTCTGGTGTGCATCTGTAACTCATGTCTGGTAGAAACACACTTATGTGTGCGAATTGTGAACACTGTATTCTAGAATTGTTTTCTTATGTGTATTTGTGTATATATATAAAGTTTCTGTGTCTTTGTACCTTTACTCAATGCTTTACCTTTGGGCAGGGAGGTGATTGATCTGTATTATGTGACGATGTGCAGGGTCTGGCCCACCCCCCACAGTCAGCATAGCAGACCAATCCCCTTTCTACTCCAATTTTCTCTGTGTGTGTGTGTTAGTTTTTTTATGTAAAATATGTCTGTCTGTAACCTTAAGGGAACATAGCAGAAGGGAGGAAGTGTGGTTGCTGTAAAGAGAGACAAAGGCATGTTATTATAACCCCTTTTAAGTGATGACAATGCTCACCGCACCCACTGGATACACAGCATCTACTATACTACCTCTGCTGGAAATCAGTGCCCTGTATCCACTACTTCTTGGCAATATTAATCCTTATTACAAGGAAGGTATAGGAGACGTTCAAACTTTATTGAGCTTTACTATATACAATGAAGTATAGGAGAGGAAAAGTAAACGCAACGTTACTTAATTAAGGAAATAGAAATAAAAAAAAAAAAGTAAATACATTTTCTATACTAAAAATAAAAAATTGTTGAAGATGAAAACAAAAAGGCAAATGTGTATCACAATGACGGTGCCTACGGGGGGAGGGACATGTAATGTTAACCACCTCTCTCCTTCGGAAGAGGATATGTTTATGTGTACACAGAAAAGACTTCCACGACTGACCGCCCCTCCAACTCCTGGGAATATGGTCAATTATAGTGATGATGTAGAGGACGAATTTGATGATGCCCGCAAATACCTGCTTGCCGCCACCGCTCCAAATCCACCTCCTCCAACACCACCACCTTAGGGACGGCCCGCCAGAACCAGGCAGGCACCAGATCGTCAATACGGAGGTAAGGGAATAACATCTGTGCCATTTTTATCCCTTAATTGAGGTTCCCAATCCTAGAGGGGGGAAATGTGTTGCCACCCACAATGCTAGTATACCGAGCATGGACAGATGCAGATGTGAGGAGAGCTGTAGAAGGAGTCCCCCACCCAAATGACAATATGGGAATTTTCAGACTTAAGTTCCAGCGATTGCAGCAAAGTTTTAAATTACATGGTGTTTAGGTTGTACGGTGTCTGAGGCAGATATTAGGGTCCGATTGGATCCTTAGTGAAGGTGACTGGAATCCACTGGACCCAAGGGGGGAGCCATTGCAATATGGATCACAAGAACTGACCCAAAGAGTAGACACTCTAATAGGCAGAATAGCTGACAGACGCAGACTGGACTAAGATAAACGAGTGTGTACAGAAAGATGATGAAAGTGTGGAACAATATATAGGGAGGTTGCGGGTAGTATTTGACAGCCATAGCGGGGTAGCCAGACCTAACCCATATGATGATGCTGGACCATATGCTCAGCAGCTAAACAAATAAATGACTTTGTGATACAACACCAAATTACTTACAAAACATGTCCCCTTAGGGAAACCATAGAATATGCTAGACATGCAGAAGAGCAGTGTAAGAGAGCAAATGAAAAGAAACAGATAAAGCAAGATAGTAACCCAAAGGAGGTGTATTTGATGACTTCTGTTGATGGGAAAGCGCAACCTATAACTTTTTGCTTTCTTTTCTGGTGATGGTGGAAATAACCAAAAACGTGGAGGGAGAGGAGGTGGACGAGGTCGAGGTGGAAGCAGAGGACAAATTTTATGGAAATTGTTACATATGTGGCAAGGCCGGCCACTTAGCACGTTCCTGCAGAAACAAAAAGTACCAGGAGGAAGAGGGAGCAGATGACGATGACCAGACTGACAAATGACTAGAACCAGGTTGTACCCTTCCTTTACTAATATTTGCTGAACAAGAATTGCATGAATCTGAATTGTATGAGTATGGTAATAATGACGCAAATTTGCCAGAAATAAATGATGTGTTGAATTTAGAATCATGTATAGACTTAATGGCTCTAGCAGAACAACCAGTCATTAAACTAGATGTAGAGGGGGTAATGATAACATTTTTATGCGATACAGGAGCCTGTAGGTCAGTATTGAGCGATGATGGCACATGGAGTATTTATACGTCATCACAAAACATACTGGTTAGGTCAGCAGCAGGACAGACAAATAGTGAACCTGTATCATGCCCACTTACAGTGAGATTGTTCAATGGCTAAACATTTGAGCATCCTTTTATACTCTCCCCTAGATGCCCGATAAATCTCTTGGGTAGAGATCTGATGCTGAAATGCAACATTAGAGTGGTTCCCACAGAGAAAGGCATGAAAGCATACATGGGGGACATACCTGTCGATGTAAATGTAGTGCAGGAGATGGGTGAACCACATTACTTTTACACATTAGACATGGTGTCGAAAGGGCCGGCACAAGTATCCAGCACTTTGGTAGCCATGGCTAATGACCTAGCTCCATCTTCCAGTGTAAAACAAAGCACAGGGTCATTACACTGCACTATGAAATTTGAAAGTACACCGGGGAGGGATGTGGACTATGAAAAACATTTTTCAAACACACCAATACCAGAATAACCTTGGATTACATATACTGGACAGAAAATGGGTATACAGGGGTGGGAGTAAAATTGAATGATCAAGACCAGTTACTCTATGCAGGACACACAGTGCCACACATCACTGGCTATGCCGGCTGGTGGAAGGTGGGTACAGGTAGGAGGGATGGTAGAAGAGGCTCAGACAGATAAAACACCATGGGAGTACTTGCCCTATGACCTCGGAGTGCAGTACTCACGAGCACAAAAATATATCGGAAAAGCCTGAACTGGGTAACTGAGACAAAGAAAGGAATACACTTACAGTCATCCAGGTGGGAGAAAGTTCTTCTGTTAGAGGAACCATGACACAACACACAGATACTGTTCACTCAGGAACAGGAGGCAGCATTAGAGAGCCTTCCGGACACCTTATGGTCCACAGGGCCCGCTGATGTAGGCCTTATAAAGGGGGTAGAGCCAGTAAAAATCACCCCAAAAAGTACTTTTCAGCCACATCAGAGACAGTATCCTCTAAAACCTGAAGCAGAGAAGGGCATAGAACCTATTATAAAAGTTTTGATTGAGAAAGGGATTATAATAGAATGCCCAGGATCCCCATGTAACACCCCACTTTACCCAGTCAGGAAGACAACCGGAGCTTGGAGATTAGTGCAGGATTTGCAAGCAGTAAATAAAGCTGTAATTTCCCGAGTACCCACGGTGCCAGATCCACATACACTCCTAAATGACATGCAGCCAGATAACACACATTCCTGGCAGAAGAGGGACATAAGGTTAGTCGGGATAAATTACAGCTCTGGAAAGCAGAAGTGAAGTACCTGGGATACCTAGTGAGCAGAAAGGGACGATCACTAGACCCAGTTAGGAAAAGGGCCATACTAGAAGCCCCTAAGCTGGTCACAAAGAGACAAGTTATGTCTTTCTTAGGGATGGTAAATTTCTGCAGGAGTTGGATTCCCAACTATGCAGAACTTACAGGGCCCATACAACACCTTATTTATGCACAATCAATGTCAGCTAATGAAAAGGTAGCGTGGACACATGAAGCTGAAGCAGCATTCATTCAGCTTAAGAACACAGTAGTGGGAACATCTGTATTGGGATTGCCAGATTACAGCAAGCCATTTGTACAAACTGTTGACTCAAGGGGAGGCTATATGACTTCTGTTGTGACTCAGAAACATGGCCTGCGAGACCGACCCTTGGTTTTTTACTCAACCAGGTTGGACCCTGTAGCCAGGGGACTTCCGGTTTGTGTACAGGCTGTAGTGGCGGCTTCCATGGCAGTTCTGGCGTCGGCAGCCTTAGTCCTGTTCCACCCTTTGACTCTAAGAGTACCACATGCTGTATCTGTCATTCTACTACAAAATAAGGTTTCATACCTTTCCCCTTCAAGACACTTATCATGCATGACTATACTTCTGTCACAACCACACTTGCACATAGAAAGGTGCACAACACTGAACCCATCAACGTTAGTTCCCATCCAGGAAGATGGCACACCACATGCATGTACTGAAATCATAGAAAAAGAAGTCTCACCAAGAGACGGCCTTAGAGATGTTGCATACACCGAGGCTACACTAACTCTGTTTGTAGATGGGTCATCAAGTAGAAACAAAGATGGTACAAATGCAACGGGATATGCAGTAGTAACACAAGAAGAAACTATAAGAGCAGGAAAACTTCCATCACATTTTTCAGCACAGGCAGCTGAGATCGTGGCCCTTACTGAAGCCTGTAAAATAGGAAAGGGACCAATAGTAAATATATACACCGACAGCCAATATGCATTCTCAACTGTGCACATATTTGCACAATTGTGGAAAAATAGAGGTATGGTCACATCTACTGGCAGGCAAGTCACTCATAAACAACTCCTTTTGCAGTTACTTGAAGCCATTCAACTGCCCTTGAAGATTGCGGTATGTAAATGTGTGGCTCATACCACGACCACAGACGCAATTTCAATAGGAAATGGCAGGGCAGATACAGCTGCAAAGCAAGCGGCTCAAACGGGAAAAATACACATTTTTCTCTTACACAGCTACACATCTGTGTATTTCGTAAACCATATTGACAAGAGTATTCTACAGCAACTACAGGCAAATGCACCCTCACAGAAAAAAACATACTGGTTGAAGAAAGGGAGTAAACTAAATGCTGATAATATTTATGAGAGTATAGAAGGGAAACCAATTTTACCAAAATCACTATTCAGATATGCAGCTATGTTGAGCCATGGCATTAGTCATGTCTCAAGAGGGAGTATGGTAGACATGGTCAGCAGAATATTTTCAGCCTATGGATTAAACACCTATTTTAAAATTTTTTGTGCAGGGTGCCTTGTTTGTGCACAACATAACCCTCAGGGTAACTATCACCCCATAAGGGGCACATTCCCAGAACCAACATACCCCTTCCAGACAATATGTATGGATTTCATTGAACTAACAAAGTGTGAAGGGAAGAAATATTGCCTAGTAATAATTGATGTATACTCTAGGTGGGTGGAAACGAAACCATGTGCACACCCTGACGCAATCACAGTGGCTAAAACCTTAGTGACACAAATAATTCCTAGGTTTGGTATACCAGAGAAAATATATAGCGATAACGGCACACATTTTGTGAACAGAATTATCAACCACTTGAGTAAAGCAAGAGTAGAATAGAGTTGAAAAACCACTGTGCGTACCACTCACAGTCAGCTGGATTAGTGGAGAGAACTAATGGTACCATTAAAAATAAATTGAGGAAAACGATGGCAGCGACAGGGAAAAATTGGCTTTACTGTTTACCATTAGTCATGCTAAACATGCACATGCTTCCAGGCAGGAAGAAGTTAACCCCGTTTGAAATATTGTATGGGAGACCATTCCTACTACCAGAATTTAGACCATTTATCTCAGAAGATGAGAACATGAGTGAAAACTTAGCAGACTATATGAGAAAAATGTTAAGTAAGAAAGATATTACCTCCATCTCTCTCTCTCATCCACAGCAACAGCAGGGACCCTGCTTGGTACAACCAGGCCAGTGGGTCCTAATTAAAGTAATCAAGCGTAAAAATTGGGCATCGGCCAGGTGGGAAGGACCGTACCAAGTTCTGCTGTCAACACCCACTGCCTTGAAAGTTGCCGAACGAGCCACCTGGATACACCTGACTCACTGCAAGAGAGTAAAAGTGCCAGAGCTTGAGCCAGTTGATTCCTAAAACCTGCTAGCTGACTCATTGCGAGTCAGGCTGGGCTACAAAGGGGGGGAAACTCGTCTCAAACCCAGTGAAGAACCGAATGGTGCGGGTTTTGGGGGTTCTCAACTGGCCCAAGAAAATGTCCTGGCACCTGTTCAAAAGACCTAACTGGTGTGGCCTAAGAATCTCACTGACATGCCTCATCTTGATAACTCTTTGCATAGTAGCACCCATAATCATATGGGAAGAAGTAACAAGACCCAGAGGCAACCAGGCGCAATCTATCGGAGAGATGTGGATGCACAGAATGAAAAGAGACATGATGGAAGTCAATTTAACTGGCCAAGTGACCCTAGTGTTCAAGGAAGGGCAGATAGGAACCAACCAAATAGACCTATGTCAAGTACTAAGATGTGGACTTTCTGGAGGAGGACGTAGTGGAGGGGTGAGAAAAGCGCCAGTATATTTGTGTATAGCCTCTCTGTATGGAAATGAGAGATGTCCTAGCTGGAAACTGGCCTTATGGAATACAGGAGCTGACTGGGGTTACTCCCCACCTAATCACATGAAGTGCAAAAGTACAAAGAGACGCTTAAAGCTGACACGGGGTATGGAGCCATCCTCTTGCAGCCAAAATCAGCTATGCAACCCCATCCGGATCACCCTCCAGGACCCACAAAAGTGTGATGAGGGGAGATATACTCTTGGAATTTACACCTCAGGCAGAGGTAACAACATGGAATATTTGCATATTCAGGTACTGCAAAAAGAGGAGCCCAGACAGACTATTGATACCATGCATCCGTGGATTGGTGAATAAGGTTGTTGACCAAGCAGTAACTCAACAATACCTAATAGAGACGATACCCCTCACTCAAGGAGAATCTGATTCTTATCTTGATCATGACATTGATGATGTATAAAAACAAGTGGATTAAGAGAAGCACCATGATGGTCCAGACCCCAACTCTTCACTAAAGAAAGGACTATGACCTGAACCTTGCCTTAAGACCTTGGTCTAATACATTTATAAGAGGAGGGATATGTTAGGTATTTTAATTTCTTCATTTAGAAATTAATTAGCTAAGAATATTATAAAACGTATATTAGCATTTTTCTTATCTCACTAGAATGTTTAAGTGCGTCATCTGTAGAATGTTTACGTTAATGTTCTTTAAAAACATCTGTTTCCTGTATCCTGTCTTTGTTTCAGAAACTGAGATGAGATATCTATAGGAAACCGGATTTTGCTATGTTAGACAGAAACAAAAAGTCACTTGCTTGCAAAAATGTATTTAACAGTATTTTCAACTAGTTGTGACGTGTTTTTATGCTATATAAGATTCTGCCGCCTAAATACATTCAGAGATTATTCTGATGACACTCTGACTTCTGTGCATTATTTTTCTCTCATTATATCTAGGTGCCCAGATATAATTGACACACACATCAGAATACATGTTTACTCACTAATCTGATCCTATCAATATATATATATACTGAATAAAGTGTTGTATATATTAACAATTACAGTGTTGGGGAGGATGTGAAGATTGTGCAGCTTAATTTTGAAACTTTTGGCTGTCTGACTGTCATTATTATTATAGATGTCTTTAATCTTCTCTGAAACAATTTTCCAGATCAGAATCTGTAATATAATTTGATATGTGTCATTTATTTTTTTACTAAACTTAGGTTCAAAGTGTCTCCAAGATGCACTGCTTGCTGGGTGTTTTATTTTATGGTTGGGGTTAGACTGTTTTCCTTGTTATTTGTCCACAGAACAGATGCTGCGGAGCTCAGTGTAAGTGTTTGTGACATCAACTGGCTGAGAACATCTAAGTATCACCAAGGAGAAAAACATATGTCACTGTGTGTGGGAAAATCAGAGCAACACAGCCAGATTACTGCATATACACACCATCCAGCTCACAAATTCCTTATTTTCTTCATCATTTTACAGACATAACATGAGAGGAGAAATTTATGGGGTGCTATCCCATCATTTTTTTTTTTTAAATCCTTGCTCTTCTCTATCAAATTTTCTCTATCAGAGTTATCTACATTACTCATATAAATAAACATATTTGGAATTGGTTGTTATTAAAACAAACGAGTGGGAGTGTTAGATAATTGAGCTTGAAAGTAATGATTCTCCATCTCTGCTATTTACTTGATGATTAATTAAATAACTATTGTAAAATAAGAAAAACTTCATATGTTTGTGAAGTTTGTAACAACAGCGTTGTCAGCAGCAGGCATAAAAGCATTTTTCATTGAAATCTTTATTTTAATAGACACTGCTGGGAGTGTTCTATTTTTTATTATCTATTCAAAAGTGGAAAAAAGAGGGTGCCTTGATTATCATGGCGGCTTCCATGCACTAGCAAAGTGTACTACAATGTAGATTTTCTCTGAAAACGCTTTTATGCTCATGTCTTGTTGTTGTGCAGTCCTTCAGTCGGGTCCTATTCTTGATGACCATATGGACGCAGTACACCAGGCACATCTGGTGCTTATCCATATGGTTTTCTTGGCAAAGATACTGGAGTGGTTTGCCAGTTCCTTCTCCAGTGGACCGTGATTTGTCTGACTTCTCTGCTATGACCTGCCCATCTTGGTTAACCCCACATGGTATAGCTCACAGCAACATTGAAGTAAACCAGTCCCTTCACAAGGATAAAGTACTGATCCAGATGGGGGCCATGTCTTAGACAACTACTATTATTGTTAGTTTGTTGCATATTTCACAAACATAGTTTTTGCTAATCTACAGTGATCTGTTTACTTTAATCAGAGTGGGGTGATAAAGAGAAAGTGCATGCCCAGTTGGTATAAATGGAATTTTTACGTTTTTTTTTATAAACTTTTTATTATGCTCATTTAACCAGTTGGATGTGCCCTCCCTGATTATCACCTGAATAGCAGCCCTATTAAATTCCCTGAACGTGTAAAACCATAGCCCGTAACTTAGCCCGCCAATGACTTGCGGTTTAAAGGCGAAAAAAGCTTATGGAACGTGGAACTTCGTGGCCGCAAATCCTTTGTTCTCTCAAGCCCGTAACTGCTACGTTCCAATTTCGCTATTAAATTGCAACAGATTTTCAAAGACGCAATGGCATTCAAGCCCGTAACCCGTAAATGGGGCAAAAACATTACGGCCTCCAAATAGGAGCCACAAAGGGTTTACAGACAACTTTGTAAAAGACAATAGAAATACACCAGTAGACATTAAAACATGAGAAAAGCATGGAAGGGCATTACAATTACTTGCACAAGTACCATGGGAACTAATGTAAATAGATGAATAGCAGAAAATAATAGGAGGTCACCAAATTGGAATCGCTATACATCCTGGCCATGGCGTGGGACTTTCCAGGATAGGTGTAGCAGAGATTACCCCTGATGAGTTGGCCATTGATCCACATGCCTCTGCACATCCTCCATGTGTTTTTGCGGCCCCTCCTGATGTGTTAGAGTATATTAGTGTGGTGTATGTTCCCCTGGTCCCCTTCAGCATTGCTAAGTGGTAGTGGTGAAGGGGCTTGTGTACTTCAATGAAGCTGTGAGCTATACCACAGGTCATAGCAGAGAGGTCAGACAAATCACAGTCCACTAGAGAAGGAACTGGTAAACCACTCCAGTACAACATGTCATATTCCTATCAGGCCCCTCAGGGGAATGTTCATACTCCACCTTATCACTAATTGGACTTGGCATTTTTATTAACCCATTATTATTATTATTAGTATTATTATTATTATTATTATAATATATGATATATAGTATTATATAATATCTAATGCTATTATGCCTATTGTTATTTTTATATGTATTGATATATTGCATAGTAACTAGGGCTCATTTGTTTACATAGATAGGAATGTGACACAAATGTGATGTATGTGGATGTCCCATAAACCCAACCATTGAAAACACACTGACACGGTTAGAACGATATAACAAAGCTTTATTTCATACACAGAGCACAATCAGAAATGATCAAGACTGTGTATTAATATCATGGGTGTGGTGTGGGCAGATCCTGAGAGAGCAAGAGGCTTGGGGAAAAAGAGGATACCTAGATGGGGTAATGTCATAGTCTAGAATAAGCATGATGCATAGCACCTACCAGGGTCACATGTGGTCACTAAACCACTGCATCCGGAATCTGATGAAAAAAAGGATCAACAGAAATCACTCCATTTAATTGAAGAAACCATTAATGTGCATAGCACTTACAACTTGTCTAGATCTGCCCAATGAATCCAATCCAGTTTCACACATACAGTGTGGTGATAAAAACTAAAATTTTAAAAAAAGTGATTCACTCAAAAAAGGCGGAGGAGGCTAAACAAAAACTAATCAACATGCAAGTACAGTGCAGTGCTAAATACTGTAACTGTAACAATATAGCAACTCACCTGATTCCCATCTGCAAGCATTACTATTAGCTAGGTCTGTGGATATTTAGAAACATGGGCAAATAGCCATTAATACGGAGGGGATACAAAGGTCAGCAGCCAGATTCAATGTTACTTACATCAGACCCAAGGCTCTGTTCTCAGACTGATATTGAGGTCTGAATCAAATGCTTCACTAGTACATATATTAATGCTGGCTGTCATTAACATACCATTGTGAGACTTTACAAGTCAACCGCCATAGCGGTATTAGTCTATATTTAAGCTAATAACCAGCATGTCTTATATATCTGGCTTTATGATAGCTTTAAGATTGCGGAAGCTACATGTTAAGGGGGCTGTCATTGAAGGAATGTCTACCTAAGAGGCACTGGGAAAACCTTTCACCTCCTTATTTCCTCCACAATGCTTGCAGATGCAGAGAAAAAACTAAACATACAAACTAAGGCCTGAAAAATCCTAGGGACTGCAGCATCTCTTCTCAACAGCATGCCTTGGTGACCATCAATTGGTGACATGTTAATGTGATGGGAGGTAGCCATCTGCATACAAAATATCACCATCACATAGGCCAGGATCCATGACTCTGTAGCCAGGTTAGATTAGGTTAAGATTGTAACCAATAGATTGTCACTGAGGAGTGCTGTTGAGAAGGCACAAACATATACACAGCCCCAATGTCCTGATCCGAATTAGCGACAGGGCCCACATCGGCCGCTGTCTCCCTGCTGATGGTGGTGGGGGCGGGGAGAGGCAACCCCCCTAGGAGGTACTAGTGGCAATGGTGGAGGCATGGTGGGAGGAGAGGAGGGGCCGTGCCGCTGGTATCCTGGGGATGCCTCCGGGGTAGAGGAGGCGGGGCTTGGGACAAGTCCCATCCTGAGCAGCCCGGCCAGATAAGAGTCTGTCATTAGATGATGATGCCTCCTCTCCTCCCTATTGCTCCTTGCCAGGCTGCACATGAGCTCTGCATGATTGTCGAAGATGCTGGCCTGGATCCCCGATGTAAGTCCACCTGCTGCATGAGGGCCGGTATCTCCGCCTTTGCAGTCTGGCCTGATGCAGGGAATGGAAGCCAGTGGGGCGTGGCCAGGTGAGGAGGTAGCAGTGATGGAGTGGCAAGGGTCTGGGTCCTGGCTAGAGCCTGGGGCGGAACTTGCAGTGGTGTGGGTGGGCCCGGTGGGGGTGGTTGGTGGCAAGGCCAGCGCACTGCTGTGGGGGGAAGGAGGTGGTGTCTGGCTGGTCTGGTCACCATAAGTCCAGTTGGAGGGCCCTAGCGAGATTTTCAGTCTTTGGAAGAGGGGGATGGTAGGGTCGAATCCCTGGAGGTTTGGATGGTGACCCCACCACCCATTTTACATCCTCCTCCAAGCCAGGGCCTTCAGATCCTCTTCCTTCCTCCTCCCCCTGCGCCGGTTCCTGCTGGGCGGGGGCTTGCTCCTATACATCCTGCTCCAATGGAGCCGACACCCCCCGTCTCTGACTCCCCACTGGACCCAGACCTCCTCCTGGATGTTGAAAGATAGAAAAGAAAGGTATATGTCATTAGTATGAGGAAAATTACAATTCTATGTGTTCATTCCTAACTATCTGACATCTAGACTTGACCCTGGATGATACACCTAACTGCAACTCAGATTAGCTATCATTTGCTAGATGTGATCTATACTTTGGTTCATGGTCTTGATCTTTCTTGGTTCCTAATGCGATCTTTATTCCGACTGCATTCTGTAACTGCATAGGCTGCAGTGGGCACACCAATAAATGGACTCTCTATTGCTTGATTACTGTTGTTGTGCTCAGGAATGGCAGTGATTTGCCATTGGATTTTGGATTTAATGACGCATCCATCTATCCCTTGTTAATTCCATGGAGCTGACATGTCAGTGTCCTTGTTGGTCATCATGTACATATGTAGTGTGTGTGATGCACATGTGGCATGTTGGTGTATGTGATATTCACCTGACATGGTGTGTAGTGACCTAACTCTCTATGGGCCTCATTCTATTATCGGCCGTAGGAGATGCGGGGCCGCAAGGACCGGCCGCAGGCTATTTGCCTATTCTATTCCCTTCCGGCCGGGGGCTCCGGCAGGCTTGCGGACGGCGCCTTGTTATCCCTTGCGGCCGCACGCGCCGGAGGAAAGCCTTTGATCTTAAACGGCCGCAAGAGTTTCGGCCGCAAGAAAATCCCAGTTGCTATTCAATTGCTCCGGGAACCCTCTCTGCAAGGCTAAAACCGAGCCGCAGCTTACTTGCAGCAAAAAGGTCCCGCAAGCACACAATTTAGCACATAATAAATCCACCCTGCACTCTGAGGAGACGATAAAGTAATTGTAGGTGTTAGCATTCATAGGACAACATTCCCCTACACTCAAATCCGTAAATAATTTTTATTTTAATTTATGTCAAATATCTGTGGACAAAGTCCCGAGGGCTTGGAGCACCTCAGACCCGCCCACGCTGCGGCCGGAAAATAAACAGTTAATGAAACCTCGGATTTGGGCTGATGTGGAAGCTTGAGAGGGGGTTGCTATTAATCCTCATGTCCCCCATTATGATCCCTAGCATTTACAGAGCTTTACAGTGCCGTCTTGAATTTATATTTGCTTTTAAAATTTTCAAGATATGCGGCCGGCCGTAAGGGGATATCTTTGCGGCACCGTCTATTTGAATTGCAAGGTAACGGGAGCCCCGCAAGGAATCGCAGCTTTGCGGCCGTTTTACGGCCAATAATAGAATAAGGGCCTATGTGTATTGTTTAAATTATGTGTATTGCAAATCGGTGTAATCTGTAAATATGTGGAAGCAAGTATTACTGTAAGTATAAACTTGTATGAAATAGAATATAAATGAATAAAAGCGCAAACTACCTCTCTCCAAACTCTCCTACTCTCTCTCAAATTGAAACCAACCTCCAACTCCAGGACCTGCGTGCTACTTTGAAAGAAAATTCAACACAGTTAACGCATGGACAGGTGGAACGCAACTTTATAATCTCCTTCTGTCAATCATCTCCGGCTAGACCGCATTTTATTGGCTGAGAGGCTATGCCGCACTACATTATACCGCAATTGGTTATTGATGGCCGATCGTGGCTGCTCCGGCCCCTTAACAGCTTGCGTAACTTGCGCAATGGTCTAATTTAATAGCTCTGTAACGCAGCCGAATTTCAAGCCTGTGGGCTTTGCGGGTCTCACGTTGCCGATACGGGCTTCTAATTTAATGTGGCTGAAGGTTAGTAACAGAGAAGGATGATATTTTGGGGTAAAGATGTCGCGAATAGTTCGCCGGCGGCCTGTTCCCGGCGAACATAGCATGTTCGCGTTCGCAGCGAACTGCCAACATATGCGATATTCGACCCGCCCCCTATACTTTATCATTGAGCAAACTTTGACCCTGCAACTCACAGTCAGCAGACACATTCCAGACAATCAGCATCATACCCTGCCTTCCAGTCCCTTCTAACTCATGGACAGCAGCCATTTTGGAATCATAACTAACTTGCAGTCTTACTGAGAGGCTGAGTGTAGGTGATACTGCATCAATAGGGAAAACCATAGCTAGGCTACTGTACACAGTGTGCAATACAGTCCTGAAGGACTCTTTTGATCTCTGCTGCAAGGACACCCCTGTGTCTCTTCCCCCCCTTATCAACATCCTCCCCTCACCTTAGCACCCAACCCTAACACCCCTCACACTTATCCCTAACACCCCTCACCCTAACCCTAACACCCCTCACACTTATCCCTAACACCTAACCCGAACATGCCTCACCCTAACACCCCTCACACTTATCCCTAACACCCCTCACCCTAACCCTAACACCCCTCACACTTATCCCTAACACCTAACCCTAACATCCCTCACCCTAACACCTAACCCTAACACCCCTCACACTTATCCCTAACACCCCTTTCCCTAACCCTAACACACCTCACACTTATCCCTAACACCTAACCCTAACATCCCTCAACCTAACACCTAACCCTAATACCCCTCACACTTATCCCTAACACCCCTCACCCTAACACCTAACCCTAATACCCCCTTACACTTATCCCTAACACCCCTTACCCTAACACCCCTCACACTTATCCCTGTGTCTCTTCCCCCCCTTATCATCAAGGGAGGGGGGGAGGATGATGAGGGAGGGGGAAGAGACACAGGGGAGGATGATGAGGGATGGGGGAAACAGACACAGGGGAGGATGATGAGGGAGGGGGGAAGAGATACAGGGGAGGGTGATGAGGAAGGGGGGAAAGAGACACAGGGGAGGATGATGAGGGAGGGGGGAAAGAGACACAGGGGAGGATGATGATGGAGGGGGGAAGAGACACAGGGGAGGATGATGAGGGAGGGGATAAAGAGATACAGGGGAGGATGATGAGGGAGGTGGGAGGATGATGAGGGAGTGGGGATGAGACACAGGGTAGGGTGATGAGGAAGGGTGGAAAGAGACACAGGGGAGGATGATGAGAGAGGGGGGGAGAGACACAGGGGAAGATGATGAGGGAGGGGGAAAAGAGACACAGGGGAGGATGATGAGGGAGGGGGAAAGAGACACAGGGGAGGATGATGAGGGAGGGGGGGAAGAGACACAGGGGAGGATGATGAGGGAGGGGGGAAAGAGACACAGGGGATGATGATGATGGAGGGGGGAAGAGACACAGGGGAGGATGATGAGGGAGGGGGGAAAGAGACACAGGGGAGGATGATGAGGGAGGGGGGAAAGAGACACAGGGGAGGATGATGATGGAGGGGGGAAGAGACACAGGGGAGGATGATGAGGGAGGGGGTAAAGAGATACAGGGGAGGATAATGAGGGAGGTGGGAGGATGATGAGGGAGGGGGGATGAGACACAGGGAAGGGTGATAAGGAAGGGGGAAAGAGACACAGGGGAGGATGATGAGGGGGGGGAAGAGACACAGGGGAAGATGATGAGGGAGGGGGAAAAGAGACACAGGGGAGGATGATGAGGGAGGGGGGAAAGAGACACAGGGGAGGATGATGATGGAGGGGGGAAGAGACACAGGGGAGGATGATGAGGGAGGGGGTAAAGAGATACAGGGGAGGATGATGAGGGAGGTGGGAGGATGATGAGGGAGGGGGGATGAGACACAGGGGAGGATGATGAGGGAGGGGGGGAAGAGACACAGGGGAAGATGATGAGGGAGGGGGAAAAGAGACACAGGGGAGGATGATGAGGGAGGGGGGAAAGAGACACAGGGGAGGATGATGAGGGAGGGGGGGAAGAGACACAGGGGAGGATGATGAGGGAGGGGGGAAAGAGACACAGGGGAGGATGATGATGGAGGGGGGAAGAGACACAGGGGAGGATGATGAGGGAGGGGGTAAAGAGATACAGGGGAGGGTGATGTGGAAGGGAAGAAAGAGACACAGGGGAGGATGATAAGGGAGGGGGTAAAGAGATACAGGGGAGGATGATGATGGAGGGGGATGTTAGGTTATTTATGCCCTTTATGGATTAAATCCAGACTCTGCATCAACTATGTAATTTTCCGTGGGAGTTTTGACATGGATCCCCCTCCGGCATGCCACAGTCCAGGTGTTAGTCCCCTTAAAACAACTTTTCCATCACTATTGTGGCCAGAAAGAGTCGCTGTGGGTTTTAAAATCCGCCTGCCCATTGAAGTCTATGGCGGTTCGCCGGGTTCGCCGGTTCGCAAACATTTGCGGCAGTTCGCGTTCACGGCTCGCGAACTGAAAATTTTATGTTCGCGACATCACTATTTTGGGGTAATTCCTGCATAAAATACACAAATTTAAAGGTAAGTCATCAAATTTCTGTAATACCTAAGGTGTCCCTTTAAACACTACAAACTATCTTCTGGCCATTTTACCTCTTCTACCTGATTTCCCATTGAATATGATTTAACCACTTTTATTCTCATATTATTTATTATTTATCCAGATCAGTGGTAGACAGTAAGTCTACAAACACCACTAACAGACTAGAATTGAATTCATTTAAACTAAATGTAGCCTTAAATCCTGGCCTTTAATGTTTCATAATGACTTCTGTTCTAAACTTAAAACTCTAACACTCTATACCTGTTAAGTATGTCTGCTTCAGCGGTCTCTATTTTAATGCAGATACGGTTGGTAAAGTTTTAAGTCAATGGGATGCACATTAAATAATTAATGTGAACAGAAACAATTTGTTCCATCTGCATTTAAAGTAAACTCAAATAAAGTATGATAATAATGTATATTATATAAAGTTTTTAAGATTATTATTTTTTTTTTAAATATTGCAAAAGTGTTGCACCACAGCATTGTATACAATAAAACTAAATGACAAATAACTGCTAATATATTGCTGAGAAGAGCAGGAGTATACACAGACAATGAGTTCCCATTCATGAACATAACACTGGAACCAGTAACCACATGTTTATGTAGAAAAAACACAGGTAATAACTACAAAGATTACATAGGGTGTGTATGAGTACCTGAGATGAACCCTAGAGACCATTCTGAACTGGCAGGAAAAACAGAAAACCACATCCATAAAACAAAGTATACATGTCACTAGGATGTTAAATAAATAACAATTACAATATACCATTAACCTGTTGCATTTAGTCACATAATATAGATTCTTTTCAACAGATAAATATACAGCACATGTATCTGATTACCTAAAACATATACATCTGTAATATATATATATACAATTGAGAAGAAAAGTGTTTTTATGGAACAAAAGGAAGCACAAGTATTTAATGGCCAATAGTAATCAGTCAGTGACTTTACACATTTGGGTCCTCATTCAAATGTGATTTGGCCAATTGAATAGGGCTCTATACAAGCATACAGCATTTTTTTTTTACAGAAGTTTTTAGTTAGTGAACTTCTTTAAAAAAGCAAGGTTTTCACTAACTAAAAACTTATGTAAAAAAATGTGCTCTGTGCTTATATAGAGCCCTATTCAATTGGCCAAATCACATTTGAATGAGGCCCTTGGGGAGAAAATGCAATTCTGCATATTACTATCACAACTGAAAATAGATAAAAGTAACAAATTGCCATAACAGGAGAATTTTAAAAACTCAGACACTGATTATTGATGAAAATCTCTCAATTTAGGCAAAAATTGGGCAAAGGGATGCAGCAAATGTATTCAGTGGAAAAAAAAAATATTAATAATTAATACAATCCCCCCCAAAAAATGGAGGACCCTGTAAAACATAAAGGCCAGGGCCGTGACCTGTCTATCGACTACTGCTTTTTTCTCGCCCTCTTCGGCACACCGCAGCAGAAACTAAAGCAGTATCCCTAGGGTCTTATCCTCTGATGGAAGGCTGTACAGTTGTCAGGAGAACCACCTAAGCCCACCCAGACCGTTAGCCCAGGGCGTCCACCAGCTAATAGAGCTTCGCGTTTAATTTTGATTGACAGCTCCCTGTTAATAAAACCACCATAAGCCAGTCCCAGCCCTCTTTTCGTTTCCTGCTCCCGCTGAGATTGAGACCTCCCTGGCTGAAACTACTCACTCAGACTGACCCAACCTAACAGTAAGTCCTAACTGCCCTGGCCAAACCCCTAGTCCCCCTAATAAAACGAAGGGTCCCCCAGTTACCCCACTATGCCTGCCTGCCACCCACACACACACCCACCCACCAACTTACCTACCTAGGCCCGCAATGCCTGGGCAAACCCCAATCACCCCCGCAGTAGGCCCAAAAGACCTGTGCCACCCCCTGACCACACCCCACCCTGACCCAACTACCAACCCACCTACCTACCACCCTGACCCAACTACCAACCCAGTGACCACACCCCACCCTGACCCAACTACCAACCCACCTACCTACCACCCTGAGCCAACTACCAACCCAGTGACCAAACCCCACCCTGACCCAACTACCAACCCACCAACTTGTATGTATTATACATATTACAGGGCTATTTAAGTGATATCCATGTGACAGGATAATATCCTGTCACATGTATAGCAAATAAATAGCACTGTAATATGTATAATAAATAATGTCTAATACAAATACATGAGCAATAATCAAATAATTAATAAAGTACATCAATTAATCAATTAATAAATATCAATTAATATAATTTTTTGTTTTATGTATATTGCTTTATGTGTGTATATATATATATATATATATATATATATATATATATATATATATTGATTGATTGATTTATATATTGATTGATAGATATATTGATTGATAGATATATATATATATATATTGAGATATATATATATATATATATATATATATTGATTGATAGATATATATATATATTAATATATATATATATTTAGATATATATATATATTGATATAAATATATATATATTGATATATATATATTGATATATATATATATATCAATATATATATATATATATATATATATATATATATATATATATATATATATATATAATTATATCTATATAATTATATCTATATAATTATATATCTCAATATATATATATATATATCTCAATATATATATATATATATATTTTTAGTATTTTTATTTCATTTTTTTTAATGTACAGTTTGTCCTATATGGTTTTGATTAGTTATTTAAGGTTTTTAAGGTGCGGTTGGGGCCTATATGGTTTTGATTGGTTATTTAAGAGTTTTAAGGTGTGGTTGGGGCCTATATGGTCACACTTGGTTATTTAAGGTTTTTAAGGTGCGGTTGGGGCCTATATAGTCACACTTGGTTATTTAAGGTTTTTAAGGTGCGGTTGGGGCCTATATAGTCACACTTGGTTATTTAAGGTTTTTAAGGTGCGGTTGGGGTCTATATGGTCACACTTGGTTATTTAAGGTTTTTAAGGTGCGGATGGGGCCTATATGGTCACACTTTGTCATTTAAGGTTTTTAAGGTGGGTTTGGGCCTATATGGTCACACTTTGTTATTTAAGGTTTTTAAGGTGCGGTTGGGGCCTATATGGTCACACTTGGTTATTTAAGGTGTTTAAGGTATGGTTTTGTTCTTGAATGATGTGATTGATTTGCTTGTTTTCTTTCAACCCCAGGTGCAAACCCTATGTGGCAGCATATTTGTTTGTACTCGTTGGTCAACTTACTGAACGTGAATACCCTGAGAAGAAGAGCCGACTAATGGTAAGTGTCACTGCTTTAATTTTTCTGTTAATGCGTATAGGTGCAATTATGATATTGCTGTAGTCTTGTCACATGAGTTTTTTCAATCTACAGTCAGGTCCATAAATATTGGGACATCGACACAATTCTAAACTTTTTGGCTCTATACACCACCACAATGGATTTGAAATTAAACTAACAAGATGTGCTTTAACTGCAGACTTTCAGCTTTAATTTGAGGGTATTTACATCCAAATCAGGTGAACGGTGTAGGAATTACAACAGTTTGTATATGTGTCTCCCACTTTTTAAGGGACCAAAAGTAATGGGACAATTGGCTGCTCAGCTGTTCCATGGCCAGGTGTGTGTTATTCCCTCATTATCCCATTTACAAAGAGCAGATACAAGCTCCAGTGTTTATTTCAAGTGTGCTATTTGCATTTGTTGCTGTTAACTCTCAATATGAGATTCAAAGAGCTGTCACTTTCAGTGAAGCAAGCAATCATTAGGCTGAAAAAACAAAACAAACCCATCAGAGAGTCAGCAAAAACATTAGGTGTGGCCAAATCAACTGTTTGGAACATACTTAAAAAGAAAGAACGCACCAGTGAGCTCAGCAACAACAAAAGACCCGGAAGACCACGGAAAACAACTGTGGTGGATGACCGAAGAATTATTTCCCTGGTGAAGAAAACACCCTTCACAAAGGTTGGCCAGATCAAGAACACTCTCCAGGAGGTAGGTGTATGTGTGTCAAAGTCAACAATCAAGAGAAGACTTCACCAGAGTAAATACAGAGGGTTCACCACAAGATGTAAACCATTGGTGAGCCTCAAAAACAGGAAGGCCAGATTAGAGTTTTCCAAATAACACCTAAAAAAGCATTCACAGTTCTGGAACAACATCTTATGGACAGATGAGACTAAGATCAACTTGTACCAGAGTGATGGGAAGAGAAGAGTATGGAGACGGAAAGGAACTGCTCCTGATCCAAAGCATACCACCTCATCAGTGAAGCATGGTGGTGGTTGTGTCATGTTGTGGGCATGTATGGCTGCCAATGGAACTAGTTCTCTTGTATTTATTGATGATGTGACTGCTGATAAAAGCAGCAGGATGAATTCTGAAGTGTTTCGGGCAATATTATCTGCTCATATTCAGCCAAATGCTTCAGAACTCATTGGACGGTGCTTCACAGTGCAGATGGACAATGACCCGAACCATACTGCAAAAGCAACCAAAGAGTTTTTTTAAGGGAAAGAAGTGGAATGTTATGCAATGGCCAACTTAATCACCTGATCTGAATCCGATTGAGCATGCATTTCACTTGCTGAAGACAAAACTGAAGGGAAAATGCCCCAAGAACAAGCAGGAACTGAAGACAGTTGCAATAGAGGTCTGGCAGAGCATCACCAGGGATGAAACCAAGCGTCTGGTGATGTCTATGCGTTCCAGACTTCAGGCTGTAATTGACTGCAAAGGATTTGCAACCAAGTATTAAAAAGTGAAAGTTTGTTTTATGTTAATCTGTCCCATTACTTTTGGTCCCTTAAAAAGTGGGAGGCACTTATACAAACTGTTGTAATTCCTACACCGTTCACCTGATTTGGATGTAAATACCCTCAAATTAAAGCTGAATGTCTGCAGTTAAAGCACATCTTGTTCGTCTCATTTCAAATCCATTGTGGTGGTGTATAGAGCCAAAAAGATTAGAATTATGTTGATGTCCCAATATTTATGGACCTGACTGTATATTGTATACCAATGAATTTAACACATTGTTACTTTACTTCTTGACATTGCTGCATTGCTGATCATGTATTTCAATGGGCTTTACAAGTATAAGGTCATTGGGCGGGGCTTATAAAGGTCATTATGACGTCAGGGGTGGACTTATAAAAATGGGTGTGGTTTGAAAAAGGGGAGGGGCTACGTTTCGCCCTGGCACCCCTCCAACTTGAAAGTTCACCAGCCGCCACTGCGGAGGTTATTCACTGCTTGTGCAACATCCTTACTTTCCGTGTGGAATAACACCCGCCGGTCTCTAAACTCTGAACCCCATAAGTGCACCGCCACTACTATGGGGAAGAGTTCGAGGAATGTCAGGTTTTTTGTGAGACCTGCCACCTCCCATTCGTCTGGCCATGGTGCAGCGCACCATTTTCCTTGAAAATAGGCGCGGCATCCTACTGCTTCGGCCCCTCTGGTGAACAGTTTCAGATCAGCGCTGTTAGCGTACTTTTTCTGAATAATCTGCGAACAATGGAAATCGGCCAGGAAGACCGACCACACCTGTGCGTCGCCCCGCATGGCCCGGGACACTTTTATGAAGTGATGCGGCCTGATGACACCCGCAGTAGCAAGTGACATTCTCCTACAGAATACCCTACCCATAGGAATAATCCTACAGGCAAAGTTTAACTTATCTATAATGGACTGTAACCGTCGCAGAGTAACCCTATGTGCACCTGCTAGCGCACTAAGTTCCGCTCTCATGTCCACTACCTTCTCCAGGGGAAGACTACATTCCATTGTCTTGGAATCTATCTGGATCCCGAGGAAAGTCAATTTTGTCGTGGGGCCCTCAGTTTTCTTGTGGGCCAGTGGTACCCCAAAATCCCTACAGATTTTGGTGAACACTTCCAAAATGAACCGGCAGGTGTCCTGCCCTGCTGGACCGACGAACAGGAAATCGTCCAGGTAGTGCGTAATGCTCCTGCACCCGGATTCCTTGTGTGCGACCCATTGTAAGAATGAGCTGAAAGCCTCGAAGTAGGCACATGATATGGAGCACCCCATAGGTAAACATAGAACGATAAAATAGTTCCCATCGACGTAGCAACCGAGGAGCCGGTGGCTCGTTGGATGCACCGGTAATAATCTAAAAGCCGCTTCAATGTCAACTTTTGACATGAGCGCCCCTGTGCCGGCAGACCTGACCATTTCGGTGGCCCGGTCAAACGATTCGTAGGATACAGCTGATTGATCCTTTGCGATGCCGTCGTTAACTGACCCACCTCTCTGGTATGAGAGATGCTGGATCAACCTAAATTTTCCAGTCTCTTTTTTGGGAACGACGCCTAGGGGGGAAACAATAAGGTCTCTAATGGGGGGGGGGAAACGAATGGCCCTGCCATCCTCCCCAGCTGCACCTCATTGTGCACCTTAGATTCTGCTACCCCCGTGGACACTCGCAATTCTGTTGTGCATGGGATCCTAAGTCCCTCCTGGAAACCCATTTCCAGGAGGCGAGCCACGGCGCCGTAGCGTTTTAGCCATGGCAGCATGCCGAGGAGGCGTATGGGCGTCCTGCGCTTTGGCAGGGGGCTCTGTTCTGCTTTCCTTTGGCCTGGCGCATCTGGCCAGGGGGTGCTCCCCGCCGCAGTTGGAGCACACGTGCTTGAACCTGCAGTTAGGGGCCCATTTACATACCCCTTCGTTGTAGGCAAAACAGGTCTTGGGACCTGGGGCCGAGTTGGTGGTGGGGCTCCTGACCCCACCCCCTCCGGCCCGAAAGAGCGGCATGGCTCGCATGGGTGTCATAATGTTAAGCCAGTATACTACCGCTTTGTCGCTCCATGCCATAGCTGGCCTAGATGCCAGGTACTGGTGGAATTCTTCATCGTACCGCCACCAAGCCGTGCCCCCATACACCTTGTGGGCGTTGCGAATCTCATCTATGTATACGAACAGCCCCGGGCATTGTTCAGGGTGCCGTTCGCATAGCACGCATGCCATGATTGAAAAGGCCTGTAGCCACGTGTCGAAGGTTCTGGGCAACCTCCTATAAGACCTTCCTTCACGTAGACTCCTCTCACCTGAGTCCATTTGTCTGGACATAGGCAGCAGAAAGAAAATTCGACGAACTCCCTCCTCCAAATTTTTTTTTTTACTTCCTGGGTTAAATGCACCCCCAGGTTGTCTAGCGCACACAAGACGATTGGTGCTGCTTGCTTGCGGGCCCAGCCCGCCCACAATGACCGGGGGGCCTAGTGCCGCCGGCTCCCCATTGCTTGCGCTATTGGACTGCTCTGCCTAAGGTCTGTAGGAGCTTTTTTAGGGCTCCTGTTTTTACTTTTACCCCCTGAGCCCCCTTTTTGGGGTGGTAACGGGGTGTTCTTTACTCTTTGCCGCGGCCGGAGCCCTTTAGGCAAAATGACTGGTGGTGGCCGGAGTTCTAGGCCCTCACCCTCACCCCCCGTGGGCCCGGCTCTCTCTTGTCTGAGGGGTAAAGGGTCTTGGCTAACCTGCCCCGTATTACCCCTGTCACCGTGGCCTGGTCATCCACTGGACGGTGGTCTAGTGGCTCTGCATGGGAAGGGGGGGAGACAAGCCCAACAGCACCCCCAATATTGTCTAGGCCTCCAGCAACTGCTTGCTGAGCCTGTCCAATGTAATGGGGGCCTCCTACAGAAGGCATGGGAGGGCCCAGCCTCTCCTGCACCCACCTGCCCCCTTGCCTTAAGGCACGGGTCCTAACGTAAGCCAGCAAGGCCTCTAGCTCTAAAGCATCCATACCCCAGGCACACAAAGCCCCCCTGGACAAAACAAAACGGACCACGAGACAGGAAAAGACACAAAAAAAAGACACACAAAACAAACAGACAGCGCTCTCACACTACCCCTTATATGCTTCTCTAAAGCTGGGGTGTAATCTCAGACTTTAACCTCCTACTTGAGTATATATTTGCAGGAGCCCTCAGACCTCCGTCCATTTTCCACGGAGACCGCGCCGAACTGACTCCCGGCGCGCGAAAGCGGCGGAAGTCCCGCCCCCGCCGCTTCTAAATTGGCTGGTGTGCCTTACAGGCTCTGCTGGGTCACGAGACGCTGCGGGCTGACCCAGGGAGCCTGTGCAGCCTCCTCGTCAGCATTTTTATTGTTATTGGAGTATCTCAATGCTCCATTTTTTAAACTACAAAACTTTGGGGGGTTTATTACCTTCTCTAAATAACCAAATCTCTCCTCTACACATTTACGTCCTTGCTAACTAGTTGTCACCAGCATCCTATCCCGATGGTCCCCCTCCACTTAAAAATGTACACGCCAAAGATGGAGGTTTACCATATCCCTAGCACCTGACAGAACTCCCCCACACTCAGCAACTCTGAACAGACTGCAGTCTATCAATACTCATCACACCAGACCCCTTTACCAGTGGCGACTTGTGACTTTACAACTTGGTGGGGCGGAAAACAGAGACCTGGCCCCTCTCCTTACATTGACTCCACCCAACAGTATAAACCCCTCCCCTTCAAAACATGTCACCACAACATGTATAGACCCTGCCTAGTGACACAGTCTCCACCCTCAAAAGAGATCTCATAGAGAAAGACAGTGATAGAGATAGAGCGGGGGGCGGGGGTGCGTTGTGAGAGAGTTGGCTACAGAGGGATAGATAGAGAGAGAGAGAGAGAGAGGGAGAAAGGGATAAAGAGAGAGGGAGATAGAAAGTTAGATAGATTATATGCCTCTTCTTCTATGCCTCTCCCTCCCTTTCTATCCATCTCTCATACTAACCCTCCCCTCCCTCCCTTAATACCCCCCCATCTCTATACCTATCTAACTATCGCTCTGAGCCTAGGTCAGGTATTTTATGATTGAGCCAATAATGATACAAGCAGATACTATGATAGCAGCAAATATACTGAGATAATAAAACTGCATAAAAAAATAATAATTGTTAAATGAGCAAATAGATTAATTAAACAAACAGAGACTAAACAGCACGTGGGAGGCACATCTTGCATTTACAGAAGGCCGGGTCGATAATTCACCAACAACAGACCACAACCAGAAAGTTGCACCCCAAGTTGGTTCTGCATGACTTAGTACTGTTTTGTTTCCCCCTCCATTTAAACATTATTATCTTTAAAAAATGCATTTGAATAAATATATGTGTTTATAAAAAACTTAAAAAATATATTTATTCAGTTTATAGGCTGCCTTCATATAATTAATATTAAGTTGTAAAAAACATATTTGAGTGGTTAATTAGCAAATATTTCTAATTCTGCTACTTCACACACAAACACACACACACACATATATATATATATATATATATATATATATATATATATATATATATATCAGAAGTAAACCTGAATCAGTGCTGTATTCGGTTAAGTGACCTGGTATGAAAAAATCCATCCGTTGCTATGCCTAAAACTGTGAAATACAGTAAGCATAAGCTTAAACGGAGCCAAGTTTAAAATGGTTTGGATTGACAGAGTGACAGTGCATTATGTGGTCTTATTTGCATGTCCCATCCAGTTTTCCCAGACTGCAGTGCATATACTGTATTTCTGAAAAATTTGAGCAGGAAATAAGTTTTTAATAACTTATTTTTTACACATATAAATCAAATCACTGATGCACTATTCCTTATTTGTACTACTATACTTTGTACGGTGGAGGGCTTATATCACTCTCAGCCCACCATATGTGAAACAATTGCTGTATAGAACTACTCTCTACAACAATCATCACACAAACCAGGCACTCACACCCACTGAAGATCGGCAGTAACCGTGAAACAGTGCTGTATATGGTTAAGTGACCTGATTAGTAAAAAAATCCATCTGTTGCTATGTCTAAAACTGTGAAACACAGTAAGCATATGCTTAAAAGGAGCCATGTTTAAAATGGTTTGGATTGACAGAGTGATGGTGCATTATGTGGTCTCATTTGAATGTCCCACGCAGTTTTCCCAGAGTGCATTGCATATACTGTATTTCTGAGAAATTTGAGCAGGAAATAAGTTTTTATTAACTTATTTTTTACACATTTAAAAAGAATCACCAATGCACTATTTCTTATTTGAACTACTATATATATATATATATATATATATATATATATATATATACACATATATACACAGGCACATATATATACACATATACACACACACATTATATATATCTTACACATACAATAAGAGATTTCCCCCAAAAGTAAGTATACCCTCTCCTTATAAATACATATGGACATAGAGACTAAGACACAGGACCCCTTCTGGAACGCTACCTTGTCATGGTGAAAGGGACTTGTTACCTCAATGAAGCTGTGAGCTATATCATGAAGGGTCACCTAAGATAGGCAGGTCATTTTAGAGAGGTCAGACAAAATGCAGTCCACAGGAGTAGGAACTGGATAAGCACAACCAGAAATGCAGACAGATGTACCTGGTGTGCTGCATCCATGTGGTCACTGGGAGTCAGACACGACTGAAGGACAGAACAGCAAGACATTGAGAGAGATATGGACTCACCTGAGCTCTGCAGCTGCTTCTGTCTGGTATAAGCTGGGGTGGTGACAGACAGGTCACAAGTTGGTTTGTGAAGAAGGGTAGTCAGAATCAATAAGACCAACAGAGTATTGAGAAAACTGAAGCTCTACATGAAGCTCCCTCTATCTGCATGCACTGTGAGCTTGGAGTTGTTTTTTCAGTCAACTTAATTGAGATTGCACCAATGTATTCACTTCTGGGGGGACTGTGAGAGCTGCAGTCCCTGTATGATACAGGACTTTGACCTCTCAGCTATTCTGATTGGGTAATGCTGCGTTTGACAGACAGGCTCAGCTATATCAGTTAGAGCACAGTTGAGGAATAGATAGCATTGTGACTGTTTTTTTTAACTCTGACATGCACCCTGATCTGTATTACTAAGCAAGTCACCAGCAGGGGGCTAGATGTGATAAGTCAGTGTGTTTAACTGCAGCACAGAGGGTTTTGAAATTTAAAATGACAGCAGCAGCTGTTAAAAAACTGAATATTGAACATGATAAAATTATTTTGTTATTTTTTGTTATATAAATTATACAATTAAGTAAGTGATGGGGGGATTAAGTCATTAAGTCATTATTTTGGGAGGGCCGCCCCTGCCCTGTACAGTATTCACTAATATTAGTCTAATCAAATGACGCCTGTGATATACTTTTCTATTTCGAATCAGTATTGATTACAACTGTGCACGCACCACAATTGCTGTAAAGAAAACTCATTAATGTGCTGGTGTGAAATAAACATAAATACTGTATGATTTTATCTATTCACTGTGAGGAACACAAAAAGTTATGAATATGTGTATTATTATTGCATTATATTTGCTCTAAATTCCTTTTCCTATCTTGATAGAAAATTGTGATTTATAAATATTTAAACCTCCCATCTTCTATTAAACTAGAATCAAGCAGTGTTACTGAAATATACTACAATAATAAACATGTTTGCCAATTTTTAGGTTCACACTCAATAATGGACTTTACAATTTGTCGTAGTTATGGGAATCTGCACATTGCACGGCTTCAGGCATCTATGTGTGAAAGTGACATCTTCGTGGGCAGAGATCAGACAAATGCTTCAGTGAATACTGTGCTTGGGATCGCACCTAATGGGTAATTTCCTAAAGAGTCATGGGTGCATATGCAGTAACCTACTATCCAGCATCTCAATTCATCGTGTCATTTACTAAAGGCTTGTCCTGTGGGGACAACAAGCCGCATGCTGGTCATCGTAAGGTATCCTGAATGATGCGTTAAGGCATGTCATAGACGTGTTACTTGCAGTAGACAATGAAAATCCAGGTTCACCGAATTTACTAAACACAAATCTTTCTAATAATAATACTGATATTCAGGATTTATAAATAATGTTATATATTACCAAAATTCAGCCATTACCATAAAACATAAGAGGTTAAATATAACAGAAAAATGACATCAACAAAACTGATGCTTTTAGTACTGTAAATTAATTCTGGTTTACCGAAATATAAAAATATGAAATATTAATATTAATTATCAATTAAATCTTAAGATATATATATATATATATATATATATATATATATATATATATATATATATGTAACACGGTTTTAGCTAAATATTATCCCTATGTGTGCCAGAAGTTTTTTTTGTTTTTTTTAGATGTGCCTGCTCCTATTTCTTACAAATTTATTTACCCTGATATTTTTAGAAAATAAATGAAAACAACATTGTGTGATATGTCATTTCTTGCCCTCTATGGGCCTCATTCTATTATCGGCCGTAAATCGGCCGTAAGGCTGCGATTCCTTGCGGGGGTTCTGTTAACTCGCGATTCTATTATACGGCCCCGCAAGGATCTCCCCTTACAGCCCGGCCGCATATCTTGGGACCGGCCGTAATCTCTGAAATATAAAAACTCAAAAATAAATTCAAGCCTGCACTGTACAGCTCTGTAAATGCTAGGGATCATATTGGGGGACATGAGGATTAAAAGTAACCCACTCTCAAGCTTGCACATCAGCCCAAACCCGAGTTCAAATTAACTGTTTATTTTCCGGCTGCGGCGTGGGCGTGTCTGAGGTGCTCCAAGCACTCTGGACTTTTTACATGGATATTTTACGGATATTAAAAATAAAATATTTTACGGATTTGAGTATAGGATAATTATGTGCTATTTTTTCTAACACCTAAAATCCCTTTATAGTCTTCTCAAAGTGCAGGATGGCTTTATTTGAGCTATTTTATGTGCTTAATTGGTGCTAGCGGGACCTCTTTCCTGCAAGTAAGCTGCGGCTCGCTTTTAGCCTTGCAGAGAGGTTTCCCGGAGCAATTGAATTGCAAATAGGAATTTCTTACGGCCGAAACTCTTGCGGCCGTTTTAGATCAAAGGCTTTCCTCTGGCGCAAGAGATAGCAAGGCACCGGCCGCAAGCCTGCCGGAGCCCCCGGCCGTAAGGGAATAGAATAGCCGAATAGCTTGCGGCCGGTCCTTGCGGCCCCGCAACGGCTGCGGCCGCTAATAGAATGAGGGCCTATGTATTTAAGGAAATGCACAACAGAGTATTTTATGGATTGTAAAGTACATACATAAAGTAATTAATAAATGAATACATAATGTGATTTAGAGTGGAGGAACACAGGGTGATGGGCCACGCCCCGGAAGGTGCTAGCAGCAGTAGCTAGCAGGGCAATGGCGATTGCACCTGTGGCGTGCTCGAGGTGACCGGGCAACGGGATATGCCGTAATAGAGACGCGCCTGGCAGGACGGTTCTCCTGCTATGTGGAACAAAGTGCGCAGGGCATAGGAGACGCAGAAGAAGCTTGGACGGCCCCGCGAGACCGCACACAGGATTTTGAGGCTGCACGTCGGAACTGGCGTTATACTGGAGGTTGCGGTAGGCGGGTGCTTAAGAGCCCTGGTCAGAGAGAGGGGGTTAGGAGAGAGCCATGTTTCAGCTGTGAAGAGGGAGGAGAGGGTGAAGAGGCAGTATTTGGGTTTAGAAGCATTGTGCATCTTATAATCAGCTATGTGCCAGCTTATATCGCCATAACATTAAGTCCCTCCAAGATCCCCAAAGTTCATTGTATGGATACCCCTGACACCTACAAATACATCATTGCTGCAGAATCAGCCTGAGAGACTGTAAAATTGAAAGAGGGAGGAGAGGGTGAAGAGGCAGTGAGTGTGTTTAGAAGCATTGTGCTTCTTATAATCAGCTATGCTTTAGCTCATACTGCCACAACATTAAGTCCCTCCAAGATCCCCAAAAGTTCACTGTATGGGCACCCCTGATATCTACCAACACACCACCTCAGCAGAAGTAGCCTGAGAGACTGTAAAATTGGAGGAGGGAGGAGAGGGTGAAGAGGCAGTGAGTGTGTTTAGAAGCAGCTGGCACCTAAAAAACAGCTATGTGGTAGGTCACAATGCCACTTCATTAAGTCCCTCTAAGACCTCTAAGAGCTCACTGTATTGGTACCCTTTGTCAACTACCAAGATATCATGTCAGCAGCAACAGTCTGAGAGATTGTAAATCTGGAAGAGGGAGGAGAGGGTGAAGAGGCAGTGAGTTGGTTTAGAAGCAGGGTGCTTCTTATAATCAGTTAAGGTTTTAGCCCACAAGGCCATCATAATAAGTCCCTCTCAGATCCCTAAGAGGCAACCGCATGGGTACACTGTGAAAGCTACCAACACGTCACGCCTGGGAGTCTGGAAATTTGATGCTGGCCCCGGGTGCTTATGGCTTATCCACCCTGGTAGCCGGTGATTCTCCCCACTGTGTTTTATAATTAAGAAGCTAACATAGGCTTTGAATAGCTGTGCACAGTCATATCTAAGCCTTATATACGCCATCTTGCTGTGCTGCAATAAATTGTTGAGGAATTCATCTGGACTCTTGATTTCATGTAGCATAAGTGTTACATAATCTACTGGCCTTGAAGGAATACAACCCTGCTTTCATTAAGTCTGCGGTGAAAGCTGCCTATTTTTAGGAAGAGCTAGGTCCTTTGCTCCCCCGCTTGCTTATTCCTCAAACCTTGATGGGAACTGGCAACTACTGGCCTGGAAGGGTTAAGAACAGTGGCTCACATAAGAACTGGCAATATCCACTCTAACAAAGCTGTCAGCAATTCCGTCAGCATCTGGGACAATTGTTTACTTTAAATCTTTCTGAAGGAATTGTGTGGACTCTCCAAGTTCTTACTTTTGTGTTTTTTTCTAATTTTGTGTTTTTTACCAGTGCTAATCCCTTAAAGGGACTAAGGTATAAAAAGGGAAACATGAATAAGAAACAAGGCCGAGTTTTAAAAAATAAATTGAAAGGGGACTCACTACATCAAAATCCCATTTCATCTAGCTCCTTTTTTTCACCACCTAATAAAGGGAAAGCTGTAGAGCTGATGCAGCCTGATATTAACGCTGAAGCTAACTTTTTAAGTATGGCTCAATCCTCCCCCAATGAGACATTGAGGTCAGAAGCTTCTAGTAAAGTTTCAGAACCAGAAGATAGTGGTGTAACACTGCCTGTCTTAAAAGGGCTTTTCCTCGAATTTAAAAACTCCATTATATCTGAATTAACAGGAAAAATTGCAGAGAATGCAAAAATAATAAGTATTGTCCAAGCTAAGACTGATAATTTAGGAAAAGATCTTAATTCGATTCGAGAGGAAATGCAAAACTTAAAATATAACTATCAACAACTTGAAACGGAAATAGGCCTCCTTAAAATTCGTAATATTAAATTAGATGACTACTCTAGAAGGAACAATATTAAAATCAGGGGGATTGGAGAAGAAGTTGGTAGCACAGATTTAAAGCATTATGTAAGCACATTCTTGTCCAGTATAGTTAAACCGAACTTTGAGGTATCTATTCTGATTGATAGAATACATCGCCTGCCTCTCCCCAAATCTGCCCCTAAGGATTGCCCTAGAGATGTAATCCTTAAAATCCATTTTGCTACTTATAAAGATTTAATTATGAGATACTCTTTTGAAAAAAGAACATTTCCGTCGCCCTATGAAAATTTACAGATTTTTCAGGATTTCTCAAGGGAAACCATTATGAAGCGAATGGAATTGAAAGGTATAGCCAAAAGCTTAAGAGCCAAAAATATCCAGTATAAATGGGGCTTCCCCACAAAATTAATAGCTCTTATGGGTAATAAATCGGTAATAATAAACAACCACTATGAAGGTGTAGCAATCTTGAAAGATCTGTAATTAGGTCGACTAATGCTCCGTTCTATCCATCCTGGTTCCTGTAATTTTACTAAAACTTCCATAGCCACTTCCTATTATATCCTGGTTGCTCTTTGCTAAGGTAATGAGTAATTGTACTCACATGCCACTAGGCTCTAATATTAAAATATTGATAACACTGCACTATAAGATAAAGAGTGGGCAGTAGATGCTTTCACAAACATTTATCGTTGATTAGAGAGTACCACTGAGAAATATATATTGTTAGTAAATAAGGTAGTGGTAAAAGCCCGAAAAGGTAAAGATGCTAATTTTTCACTTCACAAAGATTTATTAGTTTTTCACTTTGTTTTAAACAATGGTACACAAATAATATGATCACAAGAAGCTGTAAATTTTATCACGGATTATACTAACTTAGATTGACAGGACATGGGCTGTGAACTCACTGTTGCTTTTCTCTGTTCTTACGGAATAGAAATGTTACAGAATAAATTAGAAGAAGAAATTGGGGGGATTTGAGAAGAAGGTGGTAGTACGGATTTTAATTACTATGTGAGCTCTTCTTTGTCGAGTATAGTCAAACCTAACTTTGAATTATTTATTTTGATCGACAGAATACATTGCCTGCCTCTCCTCAAATCTGCCCCTAAGGATTGTCCTAGAGATGTAACTCTTAAAATCCATTTGGTTATTTATAAAGATCTAATTATGAGACATTCTCTTTAAATAAAGAACATTCCCGTCGCCCTATGAACATTTACAGACTTTCCAGGATCTCTTAAGGGGAACCATTATGAAGTGAATGGAATTGAAAAGTATAGTCAAGCTTAAGAGCAAAAAAAAAAAAAAAAAACATCCAGCATAAATGGGGTTTCCCCACGAAATAAATAGCTCTTTTGGGTAACAAATCAGTACTAACAAGCAACCACCATAAAGGTGTAGCAATCCTGAAGGATCTGTATTTAGGTCGACTAAATTTTCGTTCTATCCATCCTGGGCCCTGTAATTTTATCTAAACTTTCCTCCTCACTTCCTATTATATCCCGGTATTTTAGTTAAGGTAATGAGAAATTGTACTTAATTGTCACTGGGTTCTAACATTAAAATATTGATAACACTGCACTATAAGATAAACAGCGGGTAGTACCTGTTCACAAACATTTCTTTTTTAATAGAGATCACCATTGAGAAATATAATTTTGATAGTAAATAAGGAAGGGGTAAAAAGTCCCAAAAGGCAAGAGGGCTAAGCTTCACTTCATAATGACTTATTAGTTTTCACTTTGTTTTAAATAATGGTAAACAAACAATTAGATCACAACAAGGTGTAAATTTTATCACTGTTTATACTAACCTAGTGTTACAGGACATGGGCTGTGAACTCATTGTTGGTTTTTCTCTGTTTTTACGGAATTGCAAGGTTATAGAATAAATTATAATAAGAAATTTTAAATCATTATTAGGGCCACAGGTCTACACTAGGCCCCTTCCTAGTAATTGGCAAACTATAAAGGATCTGAAGTGCTAAGGGGGGTTGATGTACTGGACCTGAGGTAGAGGCCCTCAGAATGGGAGCTTTCTTTTCTCCCTTCGGGTCTTTAAGGGGAATCTATTAATTTCTTTTCATAATTGTGGAAGTAGGACACTAGAACAGAGATTAAAATGAGTCTCTTATTTGAGTAATGCGAATTTTGTAAATTTTGGTTAGCAAGGGCTGTCCATCTTGCTCTGGTCACTACGGGTAGTCACAGGTGCAACTTAGCCAGTGGTTTTCCAGTTTTTGAACTTATTGAAGTTCAACTTCTTCCTTACCCACGGTTAACCCTTCTTATATCTTGGTTTTCCGGCTGGGTGATGGAGATGGTTTCACCAGGTATGAGTGTATGGGTTATGAATGATGAATGTGTGTGGGATGTGGCTGTAATTCGGGTTTCGGAGAGGGGGGGGAGGGGGCGAGTTGGGGGAGAGCATAGAGCCTTTGTGTTAAGGGTCTTAAACTATGATGACTAATGCTGATTTGGATAAAGGAAGCAGTCTGAGAATTTGTAGTCAGAATGTCCAGGGTTTAAACTTAGGGGTTAAAAGACAAATGGTTTATAGGTCGTTCGGTTCTGGGTCAGCCGACATAGTATGCCTTCAGGAGACTCATTGGCAGACAGGCAAGATCCCTTATTTCAAAATGAAAAATATAGGTCTGATTCTTAACTCTACTTATAAAAAAAAAAAAGCCCGGGGAGTCACTATGCTGTTTAACCATAAACTAAATGTGAAGGAAGAAATTTCTATTATAGACCCTAATGGTCGTTATATAATTTGGGTAGGCCTAATCAATAGTGAGAAATTCACGATAGTTAACATATATGCTCTGAACCAAAAGCAAATTAGATTTCTTAATCGAACATTTAACTTAATAAGGCGTTATAGCTCTGGTGCTCTGATTATATGTGGTGACTTCAACATATGCCTGAATACGGAATTAGATAGGAAATCTCATAAAGGAACAGTATTAGACACCCATGCTATACAAAAATCTAATCTTTTTAATAACATCCTAATGAAGCACCAGGTATACGACTCATGGCGAACTTTTCATCCCCGGGAAAGGGATTATTCCTTTTATTCCCACCGTCATAAAACGCACGTGAGATTGGACTATATATTTGTTAACAGTGGAATCTTAAAAAGAGTGTTCAAAACTGAAATTGGCCCAATTTTGTGGTCGGATCACGGGATGGTCGGAATAAATATATCTATGAGACAGTGTGAAACAGTTAGACCTCCATGGAAAATGAACATTTCCCTATTACAGGATCCACAAATAAAAGATCTGCTAAAAGAAGAACTAAAGAATTTTTTTAAGGTAAACAATTTATCAGTGGCTTCTAAAATCACAACTTGGATCGCCCATAAAGCTGTTATCAGGGGTCAGCTTATTAGCTGGCAAGCTATGAAGAAAAAACTCAGAGGTCGACCGTTACGTGACTTATATATTGATCTGACAAATTTAGACAGGGCAAATAAAATTGGCTCTAACGATAAGATTTTAAAAAGCATGGAAGTAATAAGATCTCAGATTAAAAAAATAGAACAAGAACTGGTAGATAAATCCCTATGGTCACTACAGCAACGACTGTATCATATGGGGAATAGTTCAGGGCGACTTTTAGCAAATAAACTAAAGAGTAAAACATCTAGTAAAAGAATAGACTGTATAAAATATAAAAACGTGACCGTGACGAAGCCCAGTGATATAGGGAATGCTTTTGGCCTCTTCTTCCAAGACCTCTATAACTTGAAGGATGACAAAAATTTTATTAAACCATCTAAAGATGATATAGTGAAATTTCTGGATAAAATTGATCTTCCGAAGATATCGGATGCCGATCTTGACACTCTAAATAAAGAAATAACTGACACAGAAATTTTTGAAGCTATAGACGGTTTGAGAAATTTCTCCTCTCCGGGTCCAGACGGGTTTAGGAACTGTTACTTTAAACTCTGCAAGTCAGAAATCTTAACCCCTCTTAAAAACGCCTTAAATGAAATTAAGATTACGGGTAGGGCACCGAAAGAAATGCTAGAGGCTGCGGTTATAACAATCCCCAAGGAAGAGCGGACAGAACCATCATGCAAGGATTTTCGTCCAATCTCCCTTTTAAATACTGACATAAAAATTTATGCAAAAATTTTAGCCATTAGGCTAAATAAAATTTTGGGAGATCTTATCTCCTCAGACCAAAAAGGCTTCATTCCAGGGAGACAAGGATCTGACAATGTTAAGAGAATCATTAACTTAATCTCTTATTCCAAGCGAAAGGGTGCTCCCACCGTGCTTTTATCATTAGATGCAGAAAAGGCGTTTGATAGAGTGGGGTGGGAGTTCCTAGAATCTTTGTTTGTAAGATATGGGTTGGGGGACTTTGGCTTAAAAGCTATTCGGGCACTATATACCGCTCCTTCAGCAAAAGTAGTGGGTCTGGGATACAGTTCATTTAGCTTCGATATTACGAATGGCACACGGCAAGGTTGCCCTCTTTCTCCGGCGATTTTTGCCTTGTTTATTGAACCTTTGATAATATCGATCAGAAAGGAAAACGAGGTGCAAGGGATAAAAGTGGGCTCTGTAGAACATAAACTATCAGCTTTTGCGGATGACTTACTTGTAACATTGGAAGACCCGATGGTCTCTCTTGATAGGTTGCTACAAGTGATTGACGAGTACAGCAAAATCTCTAATTTTAAGTTAAATATTAGTAAAACAGTAGCCATTTCGATTAACACTCCTAGGGAATTACTATGTAAATTAAAGCTTCAATTTCCTCTTTTATGGCAAAACTCTTTGAAACATCTGGGAATAACACTGGAAACAAATTTGAAGCAGACAATAATAACTAATTATAAAAAAGTGCTTAACAACGTCACAGCGAAAATTAATACATGGTCAGGGTTGAATTTATCCTGGTCAGGCAGAATTATCGCCATAAAAATGGTAATTTTACCAAAAATAACTTATATTTTACGTAATATTCCCTGCCGTATCCCTATATATTTGTTAAATCAACTACAAAATAAAATCGATAACTTCATCCATAAAGGAAATAAAATAAGAATAAAAAAATCAAGAATGGGATGGAAATTTAGACATGGGGGCATGGCCTACCCTTTACTTAAAGAGTATCAGGAAGCTATTATAGTAGCAAATATGCTGGACTGGTTAGAACCTACAACTGTTAAGAATTGGGTACAAATTGAACAAGAGCTAATGGGCTCAAACAATATAAAAATGCTGTTATTTCAAAAAAAGACTATTCCTAAAGCTATAGAGAGTGGCGAAGCTATGGTTAGAGAAAAGGTAAAGATATGGAATAAATTGAATGCTAAATATGAACTGATCCCATTCCCCTCGCCTATCACGCCATTATTGGATTTAGCCTCACATATTGATTCCCTCATTCTAAGGAAGATAGCTAAAGCAGGGGTTAATTTGCTGTCTGACCTGTTTCGCGGAGAAATATTCTCGATGGAGAACATTAAAGTAAAAGCCCCCCATTTAAACATTTCTTGGTTAGATTTTCTTACGCTGGGAAAGGCTCTGAAGAAGTCAGAGTTTTATTTGACATCATTCAGAGACTTAACCCAATTTGAGAAACTGATTATGGTCAAACCTAAAACGCATCTTATCTCAAAATGTTATGAAATTATTAAAAAGCCACAAATGGAGTTAAAATCAAAATGTATGCATGACTGGGAAGGTGACTTGGATCAGAGTTGGACGATTGATGAGTGGTATACCTCATTTGCAATCACAGATAGATTTGTTAAAAACCCTGCTTTCAGAGAACTTCACTTTAAAATATGCAATAAGTGGCATTATACGCCGGTTAAGATAGCAATGTTCAGTGGATTAAACCAGGAGAAATTTTGTTGGCGCAATTGTAGTCATATAGGGTCTTCATTGCATATTTGGTGGCAATGCCCAATTATTTATAAATTCTGGGGGGAAGTTTTTTCCCAGTTGACTAAAATATGTGAAGTAGAACTGACTCCACTCCCAGAAATAATCTTACTTCATATTTTTCCTCCATTGTCCCTAAAAGTTAAAGCCCTGTTACTGCAGGTTCTGATGGCAGCAAAATCACTGATAGCATTAAAGTGGAAGCAAAAAGATGTACCTTCCTGGAATGAGGTCAAAATGAAAGTGGATAAAAATTGTAGTTTAGAAACAAACTTCTCTGAATTGGGCGTTATAAAAAAAAACAACCTAGCCTGGGCATTATGGAATAATCATAGTCCTAACTAAGCAATTACTCAGGCCCTCGCTCTGACCTTGGACAGTTTGACCATGATTCTTGGGCCCACCCATTTGCTCCCCCCGCCTAACCTTCCCACTCCATTCTAGGAACCCGATTTATGAATGGTAGGAGTGTGATTGGTAGTGTGTTAAGCTTTAGTTTAAATCCCAGAATAGTAGTTGGCAACTTTGGTATGATGTCCTGGGGAACTTATTGTAGATCATAATGGGTTGCTTTTTCGCTTTTCCAGTTGGGGCAATGGACTAAAGTGAGATGGAAGCCCTCGCCTTCCTATCCTTATTATTGTGCTAGGGGGAAGCCTCCCAGGAGGTATCTAGAAGGGAAACCTAGATAGGAAGTATATGTAAACTAGACTTCCCTCTCTTTGTTGCTTCTCTTTTGCAAATCGGCGGAAATAGCATGCAATAATTATATTAAGATATGGTGGAGGGCCTTAATAGCAGGGTCCAAATTTTGATAGCGCCAACGCTGTTCTGGATATTATTTCACACGTGTGTAGTGTGAATTGTTTTGATTGTTATGTTAGTGTTCTTGTATGTATTTTTGTATTCTGTATTTTGTTTATTTTACATGTAAAAAACAATAAAATATTTATAAAAAAAAAAAAAATAATGTGATTTAGTTTTTTTTTTCAACATTAACCATAGTCTATCTGGATTAGGGTAACCCAGGTATCTTTACAAAACTCCCCTCACAAGCAAAGCCAATTCACCTCCTCCTGTATCCCTATATATATAAAAAAAACCTCAAGCTATCCTACATTTAAAATCTGATTCACAAATAGCCTCATTAAATTGGGGCTATATGTGAATCCATATTGGGACCCCCGTTGCAAGGGCTAGTATAGGGACACTTCGGGGAACACTTCAATGAAATTGAATTATTTTATAGAAAAAATAATGTGGTCCATATACCTTTACTTCCATTCTCTCTTTCTTCCACAATCTTTTATACACATTTATCAGATGTGATTAATCACATGTAACAATTGTGGTCTTTTTGGACCCTTCACATAAAATCTGTTGCCCGTCACTACCTTTGTCATGTCATTTTGTTTTTAAGGAGACCATGTCACCCCAAAATGAAATTGTTTTTTTTAAAGTTATTTTTAAAGAGTATGACAAACTGTGCTACTGGTCACTTGTTTCTAAACTGAATCATTCTGGAGATATAATTGTTGTTTTTGCTGTATTCTTCTGCAAATAAGCAGCTCCTGAATATGGTATGCTTTGATATGCTAATTAGGAAGTCAGTCTGCTTGCCATCCTAATTAGCAATGCTTCTTAGGTTATCATACTGTTACTTCTCAGCTCCACCAGTTTCAAGCTTATTACTCTTTTTGCCTAATTAGCATATTGGGCCGCAAATTACCATAAAGAAGCTGCAGAGTCAATGCTGGATATCCCAATAATAATTTACTGAAGAGAAAATGGCCAGTACAAAGTGCAGGGAGTGCTTTTTAAGATAACACCAACTTGTTTTAAATATACAGGTATGATGGTAGCTAGATTCCTCATATGCAACTTACCACAATTCTTATCAATATCATGGAGACATATTTATGAACCATTTCTTCTGCCTGAATTTACTGGGTTTGAAACAATCAAATTGTTTCTATGTTGTCTTTTGAATAACTAAACTTTATAATGAGCAAAAATCAATAAATATAACTTTTACATGTTTAATATGTATATGCAATAATTCTACTGTGGTGTTCCATTTCATTTCTGAGCTGATTCTGTCTATTGCCTTCTCATGAGGGTGTGTCTTTGTGAACTAAGGAGCCTTCTATTAGTCCTGTTGAAAGCACTTTTACCTTTTACACAGTACTATTGCACATTTTTAAGACATCAGTTCCACCACAGCTATTCTATGTATGTTCTCAAGTGTATATTACAAATGCCCCACCTGGATGGTTTGACATTGACACTATATTTATAAATTTAAATTACATTTTCAAAAGTTTCTTGTGTTTTGTTTTTGTTTCTTAGAAAACACTTATGTACATCTTTTCATTAAAATAATAAAATGAGTAATTTATGGAACCACAGTATAAATACAATGGGCCTCATTCAATTGAAAGACCGCAACTCGCTTGCAGACAGCCGCATGTCTGCGATTGAGTTGCGGGCTCCCTTTGGTCTCGTTTTGCGAGACTATTCAATTGCTCCAGGTCATGAGTTGCGATCCTGAAGCTCTGGTTCGGAGCAGTTGTGGGTGGGCACCGTATCAATTCAACAAGCCCATTACGAATCGGTGTTAAACTAATGAAGGCATCATAAAGACTATATATATATATATATATATATATATATATATATATATATATATAAATATATATATATATATATATATATATATATATATATATATATACACAAATAAATATATATATATATATATATAAACACACAGATATATATATATACAATATATATATATATATATATGTGTATATATATATATATATATATATATATATATATATATATATATATATTTATTTACAGCAATCATTTCACTTATGGTGGGCTGAAGAGTGATAGAAGCTCTCCACTGTACAAAGTACAGTAGTACAAATAATTTACTATTCATTGTTTGTACATATATATATATATATATATATATATATATATATATATATATACACACATATATACATATATATATACTTATGATTTAAGATATAGAAAGAGAGAATCATGGGATGCCAGTGGGGCGTGGAGGGTGCTCATATCTAGGACAGCACAACACCACATTTTATTTTAATCTAAAACCATATTTAGACAGGGCCCTCCACTTTTTGCTTTGTTTAATATCATCATTTTAGTTGTACTTAACCCCTGTATAGCGCTATGGACTATGCTGGCACGTTACAAATAAAAGATAATAATAATAATAATAATAATAATAACGTGTATAGTTTAGTTAGATATATCATTATAATCGTATATGAGATCAATGACATCATCGCTGCACTTTTTATCCATCCTTGTCGCTGTCCCTTTAAGTCTGATACTCTACCCCAGACTGTATTCACTTTGAGCAAGAGGAGCAAGGGATCAAATCTCACTTTCCGCTCCACATAATCGCCCTGACACTAAACCACATGGTGTCCAGATAAGCAGAGAGTGTTAATGGGTGAGAAGGAAACATGCTGGGATGTTGGGAGTTAAATTGTCATGAGAGGATGGGGGATGAGGGAAGGGAGGGGCTGAGACAGAGCAGTAAGGAGGGGGAGGCATAAAGTGAGAGGGGAGAAGTGCATGAAGTGTGGAGGAGGGACCTGTCCTGTAGTCTGGGACTGGACTGAGATAGGAGAGAGATAGCCAGAGTGAGAGACCTGACAGAGAAAAAATAGGGGGAGGCAGGACTGACAGAGAGGAGAGAGGGCTCTGACAGGACTAGAGATCATATAGTACTCTGACAGGAGACAGGTGGCATGTACTATGACAGCTATCAGAGACCGCTCTGATAAGAGAGACTGCTCTGATTGACTTGCAAGTAGAGACACTTTGCTACAGAGAGACAAGTTCTGGCACATAAAAGAGATTGTATTGGGAGATAAGAGCAAGGAAGACACCCTGCTAAAGCAGACAGAAGACAAACATATACAGTCTGCTGACAGAAGACAGATCAGATAGATAAGAGAGGACAGACAGACAGCCACAGGACAGATAACTGAGTATGCAGAGCATGTCATATAGTATTATGGGGGGGTATAGTTTCTCCATCTAGATGCAGTGTCTGGGCGGTGTGGTCCAGGTGTGTGTATAAATGTAGGGATACCTACTTATATCTAGTCCTATAGATGCATTGCCTGGATATATAGGGGGCTGAGTTCTGCCCATATTCCTGGTGAGATGCCACGGTTGCTCCTACCCCTCCTTCTGCTCTTGAAACTTGTGGCCCTGACCCCCTCCATGAGGCGTCCGAGCTGTCATGAGGTGCGAGGAGCCTTCCAGCTCCAGCAGGTTGGGAGAGGACGCTTGGTACCTGAGGTACCTGTGGAGGGTGAGTGCTATGTACCATGATGCTACTGCACATTAGTCCATATTTTTGGAGCTATTCCAAATTGCCATCATTTGCCATCTTTCTGCCACAGGAAAATGTGAGTAGATGGAATGGGCAGATTGGATATGGCTTTTGGTTCTTCTCTGCTGTCATATCTATGTTTCTATGAGTTTTCCCAGTCTTTATCTGCAGGCTGACACATAAAGCGCATGCACTTCAATAAATGTATCCCACGTTGTCGTCATGCTTCCCAAAGGTATGCCTAAATTGTCACAAATTAAAGCCGCCATTGTCATTTATCTGTGCCCAAATATACCATGTCTGGCATTGATTACAGGATATAATACACACATTTATATATAATCTGTGGAGAAATCCAGCAGTTCTGAGAGGTGTGACACGTGTGTGATGGGATTACATGTGTATGTTCTTTAGAGTACGCACAAAGTTGATGTGCACAGAGCGCAATGTAAACCAAGAATAATGCAAAGTTTGTGAGCTGTGTATGTAACGGATTAGACTTCATGCTCTTTACATAATTGGATTACATGTAGGTTTAATGTGAGCAGTGTAGGTGCAATGAAGGGTTAATCTTGTGTGTACTGCGTCTCTGTGATTACTATATATGATGGGACTACGGGTAGATTAATGATTTTCACCATAGGAAAGCACTAATACAGCCTATAGCGAAGGACATTGCAGCCGGGTTATACTTGGTGAATCTAGGGGTCTGTGTGGTTACAGTTTTGTAATGTTGTATTTTTATGGGTACGCTATAAATACTGTATTTATTTGTGACCGCAATGGGTATGGTGAGACTATATGAAATGCATATAGGGCGGTTATGTTTGCTGTGTTTATAGTTCAGATTATTGTTCAAATGTAGTGTATTAGTTGCACGGTGCACATATACAGTGTATATAGTGGATGCCATTTATACTGTGGCATAATGTCTGGGTGCAGGATATATAGTGCCTTTATTGTGATATGGTATGTATACAATGGGATTATCCTGTTGTGGCAGTGTATTCATTGCAATGTATGGGTCTATTACATGTGGATATAGTGTGTATCGGGGTTATAACTGGATTATAGTTGCATGTGAGTTATACAGCGGGATGATAACTGGGAGCATGTTGTACAATACATTTATATTTGGGAGCAAATTATAAAAAATGCATTACTTTCAGGAGGATGCTCAACAGTGGGATTACAGGGATGTGCAGGTTATAAAGTAAGATAGCAGTCAGGAGCCAGGGGATGTCAGTTTGTGCAGATTGTATAGTGGGATTGCAGTCCTGGTCAGATTATATAGTGGAATTACATCCATGTGTAAATGATATAGTGGGATTGCAAGCAGAAGCATTTTATACAATGGCATTACAGTTTTGTGTAGGTTATACAGTGGGATTAATGTCATGAGCATGTTATACATTGGAATTATAGTCATGTGTAGGTTATATGGTGGGTTTATAGCAGGGAGTAGGTTATAAAGAGTATTACAGTCAGGAGCATGTTATAACATGGGATTATGCTTGTGGACAGGTTATATAGTGTGATTACAGTTCATAGCAGGTTACATAGTGGGATTGAACACAAATTTATGGCAATTAAATATAGTTGGTATTTTGATGACGCGGAGGCTGCACAGGCTCCCTGGGTAAGCCCGCAGCGTTGCGTGACCCAGCGGAGCCTGTAAGGCTGCATCAGCCAATCAGAAGCATCGGGGGCAGGACTTCTGCCGCATTCGCGCGCCGGGAGTCAGTTCAGCGCGGTCTCCGAAGAAAATCCCTCCCTCCCACCCTAATTTAGTTGTATGTTAAATGTTGTTATTGTATTGTTATTCAAAAATAATAATAAAAAAAATAAATAAATAAGTAAAGAGGAAGAGTGTTATTGGAGAAGTGGCATTTTATGATGTACAGTTGTATTGTTGGCTAGGCGGGAGGTGAGTTGCCCGGCCCACTGGCCTAAGTGGGCGTGGCCCTACCTTACTGGGCATGCTTAATATAAGTATTTGGGCTTTGGGCAGGGCCCAAGGCGTGAGGTCACTGTCCGTGTAAGGGCTCCTCCCCCTTGATGTTATTATGTTAATATGTATAATATATACAGGTTTTTAAGTTATGTTAAAATGGTTAATTTATAATAAAGCTCTGGCCCGTGTTTTCTCCCAAAAAATTGGTGTGGTGTCAATCATTTTACACAAGCCTAAATGGATCATGATTGGGTCAAGAAGGTGTATAGGTGGTGCAGATCATACAGTGGTATTACAGTTAGACACAGGTTATTCGATGGGATTATTTGGGTGCCGGTTATAGATTGGAATTCCAGCCAGGTGCAAATTATACAGACGGATTGCATTTGAGTACAATTATACTGTGGGGCTATGGGTGAGTACTGTTGGATTACAGTTGAGAATATCGAATGTATTACCGTTAGGTGTGGGGTCAGAGTTTGATGCAGGTTATGTGGCGCTTTACAATTGGATGTAGGCTACACAATGGGATTACAGGTGGACCCTGGGTATATAATGGAATTATAGATGAACAAAAATCATACAGTAGGATTACAGTTCAGCAAAAATGATGATGTGGATTACAGTTGGGCACAGGTTTTGCAGTGCCGTCAAGCACACATAATAATATGGGATTACATTTAGGTACAGGTTGTAGAATAAGGTTGTATAACAGTTGAACATAGATTAAGTAGTGAGATTACAGTTGGACACAAATTAATTAGTGTGATTACAGTTGGTCATAGTTTAGACAATCAGATTACAGTTGGGCACAGGTTATGTAGTGAGATTACGTGGTTTATACAGTCAGATTACAACTGAAATCAAGTTATATGGTGGGTTTATAAATGGCCTCAGGATTATTTTGGTATTAGACATATGAGAGCAATTGGTTTTCAGTTATGTAGGGAGCAGTTTATATAGTGGGATTACAGTTGAGTTCAGAAAATATAATTGGATTAGATTTGGGAGCAGTATATATAGTGAGGTCACAGCTGGATGCACGTTATATTGTAGGATTATGATTAAATACAGCATGAATGTTATATATTTATATCATCATCACTATGCTGTGTAAATGATGTAATATTTGACAGACTGACTGTGGTTATCCGTGTTAGGAGATTATGTATATATATATATATATTTATTTATTTAAAGGGACATTACAAAAGTTGTTTATTTCATGGAAAAAGTTAAAGTGTTTACAGTTCTTTGACACTAACAAGAAATGCAGAGATTATATTGTCTGCAGATCTCATTGGAGGAGGGTAAGCCCCCAGCAGCAGTTGAATATGTTTTTGTGCACCAAGATATTTATTTAAAAAAAGAAAATACACTGTAACACCTAACCAAATACCCTCTTACTGATGCATAAAAAAAGATTTAGGATAAGATTACCCTGGGCCTCAGCGCTGGGGGGCTGGTTACACCCCCCTCACATATACAAGCAGGAGCATGACAATACTAATAAACACTTGGCAGCCGAAATATAGAACTGTGCAGCCATTTGGAATGAGATGAAGGGAAGGTTGCCCCATGTTTTTTAAATATATTCTGCCACTCCCTTTAGATTGTAAATTTGTGAGAATTCAATCTTATAAGGTGCTTTGGGAAAAGGCACTATGTACATAAGATTTTAAGCTCAAAGACAGGGTGCCCATCTATTGCCATGTGTTAATATTGTAATTTTTCTTTGTACTTATCCCGTGTTTGGAGCTGTTGGATTTTGTTGGCAAGTTACAAATAAAGGATAATAATAAGTCTGTACAGAGTTTTAAATTGTATAAATCAGAAAGATATTACCACCACAATCCCATCCCACAGCAGCCTGGATCAGATCTCAGAGTAGGATATGATATTACTTGGATGGTTATGTTGAAGACCTGCATTGATACTAATGGCATCTCACAGTAACACTGTCCATGTCAGAAACCAAAGCCATGAGTATGAATGCAGCAGATGCTGATACCGCTTCAGGAAATTGCAGTGTTTTGTTTCAGTTCATATGACATTTTGTAGGCTCTGCTCGGACTGATTGCCGGGACGGAGCTTTTGTTTTCTCTGTAGTTTGAGGACACCTCTCTTGATCCCACATGTGTCCTGTATGTCAGCCAATGCCGCCCTCACGTCACTTTCTGGCTCCAGTCTGAAAATAAACACACCGCTGTGTCATTTTCAGAAAGTGCGCTCAGTGCCTGACCTTCTAAAAGTGTCCTTCAAGCAAGGGTTAAACCTGTGAATAATGATCATAATGTAGAGATGGGAGACTTTTTGGGACTGTGCATAAGGGATTTATGGGCTAATAATTTGCATTCTGTGGGGTACAAAGTACAGTAGGATAGCAGCAGTACAGATTAAGACGAGCTTTGGTTATCATTCATTATTTTACTACAGTATTTGAGTTACAATATGTCCAGGGCACTGGCTTTATCTATGGCTCTTGTCTGCCTCCCAGCATGCCTTGTGCTGATGCAGGTACTCATTATGAATTATGAGAAGGCGAAGTTTAGTGATGTGTGTGTGTAGGGAATTATAGATACAGTATGTCTAGGTGAGGGGACCCATTTCTGCGTCATAGTGGAAGTAGAATGCTGTGTCATTAATTTGATGAAGACCATATTCTATCAAATTGAGGTGTGATTCCTCTCACAGACAAGATAAGAGATGATAAGAGAGGAAGAAAGAAGGTCATTAGCAGAGCAAAGAGGGCGGGTGGGGGAGTGTTTTGCGACGGAAGCAGAGATATAAGGGGGTGCCGTTGTTGAGGGCTTTATACTTTAGGGTCATTATTTAAAATGTTATTCTGGAGGCTATGGGAAGCTAGTGGAGAGATTGACAGAGAGGAGCTGTAGATACTGACTGTTGAGTATAGAAGATGAGTCTAGCGGAGGCGTTCATTATGGATTGGACAAACGGGTGATGGGGAGGCCAGCAAGGAGCGAGTTGCAGTAGTCAAGGCGAGATATGATAAGGGAGTGAATTAAAAATGTAGTTGTGTGACATGTTTTTTAGATGTTTTGTTGTTGTTGAGAATGACAAGATTTTGTTATTTATTGTGTGGAATTAAAGAGAGGTCAGGGTCCAGTAGAACCCAAAGGGGTGATGATGGTATTGTCAACAGTGAGACATATTTGATGAGTGGAAGCTGTAGTAGGAGATGGGAAGATTAGGAACTCTGTCTTTGACATGTTGAGTTTGAGTTGAAGGGCAGACGTACTTGAGAGACAGTTGGCAACTCCTGCTAGAAGAGAGGGGAATAGATCTGGTGAGAGTAAATTTGAGTGTCGTCTGCATATAGATGATACAGAAAACCAAAAGATGTTATTAGGGTAACAAGGTAGAATGTATAGATGAAAGAAAGGAGGGGGCCTAGGACTGAACCTTGGAGTACACCAACAGACAGAGAGCGAGGTGACAGAGAAGGAAACACTAAATATTTCAAAGCCAGGGAAATTAGAGAGATAGCATAATCGTTAGATGCAGAAGCAGAGGTTGATGAGGGTTATTTGAGAATGGGTGAAATTATGGCATGTTTTAAAGAGGAATTACTGGAGGAGTATTGATGAATCACAGTAAGAGTAAAGATTTGTAACAAAGATTCACTGAGGTGTAGTATTGACTGGATGAATAGTGTTGAATCACAGGAAGACAAAATACTGAATCACATGAGTAATACTGAGTCACAGCGGTAGTATTGCTGAATCACGGTAGAGTAAAGCTGAGCCACCAGAGAAGTATTGCTTAGTCTCAGGAAGAGTAAGGCTGAGCTACTGATAGCATAAAGTGAGAGCAAAGCCAAATTACTTTAGGAATAATACCAAGCCACCAGAGAGTGATGCTCTGTTACTTTAGTAATGCTGAGTCACAGTAAGCATAATGCGGAATCACTGGAAGATTAATGCTGGTTCACAGTGGGAGTAATGCTGGTTCACAGTGCATGTATTGCTGAATTACTTTAATGCTGAATATCAATAGGATTAATGCTGTATTCACTGCATCTTCTATAATATAGCAGGATATCAGTAATACCCACAATTATACTGTATCTTCGGAGGAAGTAAAATAGTTAATATATAATGCTTTTTTTCTCTGTTGAATCAGCAAAATCATCTAAACCAATAGATGAAGCAGAATATTAACTTAAAAAAAAAAAACATTTTTATGATATAAACTGACCTTAAAACTACTACAAAAAAAAGACCTTGCTTCAAGGAAAATTGATAGAGCTCACAACCACAAACCAATAGAATAGTGCAATGCATTGCATGTAAAAATCCTGTGTCAAGGGGGTTCTGAAGTCAATCTGAACATTGATTAGATCCATGCAGCTCAGGGGCCTTGTGCAGCCTTCAGACACTTCCCATATGGCCCCAAGCCTACTAACAGTGCATGTTCCTCTTCAACAATTTGTTGTGCACGATCTTCTTGCACCCTCATCAGTAGGTCCTTTAGTTCCTCCTCACTTTCAGCCATCAAAGTAGTATCATCTGTGTATCTGAGGTTGTTAATATTTTTTCCAAAATTATTGATTTCAGCTTTGAATTCATCCAGCCCGGCCTTACGCATGATGTACTCCACATATAGGTTGAATAAACAAGGTGACAATATACAACCGTGTCACACTCCTTTCCTGATCTAAAAACCATTTTGTTGCCCCATGTTCGATTCTGACCGTGGCTTCTCCATGCTCCACATAAAAATTCCTCAGGAGGCGGATGAGATGATCTGGTACTTAAGAACTTGCCACATGATGTCGTGATCCACACAGGCAAAGGCTTTAGAATAGCCTATGAAGAAGCAAATGTTTTTTTTCTGGAACTTTCTTGCTTTCTCTATTATCCAGCGGACATTGGCAATTTGATCTCTTGTTCTTCTTCCTCTGCGGAACCTGGCTTGCACATCTGGCAGTTACCAGTCCATATATTGTTGGAGCTGAGCTTGTAGTATCTTAAGCATCACCTTGCTCGCATGTGAAATTAGTGCAATTGTTCAATAATTGGTGCACTCTTTGGCACTGCATTTTTGGGGGATTGGGATGACTGGCCACTCTTGCGTTTCCAAATTTGTTGGCATAAGACAAGCAACACTTTCACATTATCATCTTGTAGAATTTTGAATAATTCACCTGGGATTCTATCAACTCATGCAGCCTTGTTTATCAGCAATACATCCTACGGCCCATCTCACTCTCCAAGATGTCTGGCTCCAGCTCCTTGGACAAATGTCTGAGGTCATCACTGCTGTTAAAATCCTTCCTGTATAGATATTCAGTGTAATCCTGCCACCTCTTCTGTTAGGTCCTTGCCACTTTTGTCTTTTATCACGCCCATTTGCCACCTGGCATAAAAGGTTCCTTTGAGATACCTTAATTTTCTTGAAGAGATCTCTTGATTTACCCATTCAGTTATCTTCTTCTATCTCTTTACATCTCTCATGATAGGATGTCTCCTTGTCTCTTCTTGCTACCCTGTGGAAATCTGCATTCAGTTGGACAAATCTTTTCCTGTCTCCACTACCTTTCGCTTTCCTGGGCTACTTACAAAGCCTCATCAGAAAGCCGGTTTGTCTTCTTAGTTTTCTTTCTTTTGGAGATAATCTTTGTTGCTATTTCCTGAATAATATCTCAAACTTAAGGCATTCTATCTTCTGCAATACAAAGTCAGTTGAATCAGTCTAACATATTGCTCTCTCTTGCCCTCCAAAATATTTTCCCCTCATTATTTATACCACTATTACCAATTAATCGTCACCTACTCCTCTCTCCCAAAGCGATTCTAAAAGAAAATTCTAAATTTCAGGGGCCCATATACTGTGTGCAGCCCTTCAAATGAAACAGGTTGCTTGTCACTGGGAAAGATGATGGAAAAGCATATGAAAAAGGTGTTTCCATTTTTAAAATTGCTACTAAAATAAAAAAAAGTTTAAAGTGTTTAAAGTTACTGATTTTAAACTGCTTGTAAACTGCCCTTGTATTCTTAGAATAATGAGTGGCAGCGGTCAGTGGAACTAATTAGAATCGGCTTGTAGGTGGAACTTTTACAGTCCCAATATTTAACTCGATTATGTAGTTATGTTTTCCTTTATTACAAAGTATGTAGACACATAGTCCAGGTACATATTTTGTAAACACATAGTCCAATGTTAGACAGCGAGGATTAGAGAATGAGAGATGTGGGTTTGAATCCTACCACAATCTTATATTTCTATTTTTTACATAGTAATTTTTATTTACTATAGGCTGAAGCATGCGATTTATGCAGTAATGACACTGAAGATTAATCATATATTTACATTTTTCATTAAAGGACACTGTAGTGCTCATATAATAGGATTTTGGTTATATATTTAATTTGTTGTTGTTATTCAGTCGTGTCTGACTCTCGGTGACCATATGGACACAGCATGCCAGGCATATATTTCTATGTTTCTGGTGTTGCTCATCCATATGGTTGTCTTGGCAAAGATACTGGAGTGTGTTGCCAGTTTCTTCTCCAGTGACCTCTCTGTTATGACCTGCCCATCTTGGGTGACGCTACAAGGTATAGCTCACAGCTTCATTGAGTTATACAAGCCCCTCACCACGACAAGGTAGCAATCCAGAAGGGGATTTACTTAGTTACTGACAAGCAAAAAAATCAGTATTTGAAGGAAATCAATTGAATATAACTCTTAAATATCACATTTGCAGTTTAGTTTTAGATTTTTTTTGGCAGATATGTCTTTCCACAGATTGCAGATATGTCACTTTCCACAACTATGAGACATACAGAAAGAGGGAGAGGATCTGTGCAGGAGGCACTGTCCTGAAAGTAGTCTTTATCTGATGTTCTTATAACATTTTATATATATATATATATATATATATATATATATATATATATATATATATATATATATACAGAGAGCGAGACAGCGAGGGAGAGAGAGAGAGACATCTATACAAATGAAGTCTGGAGAAGCCCCCAAAAAAGTAATTTACATAGCTTCCAGAGGGGACTCAAGACTATCTCCTTTCCTGTACAACATCTGTGATACTCTTTTCTTCTTGTATTTCCCATCATAAGGCTGACCATTACCACTCCTTGGGTCAGTTTCAAATAAAGCATTGAAGGATCATTCACAATATCTTTATTTACTGACTGACCGGGTGTATTTCTGCCTAGGCATAAACATGCATAAACGTATGATTTAGCAGCAACAAAAAAATCCATGGTGACTGACACACCTGACGGCAGTATCAGTGTCTTTCTACATATGATTGTTTCTGTCATGTTCCCATAACCCATCTATCTCCCAACCTCTTACACTTGCACTTTAGATGTTATATTACAGTGTGTCTGGTGATTCACTATAGGAAATTATGACTATGCATTTTTTGGGAAATGTTGGGTTGTTATGCATTTTGGTAAGATATGCTGATGGAATCCGATTGCACCCTCTGAATGATAACTATGTCCTCAGTTGTACTGTCTGATTCTGAGTTCTTATCTTGCTCTTTTCCTCGCAGAATCTGATCTTCAGATCTGCCACAACAAAGCTCCCACATGCTGCACAAAGAAAATGGAAGAGAGTTACCAAGCGGCAGTGAAGCGAGAGCTGGCCCATAACATCCAGGCTCTGAACTTCGAGCTCAAATACATGATTGTTGGCCATATGTCTGCATTCCAAGGTAAGACATTCACAGGGACTTATTACCTGTGAAGCTCTGGTGAACTCCATGCCCATGAGGGTTAAGCAGTGCTGAAAAATAATGGTGGCCACACAAAATATTGACACATTGGACATTTCCACTTAGGCGTGTAGTCACTTTTGTTGCCAACGGTTTAGACATTAATCGCTATGTGTTGAGTTATTTGGAGGGGACAGCAAATTGACACTGTTATACAGGCTGTACACTTACTACTTTACATTGTAGCATTTCTTCAGTTTTGTCACATGAAAAGATATAATAATATATTTACAAAAATGTGAGGGGTGTACTTTTGTGAGATACTATATATATTTTTTTTATGTTTTTTAACTTGCTTTAGACATTCAGGTGTGAACACAGATGTACTTTTTATTTACTGCACTACTGTACGGTGGAGGGCTTCGTCAACTGCGCATTGCCCAGCAGCGCATGAACAATCGCAATTTGACTGATGCGATCGCCTTTGCGATCGGATCGTGTGCGCAAGCCCGTACGCAATGCGCATGCAGAGAGCGCTGCGTGAGCTTCAAGTGTGGAGACACAGAGGGAGTGGGGAAGATTCACAGAGAGAGTGGATAAGAGGCACAGAGGCAGAGGGGAAGAGGCACAGAGGCAGAGGGGAAGAGGCACAGAGGCAGAGGGGAAGAGGCACAGAGGCAGAGGGGAAGAGGCACAGAGGCAGAGGGGAAGAGGCACAGAGGCAGAGGGGAAGAGGCACAGAGGGAGAGGGGAAGAGGCACAGAGGGAGAGGGTGGAAGAGACACAGGGGGGAGGGGGGAAGAGACACATGGGGGGGGAGAGACACGGGGGGAGGGGGGAAGAGACACAGGGGGGAGGGGGGAAGAGACACAGGGGGGGAGAAACAGAGGGTGGGGGGGAATAGACACAGAGGGAGAGGGGGGGAAGAGACACAGAGAGAAGGGGAAGAGGCACAGAGGGAGGAGGGAAGAGACACAGAGGGAGGGGGAGAGACACAGAGGGAGGGGGGAGAGACACAGAGTGAGGGGGGAGAGACACAGAGGGAGGGAGGGGGAAGAGACATGGGGGAGATGAAGGAAGAGACACAGGAGGGGAGTGGGGGAAAGAGACACAGGGGAGGTGGAAAGAGACATGGGAGGGAGGAAGGGGGAACAGACACAGGGGGAAGGGGGGAAGAGAAACAGGCCAGGGGAGAAGAGGCACAGAGGGAGAGGGGGGAAGAGGCACAGGGGGAGAGGGGGGAGAGACACAGAGGGAGAGGGGGAAGAGACACAGAGGGGGGAGAGATACAGAAGGTGAGGGGGAAGAGACACAGAGGGAAAGGAATGAAGAGGTACAGAGAGAGGGGGGAAGAGGCACAGAGGGGGGAGACACAGAGGAAAGGGTGGAGAGACACAGGGGGGAGAGACACAGAGAGAGGCGGGGGAAAAGGCACAGAGGGAGAGGGGTGGAAGACACAGAGTTGGGAGAGACACAGAGGGTGAGGGGAGAAGAGACACAGAGGGAGAGGGGGGAAGAAAGAGAAAGGGAGGAAGGGCACAGAAAGAGGGGCCGGGAAGAGACACAGGGGAGGGAGAGGAGGGGGGGGAGAGAGACACAGGGGAGGGAGAGGAGGGGGGGGAGAGACACAGGTGAGTGAGAGGAGGGGGAAGAGACACAGAGGAGTGAGAGGAGGGGCAAGAGACGGGAGAGAGTGCAGCTGGGAAGATACACAAGGGAGGGAAATGGAGACACGAGGAAGGGGGGAACAGACACAGGGGGAGGGGGAAAGAGACACAGGCCAGGGGGGAACAGACACAGGGGAGGGGGGGAAGAGATGCATGGGAGGGAGAAGTGGGAAAGAGACACAGGAGGGAAAGGGACACAGGGGAGGGGTTTAGAGACACGGGAGGGAGAGGGAGGTAAAAACACAGGGGGGCAGGAGATACAAGGGAGGGAGAGGAGGCGGAAGGAGACACAAGGGAGGGAGAGGAGGGGGGAAATAACACACGAGGGAGGAAGTAGACAGGGGGAGAGACTCGCAATGAGCTCCAAAGGGGCTCATTGCAAGGCCTGTGATGAGCGCCAAAGGCGCTCATCGCAAGGCCAGTAAAGTAGAGGGGGAGAGGCTCCCATTGTGTGGCAAACAGCATTGCCAAGCTTCACTTTTTATTGCCGTCATTTTTGACGGGCAAGTCGCTAGTTATAAATGATTGTTGTGGTGAACTACCTACTATAATTTCCACAACACAGGCTGAGATCCCGCTTCATGCTGATGATAACCAGTAAGCTTGAAACAGCGGTACATGGATTGGATACTCAGCCTGTGTTTATTCCAACCTTGGCTTTGCATTAAAGCTGTGTAATACAGCATGCATAATCTTAAAGGAAGCCATGTTTGATGATGACTACGGAATGAAGAGCGAAGTAATTTGTGGGCATATTAGTGTGTCCCAGCTCAACTTCCCAGAATGCAGTGTAATAACTGTTTTTCTCGAAACTCTGAGCTGGAAGCAGGTTTTTTAACTTGCTTTAGACATTCAGGTGTGAACACAGATGTACTTTTTATTTACTATATATATATATATATATATATATATATATATATCACATATTATAATTGTCTTACTGCGAGTTGTCGTCACGCTTTGCGGCCCTCGCAAAGGAAGGGCCGCAACTGACGACAACTCGCAGTTTCACCATGGCTCCCATCAGCCCTACAGCAGGCGTGCACGGGTAGCCGGCAAGCGTGCGCGCGCGCGCGCACACGCGAAGACGTCGCGTGCGCGGGTAGCCGGGCAGACAAGCGTGCGCGCGCACGCAAAGACGTCACATAAGCGTGCGCGCGCGCGCGCATCTACAGCAATGAGGTGAGGGAGAGAGACACAGGGAAGAGTGACAAGGAGGGGAAAAGCAGGGGAAGAGATACATGAGGGAGGCAGAGGAGGAGGGGAATAGAGACACGAGAGGAGGGGGGAAGAGAGACACAGGGGAAGTGAGATACAGGGGAGGGGAAGAGAGACACAGGGGACAGGGGGAGTGAGATACAGGGGAGGGGAAGAGAGACACAGGGGGGGGGAAGTGAGATACAGGGGAGGGGAAGTGAGATACAGGGGAGGGGAAGAGAGACACAGGGAAGGGGGAAGAGAGGCACAGGGGAGCGAGAAGAGGAGGGGGAAGAGAAACACAGGGGAGGGAGAGGAGGGGGAAGAGAGACACAGGGGATGGAGAGGAGGGGAGGAAGAGAAACGGTAGGGGAGGAAGAGACATGGGGGAGGAGACACAGCGGAGGGGGGAAAAGATGAGGGTCAGGGGGTGGAGAGACACAGGGGAGGGATGAGGGGGGCAGAGACACAGGGGAGGGAGACGGGGTGAAGAGACACAGGGGAGGGAGACGGGGTGAAGAGACACAGGGGAGGGTGACGGGGTGAAGAGACACAGGGGAGGGAGAAAGACACAGGAGTGGGAGAGGGGGAAGAGACACAGGGGAGGGAGAGGGGGAAGGAGAAACAAGGAAGGGAGAGGGGGGAAAGAGACACAGGGGAGGGAGAGGGGGGAAAGAGACACAGGGGAGGGAGAGGGGAAAGAGACACAGGGGAGGGAGAGGGGGGGAAGAGACACAGGGGAGGGAGAGGGGAAAGAGACACAGGGGAGGGAGAGCGGGAAGAGACACAGGGGAGGGAGAGGAAGTAGAGGGCGGGAGAGGCTCACAATGAGTTCCAAAGCCACTCATTGCAAGGCCCGAGATGAGCTCTGAAGGAGCTTATCGCAAGGCCAGTAAAGTACAGGGGGGAGAGGTTCGCAATGAGCCTCTCCCGTCAAGTAGAGGGGTAGAGAGGCTCGCAATGAGCGCCGAAGGCGCTCATTGCGAGGCCCGTGATTAGCGCCAAAGGCGCTCATCGCGAGGCCAATAAAGTAGAGGGGGGGAGAGGCTCGCAGTGTGTGACAAACACCATTGCCAGGCTTCAATTTATTGCCGTCATTTTTGACGGGCAAGTCGCTAGTATATATATATAGTATGTCAGAAAGTGCCAAGTACAGTTAGAAATATCACTGTTTATAGACATTTCTGTGCATATACAAAAATATATCAATATACTGCTCTGTAACTTCAGGCAGCCTGAAGAAAATGTGCTGCCATAGGCCTGGGCCTTGTAGGAAGGAGGAGTATTTATCCAGGGAGTAATCCAATTGCCAGGAATTATTATTATTATCCAATTGCCCCCCACTGTGTAAAACATCATTTACAAGCCGTTGTATAACATGAGATGCTAGCCATGTACATGAACACACTTTCTAATTGCCTCTCATTACCATACTTCAAGTACGGTATGTCTGTTCAGAGAGTATTCCCGCATGAGTGACCCCCACTCCAGACACAATGTGTAATTCAAGGGGTGGAGAGATAAGGAGCCTGGGGAAACTGCCTGTGGACATGACTAAACAATAGCAATCTATTGTTTAAATGCACTGTAAATGTTTAATATAGGTTTTTTCTTACCATACTTTACCTAACTATTCTTTAGAGAGTCCTTTATAAGAACACTAAAGTGGCCCTTTAAGTATCTTTCAATATGACTAAGAGAAATCTAATCAATTTACAAGCCATCATCTCTTTTGAAATAAGCTTAAAAAGCTGATACAAAGCAATACCTATCTACAGTCAAAAATACTTACAATACATTCGCTAATAAATTTAAAGGGCCATTTACCTCACTGTAAGTGTTCTTCATGGCATGAAAGAGCACAAGATTGTATGTTAAAATCTATCATGTCTACTGCCAGTTTCATCATTAGTAACAGACAGCAGAGCCATGAGGTGAGGATAGTGATCGATAGCAGCTTTTTCCTGAAATGTTACCGATAACTGACCTGTTTAGGTGATTCCAGCATTCCATGCTTTGCACAGATGGATTTGTTGAGGGTGAACTGTTTGATTTTTTTTCTTTTGCTCACTACACAGAGCTGAAGCTGCATTTCTCGGAGTGGGCAGTCAGTGGCACATGTAAACATATACTTTATTGAATTCACAGTGTAAAATGCACATATTTCAAAAATTCTAAAAGTATTTTAACATTTAGTAGATGTGAAATGGTTCAAATTGTACTGAATTAAGTGACCCTTTTAAGGACCACTCTACAATCGAAAAAATATATATTTGAAAATTTTGAGTCTGACTAAAATGTAAGGAAGCATGGAAAAAAAATCGTAATTTAGTTTGAGGTATCTACTGGATCTGCAGCCACATTAAATTCAAAGGCCGCAAGTCCATTGTGAGACCCGCAACGGCTGCTGGCTTGAAATTTTGCCACGTTACAGAGCTATTAAATTCGAGCAGGGCGCGAGTTACGGACGTGAGACGCAAAACCGTAAACCATTTGACGACCGTTGGATGCGCGGCTGTGAACGTGATCAATTAGTCAAACCCATAATTACGGGTTTAGATGGAGCCAATGGCAACAGAGATTCTCATAATTACGTTAGGTGGGATTTCAAAGTCTTACGGGTTTCAATTACGAGTTACGATTGGACCCACATTCCAAAAATAATGCAATATTAATAAAGCCGTAAATAATATATTCTATTACATATGAGTTCCATTATATGTATTAACACATTGATTGCCGGGATCGATATAACACAGAAATTAAACATGAAATAAAGTATTTTATATTGCCAATTTGCGAGCTTGAGAATGTTGTGCTATTAATTCTAAGACCTAACATCACTTTCTGTTATTACATGTACAGTAGTGTGTGTATATTTGCAGTGCTACGGCTTAGACTTTACCCCCTTGCGGGTCCTCTCTGGTACCCGTTGGCTTCTTGGCTACATTTGCGTGTTACGGGGTTGAACACCAGTAAATTCAAATTAATGGCTAAATTGGAACGTAGCGGTTACGTGCTTGACATGCAGCAGCTTGCTTTACGGGGTCATTTTAATAGCCGCAATTCTTGTGGGCCACGTTACGGGCTAAGGTTTTACACATTAGGGGAATTTAATAGGGCGGTTGGAGGCATACATGATACTTTGGTGAAGGTTATTTCTAGAGCTCAGGACTTGCTGTCTGATTCTTGGCATGTGGGGCTAAGTGGATAGGTTATACAAATCTTAAATATCAAATTATTTCTCTAATTCACCTGATCTTTTTTTCTCGAAAAAACATTTTAATGTTCATTTTTTATGTGTCAAGTTCTGATGTTAGTTTGTCACATACATCACAAACATGACCAGTTTATCTGAACTACAGTGGTCCTTTTAAAGGCCACATTTGCTTTGTTTCCAAAAATAATTTATCCAGTATATTATGTTTCTTCATACTATACCTGTAGTACTTCAGTACAGAAACTTGGGTCCACTTTTTCTGACCAAAACCTGGTATTGCACTCTACACTGTCCATAAGGACATTTAGGTGATCTTGCATTGGAAGCTTCTTGCTGCTCACATGTAGTATTGTACAGTACGGATACTGTGAATGCTTCGGTGCCATTATGTTGCCTTCCTAACGGACACTTTCCTAATGTGCATATGAACAATAGACATACAATGAGGCCCCTTTCCAGGAATGTGCCACAATTAGTTTTCATTTGCATTTCTGCTCCCTGTCAACTTAAATGATGACCGCTATACATATCTAGATTTATCTGTATCCACATTGAATGCTAATATGAAATAGTTTTTATCTGCCAGTACCATATAGTTTACATCATGAAATACTATCATATGCTGTAACATCTGCACCATTCTTCCTGGCTGGTCCCTTTGGAATTTATAATGAAGCTGCCTTAAAGTGGGCTAATAAATTACTCCCATGCTGCCTCCATTAATAGTTTGATGTATGCACTTGGCAGGATTTGAAACAAGTGGCTTTTGCAGACTGTTAATGACATGGGAATTGAATGCAGATAACAACTACAGAACTGCGAGCATTCTTCTACGTTTTTCCTAAAATACAAAAAAAACCAAAAAAAAAAACCCTGTTGTATATTCTAGGCTTTATTTGATCTCAAAGATTGTTTAAAACATTTTTTAATTTGCTTATATTTATTGAATTAACCTCCACCACCTCTACTGATGATTACCTGTCTGCCTTTTTTTCATTTATTGCTAAATTATTATTTAAAACAGCACCACCGAAAAAAATTAACTGAAAATTGCTAGGAACCCTAAAATGCTACTTAAAGGAACACAATTTATTCTACTAAATAAATAAAAATGTTCTAAATAAATCACTTTTCAGATATTCATGATTGTTTGTGAGACATTATTATGCTACTGTTAGGTTTCCTATATGCAAATATGTTGCTTTGATGTGCGATTTGTAACACAGTTTGCTGTTTGTTTCTGTAGGGCAAAAACATCTACCCCAGTGTTATCATGCAGGTTAGATGTGTTCTTACACTTTTCATGCAGTCAGCCGCAAATTCTTATATGCAGCTGCAGTATAGCGTAATGAACCTACACAAACAATGCAAAGTAGCTCGATGAAATAATATACAAAAAGGCTAATACAGTGTATAGTCAGATTTTAATGACAACTTGGTTATTGTGGTGGTCATCTGTTGAAAATGCTACGCATAATGTACTAAAGGTTGAAGTTTTTTATAAGTCTGTCCGGTAGGTGCCCCTTGGTGACAGATTAAGATAGAAATGGAAATATTGTCCATGAGACTTCTTACGCTTCATCTGGCCCATTGTGTAAGGGTAGGAACATTTCTATTGTGACTTATCTCCCTCAAGCCAGACGTTTGCCTTGTAAGGCACAGAGATCTTACTATAGTTATGTCTAGTGTAAATGGATTTCTATTATTCAGGTTTGGCTGATCCAGATGAAATCCAGGAAACGCGCTTCGGGCTGACGCTACGCTGCCCACGCTCCCTTAGTCGCTGGCCGATGATGTCATTACAGTGCGTCTAGGCAGCACACGGGAACGCCAAGTTCCATTAGGATAGCTTTAACGTGATTATCTGCATCCAACATTGTCAATGCCCATCTATGAAATACTTATCAGAGAGGGATACATTTATGGATCAGCAGACCTTATATCAGAAATAGTACTATCCTTGGGACTTCAATTTTGGCTTTATATATATATATATATATATATATATATATATATATATATATATATATATATATAAACAATAATCATGTGTATGGACCCTAATGTCATATAAATCATTAATAGTGCAATATTAAGCACTTCTAGCACCTTATTATTGTGGGAAGACCCCCAAGTAACACTCAGTCACTTTACACTGATCACTTTATAGTTTATTTGCACGATAGGACTCTTTTGGGTCCTAATTCCCTTTAGTATTACTCCCAGCACTTAGCACTTTTTGCCCATTTCCCTTTATCACTGTATCCAATCATCTGGTTATTGTTATGATTAATGCAGTTTAGCCAGTAGAGGTATGAATATATTCATTATTAGGCAGCTGTAGCGTCGTGTGTGTAGTTTTTTATTACTTTCATTGGTTTTATAATAACTAAAAAAAGTTTTATTGGCTGTTATTGACTATAGTAGGTTCTTAGGAGTGCACCACTACAAAGGGATTTTCTTTCCTTTTCTTTACCATTATGCATCATATTATGGATCCCTGGTAGCACCCTATCCTAACAAAAGTTCCTGGGCTCAATGCTTAGAGCCACCTTATTTGTCCATTTTATATTTGGCTGATCCAGTCGGGATATTCCATTTTGTCTCTCTACACGAAGGATCAACCTACATCATAAATTAAATTTTTCAGACATATGAGAGAGGAGTGGAGGTCAGAAAATCTGCCTCTGAGTGCAGGCATTGAGATGAAAATGAACATGGCTTGGTTAATTAGAGAAAAAATGTTGATGTCAGCTGAAAGAAAAGCTAAGGCTGAAAGAGGCATGGCCAAGCCTTTAATTAGTGTGGCTTAACCCTTTCACTTCTCTTGGGCCAGCTAACACAATGTAACCAGTCTGCTACGATAGCATGCAGCATGTCTTCTGAAAGGTTGGCAGGTACATGGAGCATCCTTCGATTAGAAGTGTAGTATAACAACGCTAAGGAACTCAAGCAATGACTTGAGAGACAACACTATGGATTTAATAGGCAGAATACAAATGCCTATTGGTTCTTATCTGTCAAATCTATGTTTCTGGTGTTGAAAAGTTTACCAGACCCAACATCCAGTATTAAATACACAAACATCACTAATAGGGTAGTTGCCAGCTTTGCTTTTATTTCCATTTGCTGTATAGGGTAACCTTGCACCCTTTAAAATGTTGGTTTACATTTTCTGTTTCTTCTGTGTGTAGTCTAGTGTGGTAGAAGATACCCGATCAGCCGCAAGGCTTAGTATATCACCTTCATCTATCTGTTCATTTATGCTCAAGCAACAACCTGCTATGTCTACATCTATTCATTATTGTATAGGAATATAGTTATGTGATGAATTAAAACTGGAACATTTCTAATATTTGTTTCTTACAAAATCCTCCCTGACAATTCCTTTAATTAACAGATAGACATTGTGACAATATTTAATCTGTTAGTGTTGGATAGAAGGTTTTATACCTAGCCATTTTTTTGTAGTGACTCCATCTTTGGAGAAGTTTTGTTTGATTACAGGCATTGCACAATTAAATCCTGTCTCTTTAAATAATGGCTAATGTTGCCTGATCATGTTAGGGATATCACCAGTGTTGGGGTTTCAGTGGTTTTACTTTCTCTGAATCAGCAGATGTTGGATCCCAAAGGTTGATCCCGGGGCTGGTTTCAGAATCATGTAACTCGGTTTCAATTTCAGCCAGAGCAGTGCGTTTATGGCCGATTTGCCAGTGATTTCCCTGTGTAAGTGAGAAACTGCTGACAGCCCTCAGAGGAGCTCATTGTTAAAAGGGGTGAGGTTTGGAAATCTATAATCGTTCCAAGATGTGGGGAGGAACAGAGCCAAGAATGAGAATCTAAAACAGCACAAATATGCCTAGAAATGGAATTGCACTGGGATTAAAGAGACTGTTTTTATTATTTAAGGCATATTCCATATTCTTATCAAAAGGCTAATTTGGGGTTTATTCTGCATTTGGTGTAAGGCTGTTGTCTTGGGGTAGCTCTGGCTTGGACAACAGTGGAGGAGGTCAGAGACCATCACCTTTGGTAATATGTTTAGTGTATAGGAGAGTGAAGCAGATAGACAGCCTGCTATCTCTTGGGATAGAGAACTTCACGGAATATAACGCTTGGTGCCAAAATAGATATTTATAAAGTTGTATGTTAGAGCAAAATAAATAAACTGAGCACGTCTGTAAAATTAATGGAATTCTCTTAAGAGTTTTACGAGCACTCACACCACGACCCAGCACTGCTCTTCATAACCATTCATTAGTGACTTAAAAAACATAAAGCTTGAAATGAAAGAATTATTGCTGCCTATATAGCATGTGTTCTTCCTCAGTGCCACTGTTTTTTAAATCTATATAATAATTTATTTACATTTGTACATTCCAACTTTATCCAAGACGTTTTACATCATTATAAATTGCTACAATACTTGGTTTGGAGTATAAAGTTGTGCTTTTACTGGAAAAAAACAGACAGGACTTGGGTTTGTTGCTGAAATGGTGCAACAAGCCAGTGGCAAAATCAAGGTTATGGGCACAATAGGTTCAGACAAGAGATATGGAGATGTAGGAATAAATAATCTAAATTATTCTCCTTCACACGCCTACTTCTCTTGTTTGTAACACTTTAAAAAAAATATGTTTCTCCTTTATGAATCTTTAAGGGGAGGCTCACATTTTGAAGATGACTTGGCTTGAATTTAGTTTATGCCCAAATTTGGACACTAAAGGACTAATGCAATTCCCCAGCAAGAGGAGCTAGTTGTTTTAGTTATGTATTTATCATTAATAAAGTTCCTGTGAACAGTGTAAAATAGGAATATTGAAGCCTCCAACTGACTGTTTCTCTCCACCCTTAAGAGGATCGTGGGTGGATTGATGGAGGGACAAACCTAAAGGATTTTTTTAACAGTTTTAATAAGAGAAAAAAAAGATCATTGATAGGCATCCACAACCATGGCATCCACAACCATGGCCAGATTACCCATTAGGCCAACTAGGCAGCCGCCAGGGGCACTTCCCTATAAGGGGCGCCACTTCTTAAAAAAAATGGTTTCTGGCTTAAAAAAAATGAAATGTTGCAGTTCATAGACTGGCTACTAGGGGGTAACCACCTAGAACAAGACAGTTACAACAGGAAATGGAACTTACACGTACAGAAAAGGCAATAATGGGTCCGTGGAGGGGCTCCTCCATTTCACTGCCTAAGGGCTACAAAAAGCTAGATACAGCCCTGTCCACAACAGCAAAAGGTAACTGCAAAGGGAAACCTCTTTGATATGAGTCTCCTGCTGCTGGTTAACATTGTTGGTACACATTTTTTAAACCTCAGCATCTATCTGCTAGACAAAGCCATCTCCTCCACTGACCTTATAGTAGGTCTGAACTTTAAAAGCAAATTAATGTTGAATGTTGCTTTTTTTAAATCTATATTATCTCTATTAAAATATGAATTCTTAATGGTTAATGCCAAATTAAAACATATATCTACTGTTGTTTGGGTATTACAGTGGTCCTTGAATGAATGGATGAGAAGCCTTTTGCCCTCAAAAAAGTTCCCCAAAAAGTTCACAAACTCCCACTGATTCACAGAAATAGTTATGCAGTACTATGCCGAACCTGTATCGTAAACACACATTATTATTACTCTTTATTTAAAAAGCTACAGCATTTTCCATAATGCTATGCAAAGTTAGCAAATTAGAAAGGTAAGTAGAAATACAAGTACCGGTACAATACAATGCAAATATGATATAAATCAGACAGCTTTCTGCAACAAAGTTGAGGTCGCTACTCAGAAGAACTTACAATCTAAAATAAATTGCTCTATATGAAATAGTTTACTTAAAGAAGTTCAGATATATATGCAAATATTTCAGTACTTGCTACAAGCTCTCTGTATGTTAGATGACGTAAGCTGCTGAGGAGCATGAACACAAATTAGATCTCTGCTGCAGTCTGATAATCTATATTAATAAAATGAATATTATTATTGATTAATTAAAACATATAGTTCCTGTTGTTAGAGCATTACAGTGGTTCTTTAATGAATGTATGAGAACATTTTTCAAGGGCCATTTATCCTACAAAAAGTTCAAAATCTCCCATTGATTCACATAAATAGTCCATCTGACACCATGCAGAACATGTATCTTTAAACCCAAATACTTTAAACCCAATCAGCTCGCAGAGCTCAGTGTAAGTGACAAAAATCCACTTACAATAGTAGCTCCACTCTCCACAAGCATGTGGATGTAACTGGTAAGCTAGTGAAGTTCCATAACTTTTATATAAATAATTAATCTTCTCTATCAATAATCTTTAATATAAAATAATTTATTTTAACTTGAATTTTACTTTTAAGAGTGAAAACTAAACTAGTCACCCACTTTTAGTTTGTTAGCTAAAACTTGGTTGGCCCGCTGACACTTTATTCCTATAATCATATTATTTTATCTCCCCATATCAACTTTATACTAACATCACCTTGAGATGGCTCCTTCTAAAGGTCCAAAAGATGCTAAGGGCCAATGAAATCAGGCAAAAGGACCCATGTTGGCATGAGATTGCCCATCTACTGTATGGTAACAAATTGATAGTGTGAATCAGACATCATTTTGGCTTTAACATAAATGAGTTACTTTAGTGTGTTAAACATCTGTTAAATTCAAAACTTTATAGCACACTTCCAGTATCTTCAGCATTTTTTTTTGCAATCTGAGCTTTGGTTTTAATCTCCCAGAGGAATCTTGTTATTGAACTGATATAATCTCTGAGTGTTAGAGAAGGAATCCAGCCTCTTGAGGAGGGTTTTGTGTGGGGTCAGTGTCCACCTGTGAGCTGTGCTTTGTGTTTCACTTCCGTGCACAATTAATTCCAGCAGATAAAGTGGTTTAGTGTCAGTGTCGGGGTTTAATGATGCTATCTCACATCTGTCCTGCAAACCCTATCTGGTAATTCAGGCCTTATTCTGATAGAAGGTTGTACTTTGGCTCTTTCTAGCAGATGATTGCAGTCCAAAAACTGTCCCATTAATCTTTCTGTCCAGAATTTCCGGCCTTACTGGAGTATAAAGTGAGGTTAAGGGTCAAATAGCCTCACAGGTTGTAATGAAGGGAGAAGACCGGCAGCCTGGACAGGCCAAGCAGTTTATCTGCTGCCAGATTCTTTTATACAAACAGCTGGAAAGCCTGGAAATTATCCACACAGACAGCAGACACATCCAGGTCTCATTATGTAGTAGACATTTATGTCTGAATTTGGTCAGGAAACATAACATTGATTTAATGAGGCATTGTAACAAGCCTCACCCAAACAGTTTTCTTTTTTGTCATTCCAGTACAATGAAACATCCTATAATCTTAAGGGTCCCCAGAGCTTGATGTTACTGGGATATTGTTCATTCAAGTCATAGAGTCGGTCATCTTCCCTTTAGAATGAAGGCTCTCACGAGCAGCGTCCTCAGTATTGGCATGCTTAAATGGCTACTGTAGTTTAAAAACAAAATCATAGGTTTGTGAAGTATGTCACAAAATAAAAACATTAGTGTATAGAGCAATTAATATTTTTGTCTAGCACATTCAGCTGGAGGGAATCTGCATTTCTATTATTTGTGGGGCAGGGAAGAATGGAGAGTGGTCTTTGTTATATCCTTGGCGCTCAAGTTCAGCTTTTAATATTTGACACATATCCCCTTCAACCTGCACTTGCTGAAACGCAAGTTAAATTGCAAATCCTGTTCCTTCAAAGATGTAAATGTCCCTCTTACACAAAAAAACTTCAACAAATGTTTAATGGATTCATCTAGGGAGCCGCAGAGGCACTTTTTTGTTGTAAATAAAACCAAGTTTTGTGACATTTTCCCGGCGTAAGTATTCTCTCTTTAAAAAAAACGAAATATGACAAACATATTTTGTTTTCCATTATATTATTGTCCTAAACTGTATTGGTATATCTTATGTACTTACAGAATTTAATGTATTTACCTCATGCACTGTGTAAAATATTGGTTAATGAATGTTGTCATTGTTAATAATAATAATAATAATAATAATAATAATACAAATAATACATTCCTATATGACTGAGTGACTTTGGTGGTCACTACGTTGTTGTAATCCCAATGTCTTCTATGTGTTTTCTCACTACTCTTTTTTTCTGTTTTTTTACAGAGACATTTGACTCTGTGATCCGCTTGGCCACCAACCACACCATCTCTCTGTTTGATAACACCTACAAACCAATGGCAGAAGATGTTGGGGATCCAATAAAGGAGCTGTTCACTGACCTATCTCTTTATATCCTGGGTGAGGAGATACCTGTAGATGGTGCGGTGTCACGTTTTTTTGATGCCCTTTTCCCTTTGGTGTACAATCACCTTATAAACCCAGGAGTTGCTCCTCTATCAGAGGAGTATTTGGAGTGTCTGCGGCTCACAAGGAGGGACACTAACCCATTTGGGCCCTACTCCACTTTGGTGGTAACAGACCTTTCAAAATCTCTCTGGGCTAGTAGGATGATGAACCAAGCCCTGAGCATGGCTGTACAGGTAATCAACACCACCGAACATGCTGGTCTGACGCGGGAGTGCAGCCGTGCCCTAGTGAGGATGCAATACTGCCCACACTGTCAGGGCCTAACACTGATCCGACCCTGTGTGGGCTACTGTCTCAATGTCATGAGAGGTTGTTTGGCAAGCCTGGCAGATCTGGATGTTCCTTGGAGGAACTTCATCACCTTACTGGAACACCTTGCAGGACAGATGTCTGGCACACATGATTTGGAGCTGTCACTACTGAGGATCAGGGATATGGTGAAGGAAGCAGTTCAATATGCTGAGATGCGTGGATCAAATCTGTCAGTTGTGGTGAGTCATAACTTATTTTCTATTTACAAAACAGTTATAGAGGCCCCATTCTCATTTGTTCAAAATGTACTATAAAAATAATGTCAAATGTAATGTATAATAAAGTATTCTTGATTTATAATGTATAAACTTTGTAATGCTAGTATTTATACTTGAAAGCCCTTACTTTTATAGGTTTCTGGCCGACATGCTGTACTGCTTAGGGGTAGGGCATTCGTGCTGCATGTTCTGGTTTCTGATTGGTGCAGATCAGACCGCTGACTTCCATTTCATTTTACTGTGTGCACCACATCAAAAAGATGCATTATCCAAGAAACCAAAATTGAAATCTAATCGTTCAAACTTATATTAGTCAGAAACTTGCTCTTTTGTATTTCCTCGGTTTAATACATTTGTTTTTGTCATTTTACTTTGTTAGGTTGTAATATTTTTATAAGAAAAACTAAATTTGAGACCACAAATCAAACTCAAAACTGGAACTTGTTTTTTTTTTTTAACGGTTTATCAGATGAGACGAGTATTTGATAACACCAGATAACATCATTACAATTGTTTTGAGGTGCTAGGTTCCATGTAAGAAAATTGTCTCTTTCAATAAATATATTTAAAGAAAATACATGTATGACCTATTAACATTGAATATAACAGTTAATGTATTAAAGGCTATATTTATTCTTTTTGACTTCCTAAAACATTTTGCCAATTATAAGTACGACACTTTCAAGTATCATTAAAAATTCTGTGTAGAGACAAACATGAGCTACACACAATATACCTTCTTATACTTAGATACTGTACGTATATGTCCTCAGTTTGAAGCATAGCTATGATGTGACATACGGGAGGAAAACAGCTGTGTGTGGGGGTTTCTGCATTTGTCACCTAGAGTATTTGATTTCAAGATAGTGGATTAAACTATTATTGCAGCTTAATAGTTTAAAGCAATTATCGTGTGATTTAATTAATGTGGTTAAGCAGGAAAAAACTTTTGTGTTAAAATGACAAACAATTAGCTGATCTTTGCATACGGTAGTAGAATCACTTTAGAATACATTGTTAGCCATTATTTTATCACAAATACTATTTCAAGTAAAATAATATTTTTTTACACAATTATTTAATGTGTGATCATGCCATATACAGCAATGAAAACAAAGTAAAATCAGATTTTCAAGCTACAGTGTAGTATGTCCATGAAAACAGACGGACATTTCCTGTCATCTGCCTGCCACGATGACATGCTGCTGTGCACAGTGGACACTGTTGACTTTGTTCTTAGGGTTAGGGTAGTGGCAGATAACAGGTTCAATATAGTAAAACAGTGGCGCATGCAGCAGCATGAACCTAGGTGGATCAATCAGATTATGAAACTGAATAACACACTTTCCTTAGTATCTAAATAATATAAGGGTTCCTTGGTGGTCCAGTGGTTAGGATTTAGTACTTTCAATGTTGCGACCTGGGTTCAATTCTAGTCAGGAAACCAAGAAGCCACCCTGAAGCCAAGCAGGGTTGGGCCTGGTCAGTACTTCGGTGGGAGATCACCTAGGAATACCAGGAGCTGTATGCTGTGGCCCACTGGAGAAGGAACTGGTAACCCACTCCAGTATCTATGCCATCAGCATGGTGTGTTGTGGTCCATGAGGTCACAGAGAGTCAGACACAACTGTATGACACAAACACACAACAAAGGAGTATTAAAGCAGAGAGAGCATGAATAAATAAGCAGAGAGAGACAAATCCTGGACCTTTTGTTAGGACAGAGTTGCCTACCACTGTAGTAGAGGACACGTACATTATAGTTTCAGTCTTTAAAGTATGCAGGAAAATGTCAGCAGGTCAGGCTCTCATGCTCTGTAAATGGGAGAGATTCACTAAGATTTATCAGAGGGTGTAAAAGGCTGCCGTGGATTTTTTTCCAATAGGAAACCGAGTACATACAGATAAAGCAATACTTACGGAGTCTTTCCCATAGTTTCATTAAGCACCTCTGAAGGTTGCAATGTTTATTTTCTGTAGGGAACTTGCCATATGAGTCCATCACAGCCTTTAGCAGGCCCCTGTGAAGCAAGGTGTTTACCGTATTGGCCCGAATATAAGCCGCACCCGCATATAAGCCGCACCTGTAAAATTCAAGGGGATAACATAGAAAAAAGATAGTACTTGAATATAAGCCTCACCCTTAAAATGGAGAGAAAAAGACTCTCTCCAAGTGATCAGCCATTGCAAGAAACTGGCTTTCTAATTAGTACTGTAACTTCTTTTGCAGGTTACAGGCCTTACAGGATGTTAGAATCACTAAAACCGTAAATTGCTATTCAATTGCTACAATACCGCAGTCTCAAGCAACAAAATCAGCAATCATTTCACGTTCGCGGATATAAATTGCACCCTTAACTCGCAAGCACGCAAATCGACAGTCATTTTTTTTAAGGTTGCGAATATAAGCCGCACCCGTAACTTGCAAGATCACAAATCGGAAAAAAGGTGTGGCGTATATTCGGACCAATACGGTATATTCCTCTTGGTGCAACAATCTTCAACCTTACCAGCACTCTTTACATAAGGGGTCACTATAGTCCTGCATAAAAAAAAAACATTTTGAAGAACTACAATTAAAAATAGGCATTGCAGAATGTAAAAAAAATGTAAGATAGACTCTTTTAGATGACATTTTATATGCAATTATTTGTATGTGGAATCTACCATTATAGTTTCTGATGATCAATCTCAAAGAGGAGACTTGAAATGCACAATACTTTTCTATCAGGTCAATGAGAATATGGCAGCTAAAACCCTAGTGCTTCAAAAAGAGCAAAATAATTACTTTACAAGGATGTAACCTTCTCAAGAGATTAACAGACAGAATCACTCAAGAAATAAAACAGTGCACTAAAAACTAATTGCAAACAGAACCTAATAATTTTAAGGCTGTATTTGTTTTATGGTCTTCTAAAACATTTTGTCTGTTATGAAGATTAGTTGTTCAAAACATTATAGAGAAAAAAACAAATAACCAAAATAACCTGAAATATCTGTTCAAAATTATTGTTTGCTTTTAATTTGCCTGCACTTTTTTCATTTGGAAGATCTCCAGTCTTGTGGTGCTTCGGAGAACTTTTGATGTGAAAATGTGCAAAGCTGACATTTGCAGAGGACAAAAACATCCTAAAACTAAATAAACAGCGGCGTGCCAGCAAATGGTTTACAGCATGCAGATTCCAAAGCCCCAGAGTGCACTGCTGGCAGCCATACTGTCATTATTCTTGGGGAAATTAGTGCTGAAACTAGTATTTATCTGCAAAGCATCCTGCAAAGAGGTCATTGTAAATAGCTGTTTGGAATTAGGGAATGTCTGCTCGGGTCACTGATTCTATTTCCAAGTCTCAAAGTTTTCTTGTAATTCTGTAATGTTTTTGTTTCATGGAAATAAATAATAAAGGAAACAGTATTCTGAAGAATATATTGAACACCCTCACAAGAACTTTCCCACAAAGACTTTTCTGCCATAAGAAATTACATAAATGACAATGTCTGTCCTCTTCAAATTGGAATGTAGGCAGTCTTACCATTGACTTGAATGGGACACACACCCCTGCAACTTGATTGTCTGTGGTAATGCCACAGCGGTGGGCAGTCTATTCCACATGTAAACACATATTTTATTTTTTTAATTTCTCTGTGAAAAATGCACATATTTAAAAATTCAGTGTTTCAACATGATTTTACTAGATCTTTACTGTGATGTGGTCTAAATTGTACTGAATTAAGTGGCATTTTAAGAATCACATGTTGGCTACTCAGGTCACACCCATGGTCTCCCTTTAAAGGAGAACTGAGAGTGGGCGAGACAAGTATGTCATTTATGTAATTTCTTATGGCAGAAAATCCAGGCTTCTTCTTTCTTGCCTCTCTGAAATTTGAGCTATGCACAGCAGTGCTGTGCTGCTCCTGTGCTATCTGTGTAGAGATCAGAAGAAAAAAATAACCCTTAACAAATATATCTGTGCAGGCATGGAATACTGAACTCACCTATAACAGGTCACTTATGGTTTAACTGGCCATTGCAGTGTATACTGAGTCCAGGGGATGCTGTTTTATCAATCATAGTCTCAGACATTGCAAACTACACTCAGTAATCTGTATTTACTCATGCAACAGGGATTGGGCAGGATAGACTTGTGTATAAACATAGATTTAAAACTTTAGATGTTTTAGCTGTTTTTAGTGTAATTAAAAAAAAAACATTTTAACATGCAATTGTGTGCACTTTCACACCATAAAGAGCACTTGCTGTGAGGTAAATGGCCTTCTAATATAAAGGAAAACTTGCTGTTGGGAGAGGTGACTTTTGGGTGTGTTTTCCATGTTGGAAAGCTTTAGTATTTCTTAATATTTGTATTTTTAATCAGTATACTAGTTATCTTGTTTGTTAGATGCCTTTGCTGATTTCATGGAGTAAAGTGAAGCCTAAATAAGTCCCTTTCAAGGGAAACAGGTCTCTTAGATTATGAAAAGTACATTTTAAAGATCTTCATGAGATTTTAATTGATGAATAAATCATTATGAAGTGTATCTGTCTTTCTTATTTTCCTAAAGTAGTTTCCCAAACCCCTCCTCAGGAACTCCCAGATAGGACAGGATTTCGGTTTAATAGTGTGTGAAACAAATTGTCTCAACCTTGTTCACATAGTTCAAACTTAAATCTTGACCTGAGTAAGTTTATCTGGGAAGAAAGTTGGGAATCTCTGCACTAGAAGCTCATGTGTGCAAACTGTGCGCTAAATGTATCTAGGCTCACTATAGGGGTGTGACTTCTAAACACCATTACAAGGAATGCACTGCTGAACAGCCCATGATTGGCTGGACATTATGAAAACAATCTATCAGGAGTTGTCAACTATTTAATACCTACTGCCCACTTTTGATGGGAAAATTTCCTTATCCGTGGTGCAGTAACTCAAATTACCTTTGCTCATTTCTGGTTACATAAATCATGTGACCCTAGCTATGTATCGCCCTGTACTTTCTAGATAGTGATTCGGTCCAGCCAAGACTGGTGCTGCGGGTCTCTGGTGTGTGACGGCACTCGTCAGCGACGCCACCTAGAGATTACCATCGAAGCCTGAATCTCCCACTAGTGGGCGATAGGGATCAGATTGACAACCACTGGGCTATATAATTCTCTAAAACATTTCTAGATGGATGCTCAGACTAAGATTCAGATTCTTCCTGCTGAGAGTGAGAGCTTCAACGGAGCCCATGCCATGATATAATTCTGAAAATAAATTTATTGTATGAACAAATCATCTATGTTTTGGAGAAAGAGGAATATTGGAAAGTCAGCGAAGAAAGAAGAGTATAAGGAAATAGAATTTTTTTTGGGAAAGAAAAATATGTTTAACACTTGGTGGCATAGAGCCGATTCATGGTTGGAAAAGGAGGTCCAGACTGAAAAGTTTAGTGGGTGCTTTTCAACAGACACACAGCTGCAAAACATTTTTTCGGTTCCAGATGGAGCAGAGCATAGGACACAATAATATTTGAGTTTATGAAAAGTCTGTTCTCTGTTTGGGGACCTCTCCGTGACACCCGTTACACTCTGCCTGTCACAAAAAATACATTTCCTGCAGCCCATTGAAGAAACAAGCTGACCTCAGCAACTGTGAAACTTCTCTGAAGGCTGAGCCGGCCCGTTCCTATCAACACTTGACTCCCTTCCCAAACTCAGAAACATCTGCTGGGTTAAATGCTGAACTGCTTGATTATTCTCCCTGCTGGGCTGCCAGAGACTGGTGAATATGCTCGTGGAGCCACATATCTCAGATTTGAAGGCAATATTGTGGTGTCTGCTGCTAGGGGCAATGGCCTTTTTACTAAGTGGTATCTGCTGTCGCTCTATGATTTGTGTAGTAGTCGTGTTATAATCTCTCAATTGCTTGTTAAAATTGCATGTGGCAGAAAGGTTACTCTGATATGTTTTTTTTTATGTCTTCATGTCTGCAAGTATATTCTTACTTAAAATTATTATCTGTTCTCAGGTTGTGGACACTTGTTTGTCAAGTATACCAAATGAACAATATTAGCAGCTGAATAAACTGTTTAAAGACTCTGTTTATGAGTATTTAAATCAATTTTGTGTTTGTTATATCAGTTTTTCTGTGTTTTGGCGGTCAGTGAAGAGAGGGGAGGAAAGAATAGAAAGACTTAGTTAAGATAATTGTATAAGATTGAAATTGGCATCACACCCCTTCCCTCTCACTGGCTTAGAGCCAGACTACTTGCCTCAGGAAATGCAACAATATCTCTCCAGACATGTAAACACCCTCTCCCACACAAAACTTCTACCTATGTGTCATGAATTTCTCCAGGACCCAGCAAAGGCAAAAATGTATCTATTCTTTTTTAATAAAAAAAATATGATTTTTTGTACTGCTTCATTAAGCTCTGAGTTAGATTCAAAGTTTTTTGTTTCATTGTGCATCAAACACCAGAACCAGGCTTTATCTCCTAACCAACATAAGCCTATTGTAAATCACATTGCTGTGAACATGTTTATAGAGGATATTGGAACTAATACAATTAGGTAGAATGACTAAGCTTTGTGTGGTCGGCATAACATCTCACTAAGGCCTTGGTGGTAATGATCCACCTAGAAATTAGACATCACTGTGTGCACAGTGCAAACTGGGTTGGGAAGCTTATGAATATTTTTAAAATGTGCACCTCCAAAGCCATACCTTGGTGTAGTGTGCATCTGGATTGGAGGATCAATACCACACAAGTACTGCAGTTGCAGCATCAGCATCCACCCGTCATCTAGACAATACTGACATCATTGTGGCTACTACTAGATCATGGCTACTTCCAGATCTTCTTAGGTTGAAATAGTTACTTTTTCTAATTTTGGTCACTGCTACTCCCGAGCCTTCCAAATAAGTTATACATCTTGATGGTTTCAGAGACTCTTACTCCAGATTTTACAATCCTGTTTTTATACTTACAATATGTAGTATTTCCCCTATTACTACTACTTCTAAGACATCTTCCTAAGTTTTAGCAGTGGCATTAGTGGACACTTATGTAAAATTTGGGATCAATTGCAGTCAAGTTCCTAACTTTTAGTGTTTTTAATATTCACAGAAATATTTTAAATACTGTGATTTATCTCTCATTTCCACATCCTATATGTGTAGTATCAGTTCCAATAACTTTATAACAGGGTTTTCAATCACCGGAGATACATATACATATACATATATTAATAGTTTGGCCAATAGTATTCTCCTCTGAATTAATGTTTGATATATTTATCCACAACAAGGCGATGTAGCTCCTAATTAGCAAACATGTACATTTGAATAAATATGGGCAACAGTAATATATAAATGTATTGTATTGCTGCCTCGGACTCAAAATATATATGCATAGTTATGTTCAAGAATGTTATTATTAAGTGTTTATATATGTCGTTTTGTGTTTAAAGCATTATCAAGCAATTATATCCTCTCCACTTTTTTCATAAAAACACTCTTGAAGCATAAAAATACAGTGGGTAAGATGTGGGTTCAAATTATTGAAGACCTTTTGCCGAACCCCTGTATTACCATGATGTTTTATTGTGCTTATTATTATTATTATTATTATTTCCTTTATTTGTAATGTGCCAACATATTTTGTAACTCTATACAGGGGTAAGTTCAAGTCAAAAACAATGCAAAAAATATATATAATTATATATATTATATATTTACTAGCGACTGGCCTGTCAAAAATGACGGGGCAATAAAATTTGAAGCCATGGGAATGCTGTTTGAGACATAATTGAAACCGTTTTGTACTGTGAGGACCTTCGGCACTCATTGCGAGGCTTGCACTGAGCGCCTTTGGCGCTCATTGCAAGCCTCTCCTGTCGTGTACTTTTGGTCCTCTGAGAGAGATATATATTTCTATGTATATGTAGTTAAGTAATAATTAATCATTTATTCAATAAATTAATATACTTTGAATATTTGTAATTGATATATGCAGCGAGCAATAGGCTGAAGAGCTAACAATCAGTTTGTATTTTGCGTCTTTATAGAATATACATTTTGAGTGTTGGTGCCCTGCTAATAAAGTGTAAGGAATGTTTGCATTCTAAATTGGCTGCGTGCGTGAGGTAAAGACATTGGTTTATTTTGTAAAGCGGCATTGTATAGTCGTAATGGTACTACTGTGCTACGCGTCTCATTGGCTAAGTGCTACGGTTTAACGTCTCGCCTCGCTTCGCAAGGCTCGCAGTGATGAGCACCTTCGACACTCATCTGCTAAGTCCAACTCGTTAATGCCTCGCCTCGCAAAGCGTGACGACGTCTCACAGTTTGACAACTATTATATGTGATATATATATACCGTATTTTTCGGACCATAAGGCGCACTTAAAATCCTTTCACGTTCCCAAAAATCGTCAGTGCGCCTTATAATGCGGTGCGCCTAATGTATGGTTGTGCTTTCTGTCCTAGAACCGATTTTATGTGGTACGCGGCGCTCAAAAATCTATCAGGATGTTTTAGCATGGCCTTTGTAAGCTACGAAGCTGCACTGCTTGGATTGAGCATTACGGCCATCGTAGTTAAGAGGTGTGTGCATTCATTTATTAATTTTCTATACCCGCTGCCCCAAAAATGGCTCCTGTTAAGAGACATGCCTTAATGCTATGAGTCACGCAGTACAACATGGAAATAGAGCAGCTGCGAGAGAATTCAACATTAATGAATCAATAGTACAGAAGTGGAGGAAGCAAGAAGATGCCCTGCGCCAGGTAAAGAAGACCAAACTGAGTTTCCGAGGGAACAAAGCGAGATGGCCACAGTTGGAGGACAAAATTGAACAGTGGGTTATTGAACAGAGAACCGCAGGTAGAAGCGTCTCTACGGTCTCTATTCGACTCAAAGCAACAGCGATAGCACGCGACATGTAATCAACGACTTTCGAGGTGGTCCCACTTGGTGCTTCCGTTTTATGAAAAGGCGTAATCTCTCCATCCGCACAAGAACTACTATGTCACAGCAACTGCCAAAGGATTACGAAGAAAAGCTGGCCCTTTTCCGCACCTACTGCAAGAACAAGATCAATGAAAAGAAGATCCTGCCAGAACACATCACCAACATGGACGAGGTCCCCCTCACCTTTGATATCCCCGTAAACCGTACTGTTAAGAAAACAGGGACCAGTACGGTATCTATACGCACAACAGGAAACGAGAAGTCATCCTTCACTGTAGTTCTTGGTTGCATGGCGAATGGCCAAAAACTACGACCCATGGTAATTTTCAAGAGGAAGACTTTGCCAAAAGAAAACTTTCCAGCTGGCATAATTTTAAAGGCTAACCCAAAGGGCTGGATGGACGAGGAGAAGATGAGTGAGTGGCTGAGAGAGGTTTACGTCAGGAGACCGAATGGCTTTTTCCACAAATCTCCGTCCCTATTGATCTGTGACTCCATGCGCGCCCATCTGACCGATACTGTCAAAGCCCAAGTGAAGAAAACTAATTCGGTGCTTGCCATCATTCCGGGTGGATTAACCAAAGAACTCCAGCCGCTAGATATTGGTGTCAACAGGTCATTTAAAGTTAAATTGCGAGCTGCGTGGGAGCATCGGATGACAGAAGGTGAACACACATTCACCAAGACAGGCAAGTTACGCCACTATCTGCCAGTGGTTCGTGGATGCCTGGACGCAGGTATCAGTCTCCAGTGTCATCCAAGCTTTCAGGAAGGCCGGAATCATCACTGAACAGCTGAGTAACAGCAACGAGACTGACTCTGATAATGATGATAATGATGAGAGGGATCCGGGCATGTTTGATGCCGAAATCGCCCAACTGTTAAACTCAGACACTGAAGATGAAGAATTTGATGGATTTGTGGTAGAGGAAAAAACTTAAAAAAGACAGTGTATTGTTTTGTATTTTATGTGTGTAACACTGAACAATGTTGAGAGTTATTGTGAAAGAGTTGAATAGAGTTGAATAATGTTTGACTTGAGTTTTGTTTCATTTAATGCGTGCGCCTTATAACCCGGTGCGCCTTATGTATGAGAAAAAACCCGTAAGCAGTCGATCAATAATATTGCGCCTTATAATCCGGTGCACCTTATGGTCCGAAAAATACGGTATATAGATTTATATATCTATTGTAGAATGTAAAATTCCCCATTTTATGCTGTTTTTGCCTGCCAGACCCCTATTAATGCTAATCCCCGATATAACGCTGTTTTTGCCTTTTAAAGCTCTGATTCTCTATAGCACTGCCCCGCTAGAATACTGTTTTTGCCAGCCAGAACCCTTTTAATGCTCTGATTGACTATAACGCTGTTCTTTTTCTCCAAAGAAAACAGAATCCAACATGACACTGAAGCTTCAGCATCAATAATTTTAAGTTTATATCTCTGATTAATGTTCAGTTTGCGTTCGTGTTATGTTTGCTGTTTCTTTGAAGATCATATAAAACCAAAAAAGTTTAAATTTCAATTGAAATTGGTGTTTTTACCTTCTATAATGATTTGCCCTTTGTTACAATGTTGTGATAAATCAAGAGTAACCCTGTTTCTCAGGAGTGGAATAATCTAGGGAGTCCAGGATCCTAAAATAATTATCTGGCACCCAAAATATTTTCTAGTAAAATGCATCTCTATTGAAGGGTCTAGTCTGGCTCCTAAAATGTCTACCTGGCTTCTATGTTTATTTGAATGCGGATATTTTTTTTACTATGATAGTGTTCAAGCATTAGATTAGAGGATTATAATTATGTATTTACACAAATCTAATCCTAGATTTGGAGCATATTGTTTCTAGAAGATTACATGTAAATTCTTTGCTTTATTTTTAGAGATACAATAACCTCAAAGCACAAACTGTAATAAAGTAATGAAAACAAATCTTTGGGATTAGAGTAGAAGGATCTGGAATACATAAAAAAGCCAAGGAACAAATAAGATCAAAGGATTAAAGCAAGGCAGGGAAAAGAATGACGGAATAAATGAAAATGAATTTCTGAGTTATATTAGTATTTGCTTGTTATATTCATAGTGTGAGTATTTTTATGATCAAAGAGAAGATTTAACTCCGTTGACTCCTATACAGTAGACTACAGATTTACCTGTTTCATAAGTCATTTATTTTCTATCATGCATTTAAGATGTTGAAAAAAGACTTTTAGTCCTTCAGGTTCAACCTTTTAAGATCTCTCTGATCTGCATTATGCAGATTAGTTATTACTTGTTAATTGATCCAGAGGAAGGCAAACAGAAAAAAAACCTCAAGTGTAACTTTGCCAATTGTTTCAAAAGGGAAAAAAAGGAATTCCTTCCTGACCCCAGATACTGGCGATCAGACTCCTCCCTGGATCAATACTCCCTCTCTAATTTTGCAGGATAACCCTGAATGCCCTATTTATTAAGAAATATATCCGATCCCTTTTTAAAGTTATTTATCAAATCCGCTGTCACCACCTTCTTTGGTAGAGAATTACACAGATTAACCACCCTTACTGTGAAGAACCCTTTTCTTTCTTTAAAGAGAAATATTATTACTTCTAACCTCAAGGGATGTCCTCTTGTCAGTTGAAAACCTCTTGGCACAAAAAGTTCACATGACAAAGCCTTGTATTTACCCTGGATATATTTATATAAGGTAATCATATCCCCTCTTAGACACCTTTTTTCTAGAGAAAATAAGTTTAATTTGGTTAGTTTTTCTTCATAACTTTCTTCTTTTGTGGCTCTCCTCTGTACCTTTTCCAGCTCTAAAATGTCCTTTTGTTGAAGTGGTGCCCAAAATTGTACTCTATATTCCAAATGAGGGCGTACTAGGGATTTGTAAAGTGGCAGAATTATATTTGCTTCCCTTGCTTCTATCCCCTTCTTAATACATGCTAATACTTTACTTGCCTTTCCAGCTGCTGCTTGGCATTGAGCACTGTTACCTAGGTGGTTGTCCACAAGTACTCCCAAATCCCAATATCTGATACCCCAAGATTTGCTCCATTAAGATTACAAATTGCATGGCTATTTTCCCTTCCCAGATGCATAACTTTACATTCATTCATATTAAATCTCACCTGCCATTTAGTTGCCCATTCCTCTAATTTATGCAAATACCTTTGGAGGGAAAGTACATCATTATCTGATTTAATTACCTTGCATACCTACGTGTCATCCCCATAGTTAATTCCCATATATCTAGTCAGGGAAAAGTAGCATTTCTTGGATTGTTAAAAATAAATGTTAACCTCTTTAAACTTTGCAGGGCTCATATTTTATGCAAATAAAATTTTACAATAGTAACTAAATGTTTTAATGCAGATTTAAAGCATATTTGAATTGGTGGTCTGTTGTGCATGGGTAATCACACTTATGTACACTGCAGTGAACTCCAGAGATCAGACAGACAAGTATATGAGATATTAAACAAGGTTGTGAAAAAGTAAAATGTGACTTTTTTTTTCAAGCAAAGGGCTTACTGGCAACCTGTAGCCTAGGACAAGACGCACTCTTCAGCTAGAGAGTCAGTGGCGCAGCCTATTATTTTAGTTGGGAGGTCATTTCCCACCAATAGAAGCAATTACAAAAATGATGGCTACCAATATACCATAACTACATATCATAAATAAATAAATACAATTTATGATTTATTAGCTGTTTGCCTTCTACAAAATGTCCATTATTAGATGTGGTATGGTGCTAAAATTGTTAAAATATTATGGACCACTGTACAATAAAAAAAAACATACATGTGTTTAAAAATTAAAGTCTAGACTAATAGCATAATTAGGCAGGGAAAAAGTCATAAACACCGTTTTTAATTAGAAAACAAAAAATACAGTTGATATCGTTATTGCTTCCTTTTGGAAGGTTGAGTTTGTGAGTGGGGCATTTACATTTATGAAGAGCAGGATTTGCATTTATTGGTTCAAACTGTCTGCTTTTTAAGCATTTGTGAGGAAAGGACTTTAGCATCAAATTCATTACACCCCCCCCTACTCCCCCACCCTCCCACCAGTGATAGATAAGAAAAAAACACCTTTTATGGGGATCTAGTTGTTAATGATGTTACTTTGTTACATGCTTCTATTATTATTATTATTATCGTTTATTTGTAACGCGCCAACATATTCCGTAGCGCTATACATAAGTTTAGTTACAGGCAATGTAAACAATAGTACATTTCTGTGCCACTTTGGACATCAACAATAACTTATTTTAGGTGTCCAAATGTCCACAAAAATGTGCTCTGTATGGTGGAGGGCTTCTATCTTTCTTTTGTCCACCATACATTAAGTGATGTTGTGGTTACATACGTCACAAACAGTAGGTTTTCTACATTGGTCTTTAAGAGCCTATCTTACAAATTATAGTGTAATGTATGGGCACCAATCTCTCGTCTCCAATGCCTTATTGATTTCAGTATAAAGGTTACAGAGAATCACTTTTAGTTCCAGGGTCATGATATAAGTGGATTAAGCTTGAATCATCTAGATTGCTCATTTTGTGATGGCTATAACCCCAGGGCACAGAGAAGCATGAGCCATAACCCAGAGGTCCTCTCTGCGTGGTTGTATTTTGTTTAAGTACAATGTGATGAACAAGCGTGTCTCGTATGAAGCAGCATCTGGTTTCACTTTTGCATTCCTAATGTCCAGGACTGCGAGATGACAGCTGTACCAAGCCCTGCATGCTTATTGATACGGCCGCTAGTTGATTGCCTTAGCTGTGGTTACTCTGCATGTTACCTCGAGGGTACATCGAGTGCTTAAAACAGGATGTGGGGCAGGGCGGCTGAACACTCAGGGGCTTGGAATGTGGAGCCTTTCTTTGTACTCATCTTCCAAGCACAAACAATCACAAATCTGTATTGTTTCATGGATTGATGCAGGTTTTCTGCATGAAGATGAAAATCTGTATTTAATGTATTACATGTACTATGTAGATATGTGTAGTCTGGGCCATCTTCACTGTTTTATAGGAGTTCCTCTTATCTGTGAGCTTATTGTTTTGTCAAATAGGTGGAAACCTTGAAGATTTGGATGAGCTCATGTCAACCCAATGGATATCTCACTGTACTTTTTATTACCAAGACAATTGTCTTTGCTTATTTTCCCTCCAAGCACAAGGAAGCTATAGATACCACAAAAGTAGGGTGAGATGGTCTGCTGCAGATTTTACTACACATAGGGCCTAATTAAATTCCAAGCCTGTAATTACCTTCAAACAGCCCGTAAGTCTGCTGGTTAGAAATTTTCAACAGTTACAGAGCAAATTAATTGAACAAGCCCACAACTACATGACTGAAAGCCAAAACTGTAAACCATGAACCCGTAAGTAGCATTGCAGGGCATGATCATGATCAATTAAGCAAACCCTTAAGTACAGATTTAGAAACAGCCAATAGCGAATTAGACCGTCATCATGACATCAATAAAACATGGCGTTTAAACCTCAATCAGTTAGTGTTTAGACATCCGAAATGGGATCGGGGCTCACAATACATCGGTTTAAAAATGAATGAAGAAACTGTTATAGTCCATGTGGGTGGTCTGATATGTATTAACTCCTTGATTCCCGAGATTGATATGACACAGAAAATTAACATAAATAAAAAAAATGTATTGCAGATTTGCAAGCTTGAGACTCTTGTGCAATGAATTCTAATGTCTTTCATCGCTTTCCCCGTATTTTGAAGTCCAGTATTGTGTTTTTATTGGCTTTCATAGAGTTAAGAACAGGTTTTTAACCCCTTGCGAGTCCTCTCTAGTACGAATTTCTTTCTACATTTGACATTTCCGGGTTTAAAGGCAATTGCGTCTTTGGGGAATTGTAGCAATTTAATAACAAATTGTGATTTTAGCGATTGTAACATTTACGGGCTTGAAAGATCAAAGGCTTAGATGGGTCAGAGTTACGATTTTGTCAACCGCAGGGATTTTCAGCCGGTAGTTCGCAAATCAATTGCGGGTAGCTAGATGTGGCCAATGTAATAGCAGTAACTTTTGCGGGCTATATTATGGGCCTCCACAATTTTCGATTTGACAGTGTAATGAGGCCCCATATCTCCATTCATGAATTCAAAATAATTCATAGGAGGGAGACTAAAATGGTGCATGGTCTAAAAGACAAAATGTATAAGGATAGATGTCATGACCTTAATAGCTATAGCTTAGAGGACAGAAGGGAGAGGGGAAATACTAAGGAATTTAATAATGTTCAGGAGGAAAGTATCTTCCAGAAAAGGTCATGATATCACATTATATGGTAGAGGATTTAGGAGTAATATGTGAAAGTGCTAGTTTAAAGAAGGAGGAGTAAATAATTGAAACAGTCATGGTAGGGACAAATACACTAAATGAATTCAAGCATAAGGTCATGCTTAGGATTTACTGTATATAGATTTTTTTTTTTATAGATACAATGGGCAAAGGGTGTATATAAAATGTTTTAAGGCGCCTCCTTAATACTGTGTATATAAACCATTATGGAAAGAAATATATCTGTATATAAATACAGTAGACTCTCTGTTAAAAAATTGAATACTGTACTTTGAATAAAAATGTTTATTTACAGTGCTCAACAAATGCCAGGAGCCAGGTTGTCATGCCACAAAATGCTTACAGGCACCTAGATTGCATCCAATGTATGTCTTTGCAATTCAGTGTTACCTGGAAGCAGGCAGGCATGAGTGACTGAGCCAGGGCATTGTTGGCGTTACATTCCCCGGGGTCAGCACTGCGCCCTCCAGCTAAACGTACCTGTGTTTAAGCGAGGAGTGAAAGCTGCTGCTGCTAGAACAGCCCTCACTGACAAATATACTTAGCAGAGCATCCTATGTGCAGATAATATAGGCCTCTTTTATATGTAACTCTCAAGCAACCAGAAACTACATTCATCTGGCATCTACTAATTCCCATGGGTGCCGGTTACTCTATATTTTATTACATAGTGACAACTTGAGGTGCTCTAATTCCATATGAAAATGTGTCCCTAGGCATGAACCTTGTTTGGCTATCAGTGTCCACATATCTTTCAATGTAGTCATATATTTTCAGTATTAAAGGCACCCTTTAAGTTGGTTTTATTTTTAAAGACTATGAATAACTGTCTTTACAATGTACTAGCATTTTTTTGTAAATAAGTAATTAAAGAGATATTCAACATTGTTTGTGCTGCAGTATTATACAAATATGCACCACAGTCTGCTTGTTTGTTTCCAAATGTGGCAATGTACCCCTTCCCTTATAAAAAAATTAGAACTATAAATAAACATGTGGAAACGCAACATCATCAACATTATCAATGATCATAATCTTCATCATAATCAACATAAAGGAGACCCACAAACAACGCTGAAATTATTGAGAAACTAAGTAAAGGCCCTTTTAACAATATTTAAGACAAAACAAACTTTTTCTGGGTGGGTGGTGTTTTTTTTTAATTGTGAAGCTATGAAGCAGGGCTATTCCTCTGTAATACACCACTTGCTTTAGACCTCTGTGGATCTGGAAGTTTTCTGTCACTCCCCGTCTCAGTACTAAACACATCTGGAGCTGATGTTTTTGAGTTATTTTCCAGCCTGCTGAGCAGCCTCTGTTCACGGTTCTGGTCTTGTGCTGTTGTTAAGCACAGTTTGGCACAGAGTTGCAATTTTTCATTTGAACTGGAAATTGTATTTCTTTCCAGATTGCTTTGACCCAATGACATTTCCTGGAAATATACCAAAATTATCCTGGCAGTTAGTAGAAATAAAGCCAATTTCAGATGCATATTACATTAAAATGTTTGTATATATATATATATATACGGTATATATATATAATTGCAGAAACACTATGCAGTGTTCCACAGAAATGCCACTCAAGGGAAATAAAAGGTAGCAGATACTACTGACTTTTTTATTTGATTGTTCATTGGAACAGGGCACATAAATATAAGTTTATAAAAAAAATTGAATTGGTTAGAAGTGAGTATGTTATATTGAAGTGTAGCAAAGGCCATTAAAATTGTTAAAGGTCACTGAAGTCACACGATGTGCTCAGCTCCATCAGATAATTGTCTGGAAAGCTTGCCAAAAAGTATTTTTGAAATTGCCTGAATTATCACATATAATAGCTGTCAAACTGTGAGATGTCGTCACGCTTTGCGAGGTGCGTAGGACTTAGACGATGAGCTCTGAGACGTGAGAAAAAAGATACGAGATGCAAAAATGTACGAGATTAGCGGCCAAACAAAAAAAAAACAAAACACACTTAATACACCCCCAAAAATTCCAAAAACATCACAGACAGCATGGGGCAACAGCCAAGACGTCTGTGAGTGAGGTGGAACACGGATTTAAGTCGATTTAGATGATTTTCGGCACACGAAAATCGCCTAAGCGAGGAAATAAATGGGCGCCGAAAAAAATGAAAACCAGGCTACACGTCCCCGGACCTCGCAAAACACTGCAAACCGCGTAGCACTTTACACATCACACTACGACCTACAAGATACACTATTACAAAAGCCGGAAAATGCTCACGTACCACATTAATAACATTACGACTATACAATGCCGCTTTACACAATAAACCAACAGCTTTACCTCGCGCACGCAGCCTATTTAGACTGCACACTTGGAACATTCATTACACTTTATAAGCAGGGCACTAACACTCACAATGTATATTCTATGCAGACACAAAATACAAACAGATTGCTCGCTCTTCAGCCTATTGCTCGCTGCATATATCAATTAAAAATAATTAAAGTATATTAATTTATTGCATAAATAATTAATTATTCCTTAATTAATTAATTGCATAAATCATTAATTATTACTTCACTACATATACATAAAAATATATATCTCTCTCAGAGGACCAAAAGTACACGACAGGAGATGCTCCAAATGAGCGCCAAAGGCGCTCATTACCGAGGCATTTGATGAGCGCCCACAGTGCAAAACGGTTTCCATTATGTCTCAAACAGCATTCCCATGTCTTCAAATTTTATTGCCCCGTCATTTTTGATGGGCAAGTCGCTAGTATACATTTATAATTAACAGAGTTAGACTGCTTCATTCAATTCTCGATCACTTTAAAATTGTAAATCCAGAGTCATGGCTCCGAAGATGTTACTGCTGGCTCCTAACGTTTGAGCTGAAATAGATATAATTCTATTTATAATCCATAGCCTGGCTCCTGCAAATGTTTGGTTGACTTCTAAATAACCCAACTGTCTCTTAAAGGCATATATATATGTTTCCTGGATTATGAATGCATCTGATAGAGGAGAATCAGTAGTATATGCAAACATTTTTGTTGCATGAAAAAATGCCAAAGTAAACATTCAAAAACGTACCTTGAAGTTATTAAAATGCTGTGTAATTTCTGACAGTTGAAAATTAGAGTAGACACCTCTTCAAACCCAGGCTAAATTAGCATAATTCATAATTCATTTTGGCCAATTAGGAGCATGCAGAGGCAGTTTAAACATTTGGGGTTACTGGCTGTCCTGCAAATCAGCCTAGGATATGTAGTGTTAGAAAGTGCATGTTAGAAGGTGCTATGTATTTTCATATAAGAGTCTCTCTGTGCAGCACATCTACACTTGATTACCACCCCTGCAGATTGTCCATTCCCAGCATCAACTAGTGATCAGAGTGCCTGATCATGAGGTAATAAAAACGGCATCATTATATGCTATTTGATCATGAGGTCAAGGTCCTAAATATTAAATCTTTGAACAATAAAGCTATTAAACTGAAGAAGCAATCAAAAACGATTGCCAGAGAAATTAAGTGTCATAAAATATACAGTTAAGATACAGAAAAAATAAAGCCCATTTATAATCATACTAAAGAAATGGGAAGTAATAAATGCATCCAATAAATACACCAGAAATGTGTATATTGAGAAAAGGGCACTGGTCAGCATTGGTCAGCACAACCAAAAGATAGGTTGTACTATAATCAAGTTAAAACAGTGAATCATTGAAGCTGAGAGTTACAGCAAAAAATGAAATAAAAAAGAGGTCTGTTATTCAAATAAGGCTAAAACCTGGGTAAAATATTCAAAGTAAAAAAAAGCAAAAAGAGACACAAATATAAGAATATGTGTCAAAATCATGACCCCAGCATGATCCATTTGACTTTTGTCAAATAAACAGACAGACTATCAAAATTTTGGAAAAAATTACGGGCCACAGCTGTATTAAAGCAACCAATTTTATATAACCATAAATTAACATAATTAACATTCTTACACAATTTCTTTAATTAACGTTCCGGAGGAGGACCCCGGCCAGGTCAGTAACCTCACGCTGTGGGCCCGACCCCAGAGCCCACCAATGCTTTTCCAAAGCACGCTCATGAGGCAGGGCAATTCCCACTCCCGTCTTCCCGAAACACATATCTAAATGCCATTTTTCCCTTTCTACGCTATTGACCCTTCGATTCCTATCAAGAAATCTTAACCCTTTGCCTTCCCCCAATTTATATATATATATATATATATATATATACACAACCCATTTTTTTTTCTTTTTTTTTAAAACTAACGACCAAATAAGGGGTGGGAGAGTGGGAATCTGGGCAATGGCCGGCGCCGAGTGAGGAGAGAGCCCGCGAACCGGGCGGAAGTCATTCCCTCAACTCTCTAGCCAATCAGGAGTGCCCGGCGTGCCTTGGGGTTGCCTTAGTGCCGGCCATGACACCAGCATGATCCATTTGGCTTTTGTCAAGTAAACAGACAGACTACCGAAACTTTGGGGAAAATTACGGGCCACAGCTTTATTAAAGCAACCAATTTTATATAACCATAAATTAACATAATTAATATTCTTACAAAATGTCTTTAATTAACGTCCCGAGGGGGAGCCCGACCAGGTCAGTAACCTTACGCTCTGGGCCCGCGCCCAGAGCCCCCCAATGCTTTTCAAAAGCACGCCCATGAGGCAGGGCAACGTTCACGTAAGCCAGTGGGTTGGGCAACTCACTTCCCGCCACTGACAAGGCGAGAGACCCCTCCTGAGGCTGCGACCCCCCCTTTTGCTCAATAAAGCTAAGTCCAGTCTTGCCCCTTCCTTAAGCTCCAAAGTTAGCAGTTCCAGACCTATCTCTGTTAAGTATTTCTTATCGGGACAAAATAATTCATCAGAGTCTGCACCTTCGAATTCTTGATGCCTAATGGTAATAAAACCCAAGTTTCGTATAAAACTGCCCATCTGTTTGTTGATCTTCTGTCTGGCCCAACTGAAACTGGGTCCCTAGCGTTCCGCCATGATTGTCTCTTGATCATTTCGGACCACACTACAAACATGATTGGTAATTGATCTAACCAAAACTCAACATCTCTCTTCATAACTTTTAACATCTTTCTCATAGACACGAACCCCATGTTGTTGCCCCCAGCTTGTATTATCAATATATGAGGTCTACTGTGTTGACAGGCGGTGCTGTCCAACAGGCCATTCACCTGTGTTCATCTCAAGCCTCGGAACCCAAGCCATCGTACCTGTAGGTCCCTCTCCGGTATGCCCAGTTAGACGTTGTTTCCAGTGACTGAGGCCAACCGGTGGGCCCAGTACATGTCCAAATGGCCGACTATCCACAGCTGTATCTTTTCTGCAACACACAAAAAGTCTGTTTAAATGACCCGTCCGGGCCGCACATAGGACAGAAAACGTTGTGACTCCCATCTCCCAATCCTTCCAACCATGTTTTCGGCAAGCCTAGTCTCGCTGCCTCCATAGCGGCCCCAATACAAAACAAGTGAGTTCTGAAGTCCGCCGGGTCTACACCCACACGCAGCAAGGACTTCTTCAACATCCTTTCAAATTGAAACAAAGCCTCGCCGTTGGCATGCAAAAGCAGAGGGCCTGGCCCTGATGGCCATTGTTGCAGGTACAATCTCACACTCGCATAGGGGCAACACTCAGTGCCAACTTTGTAGAGTACCACTTCCTTTCCACCTTGGTTAGTTTTTGACCTCCTTAACCACACCGACAACCTGTCACCTTCCAGACAGGTGTCCCTTGCTAGCAGCCCTCCCAAATCGTGCCTGTTCGCTGAGACCAGTTCCCCTATCCTGAACGCTCCGAAGAACACAATGGAAAAGGCTGTATGGAAAAGCAGGGATTCGTAAGAGTCCCTGCATAACGTACTCAATACCTCCACCAGGCGCAACGGCAGTGATTGAACGCCTCCTGTCTATCCTACGTTCACTCATAAACATGCCTTTCTCACCCGGCGAACCACAAATTCCTTTGTTAGGTCCTTCAGTCCTGCCAGATTGAACATAAAGGCCAACACTGTTAATTGCTGGCCCACAGCGGCCCTGGAATCGCCTCTTTCTAAGCACCACATCAGAAACCACAGCAGGACCCTTACGGACTTCTCTTCAGATAACACGCCTCCTGCGGCTTCCACCAAATCACTCCATTCATCCAGACCCTCTGGTAGGCTGACCATGTCCGTGGCGCCAACGACTGCCTGACGTAATCGGCTACCCGACTACTCCAAGTTCCCAAAGTTCCGTCGGGATGTTCTTGCCTTCCTCTTTTGCCGCTGGGGCCAGGGTTCTGAACCAGGCTTTCTGAAAAAGGGCATCAACTACCCCGATGCTTACATCCGGAACGTGTTCTGCTCTCACCCATATAATCGAGTAAAGGCAGTGCAGAACCAGATGCTGGATCAGCCGAATCACCGGCCCAAAGGACGCGAAAGACTATTGATCGCCCGAACCAAAGACGCATTACCTGACTGAGAAAACACTTGACGGTCTCTAAAATTTCGACCCCACATGTGTGCTGCCGCAACAATGTCAAGCAACTCCAAAACTGTGGAATCATTTGTAAGACCTTCCGATACCCACGACTGAGGCCATGCTGCAGAGTACCATGGCCCTCTAAAGTAAGCGTTGAATCCATCTGACCCGGACGCGCCTGCATATAGACCGAGCTGCCCGTTCGACACACTGTCCGAGTGAATCAAAGTGCTGCCATTGAATTCCCGGAGAAATGCTATCCACAGTCGGGCATCCTTTCTCCTTGCTCCCGACACTTTTTTGAAATGGTGAGGCGGCTGTATGCAGGCCGTTGCTAACGACATTCTCCTGTTAAAGATACGACCCATGGGGATGATCCTGCATGCAAAATTTAACTTCCCCAGGATTGATTGAAGCAGCCGCAGGGACACCCTGTTTGTGCCCACCAGAGCTGCTATCTCGGCCGATAGATCCATCACCTTGTCCGGTGTAGGCTGCACTCCATGGGCTCCGAGTTGATGCAGATACCTAAGAACGTCAAATCGGTAGTGGGCCCACTGCAGGAAGGCACTGAAAGCTTCGAAATAGGAGCACAAGATGGAGCTACCCATGGGCAGGCAAAGGTCCACAAAAATGTCTGTGAAGCAGCCGAGGAAACAATGACTCTGGGCATGAACAGGGAGTAACCGAAAAGCAGATTCTATTTCCACTTTTGCCATCATAGCCCCGAATCCCGCACATTTGACTAGGCCTTTGCCCCGATCAAAGGGTGCGTAGGATATGGATGAGTACTCCTTGTCGATTCCATCGTTGACTGAACCGCCCCGAGGATAAGACATGTGCTGAATCATCAGGAATTTTTCCAGCTCCTTCTTTGGCACTATGCCCAGGGGGGAAAAGACTAGGCCCTGAAACGGGGGAGAGGAAAAGGGGACAGCCATTCTTCCCAGCTCCACTTCCGCCTGTATTTTTCACCCGCCACCCCCGGGAACTCCTTAAACCATATTAAATTCCTGAGCCTTGAACCAGCAGGTGAGAGGGTGCACAGGATTGTAAACCCATCCCAAAACCCGAAGCAGGACATCCGCCCCAGCTTTTCCTGGCAACCTACCGTAGCGTTCTAGCCATGGCAGCATTGCGTCCAACCGTATGGGTGTCCGGCCCTTTCTAAGCGGGCTCTCCTGCTCGGACCCCTTCCCCCGCTCTATTACACCTTACACAGCTCGAGCAGGCATGTTTAATGCCCACTTGCAGCTGCCCTCGTTGAAGGAGTGGCATATTCCACGGCCAGTTGGGCCCGCCGCGGTAGGCCTCTAGCCCTGCTTGAGGTGCTGCGAAAGGGCGGTATGACACGCATCAGAGTCATTATGTTCAGCCAGTAGGCCACCGCCTTGTCGCTCCACGAACATCGACGGTCTGGAAGACATGTACTGGCGAAATTCTTTGTCGTACCGCCACCACACCGTCCCTCCATAGGTCCGATACGCGTTACTAATTTCCTCTAAGTACACAAACAAGCCAGAGCATTGCTCCGGGTGTCTCTCCTTCTTTACGCAGGCCATTATTGCAAATGCCCAGCCAATTGTCGAAAGTGCTCAGGAAACTCTTATAGCGAGTTCTCCTGTCTTCCCCTTCCCTAGGAAACCGCTCTTGAGAGTTCGACAACCAAGACATGGGCAACAAAGAAAATGGACAGGCTCCGCTGGGTCATGCTACGCTGCTTCAGACCCGGTGTGCCTGGGGCTGCCTCCGTGCCGGCCAAGATTAAAAGGTGATAAGCACTGATCATATTATCAATTACATGTGAATATTATACCTTGGGTAAATAACAAAAGAATAAGCAAAATAAGGCAATATTTATTAATACAGATATATAAATGATGCCTTTTACCAAAAAGAGTGCAGAAATGTAATAATCCATGAAATTTAGCTATCCCTTTAAATATCAGATAAATGTGAACCCCTGAATTATAAAAGATGATAGGTTGTCTACAAGGATCGGAGTGAGGTACAGCAATGTTGAGCTGCGAGCAGGTGTGAATAGCACATTTTATTTTATTTTTTAGAGGAATTTGAAGGGAGAGGTATGTTTGTGGGTAGAGTTGTGGCAAGGAGAATTTTTGAACAGTAGTAGTAGTAGCAGATATTTGCTGAGAAGTCTGACTGACTAGTGTGTTTGTACCATGGGTGAGCTTGGAGAATGAGTAGTGTATTGACTAAGAGCAGTGTATCTACTATGTGTTGGTAAAGTGTTTCATCACCTAATTAAACATTTTGAGGATATAAAACGTTTGAATGTGTTATTAAATATTGTGATAGACAATGCTTCCAATACACTTTCAGCCTGTATGTGAAATGTAATTATATTTCCTATTAGTTATATTGAAGCAGTTTAGTGCTGAGTCACAGCTGATACAACTAAGAAACATTTCTTCTGGTTGAATGACAGTCGGTTTTCCCTGTAATATTACAGGCAATCTGAGAATGTCATTTATCAAAATCCATGTTTTAAATGAAACTTGCTCGCTGACCACTTGATTTTTTGCGTGCTGTTTAACCACTGGAATCTGCTATACTATATTGGATTTTAACATTTGCAATCATAAGCAATGAATTAGGAATCATTATATTGCATATTAATTTTGCTTTGCAACATTATAGCATCCCACATATCCTGAGGGGCCTGGAGGCCACCCCAGCCTGCTGAGGTTGAAACGAGGGCCCCTTGACCTGGCAGAACCAGGTATGGAGGGAGGTGGCTAGCTGGGGGAGGTGGAGCCCTTTATAGGCTGGTTTGGCGCCAATTTCCACCAGTAGTCCCCCCAGCTGGTCATGAGGGAAGATACCCACCCAACCATCCCTAAAGTATTGTTTAAAGTTGTGATATGTTTTTCATTTAAAAATAAATAAATAATAAAAAGGAAAAGAAAGGAATAAATGAATAAAACTAATGATGTAAATTGGCAAGTTGTATGATTATCTTGTGTTTGGTAAAGCACTTGTGGTTGTTATATTGTTTAAGTGTATTTTATATGTTAACAAATCATGTTTTTGTGGCGGGTGGTGGGGGGAGTCGCTGGGACAGTGGTAAAACGGGTAAGATCCTACCCTACGGTGGTACGGATGTTACAACACGGTAGGCCCTGGATGAGGCTTCAGGGCGTAGGGCCCACTGTCTCTGGCCAGGCTCCTCCCCTTACGTGGTTATGTTTATTTATTAATGGTTATGGTTATTATGTCTATTTGTGTTTACCAATAAACGCTGTGGCCAGTTTTCCTCCCAAGAAGTAGTCTGCAGCTAATCATTGTTAGAGGTAATTGTGTCAATCCTTATCTGTACATACCAACTGGGCCTTGCTTAGGTCATGTGGACCACTCACACACAGCGCACAGACTAATGGAATAAGCTTTTAGTAGAAATGTTAGCAGTTTATACTGGAAGGAATTGCAACCATATTTGGAATATTTATATTGTTATTATAAACCTAGGACAAAGCCAGAGACCAAATCATTTTTGAACTATTAAACTAAACAGGAAATTGCAGACTGGACAGGCCATTTATTTCTTATCTGCCAGCAAATTAAATGTTTTTCTTGTGATCATATAGTACTTAAATTCTTTATAAATTGATCTTGGATGCCATGTTTTCCTACAAGGTGGGGCTTCGCTCCCTCTCATTTCAGGTTGGATGAATTATTCATAAGTAATCTGCTTTCAGTCCAATGCATTACTCCAAAATGTATCCCCCCCCCAAGCACCCATATGTCCCCTTTTTGAACAGTACTATATTTAAGTGCAAATATCTCTGTTCCAGGCTCAACCATGTTCCTTTTTTATCTCCAGTTGTAGTCTCTTAGACTCTTGTAGTGTGTCTTCTGGAGTACATATATGTTATTACAACAGTGGGTTCATATCAGGCATGTACATCTCTAATTACTGTACCCGGCTCTCAACTCAAGTGTTATTATCACTGTATTAATATACATTTTATTATACACATATGATTGGTTAATTGACTGCCATAAATGTGATTTTAAGCAGGGCTTAGCTATGAGGTGGTGTTTTTTTCCTGTTATATTTTTATCCAAAGAATTTGGATCGGAAGGTATGTAAGTGGTGGCAAGGAGTTTATTTTTGATCGTAATACATATGACTGATGTCAACTGATATTTGCAGAGAGCTCTGATAATGTGCAATGTATGTGTTATTTGTCGGTAAAGTGTGTTTTACTGAGTGTTGCAACATTTAATTAGTCTTTTAGAGTTTTTCAAACACTTATATGTATGAATAATATAATATTAAATATTTAAAATAACTATATATAGACTGAATTTATAAAGATTCTGTTTATATTTTTGGATATAAAACACACAGTCTTGGGTGCCTAAAAGAGACCACCATCCAGATAAAGTGTCTTATGTAATTATTATTGATGTAACAAATGACCTCATCTATACCCTAACTGATGGTATTTTATATGACATAACCTAAGCTGTCTATATATTAGGTAATTTCCCAGATGCATTATTTTTTATATCCTTACATGGTTCCTCTGTTGTGCCTCCCTCAGTATTATAACAGCGACTAGTGAGATAACTGGAATGCATTTTGTAAGTACAGTAAATGCCAAAAGATGCATAATCACTAAGAAACCTCACAGGGCAGTTTGTCAGACATGAAAGTATTTTTTCTCCCCCTTTCCATGACCTTTTGTAGTGAACATATTTCAATGAATCATCACTTGTGCTGTACGCCTAGGTCATGGATTGATTGTCATTTAATTTCTCATCAACTAATCCCTCTAGCATGGCTTAGTTCCATTTTTCTGTATGACTTTTCCCTTGTGTCAGTATTGTATCATTCTTCTTCATGCATTGCATTTGTTCCTTGACAAGAGAATTTGATGTAATCCAGATCTGAGAACTCTCAGTGCTTGACCCTAAGTCTCATTTCTTGAGATGAAACCTTCTGGTCTCAAGGAACCTAAATAACTTTCTCTATTGTATGGGATCATAGCCTACTGAATAATGTACTTGAATAGTATATCTAATTCTAAAGCACACCCAAACCTGTAAACTGAAATAGGTGGTGTATAATTGTATATATTATGGTCTTATTAGAGAGGTTTACACAGTAATAAACACCAAGGTGGAAATTATGTGGACAAGTGGGAATTGGTGTATCCATTTTTAACCCTGACCCACTGTAGGGATTCATATTCACTACAGTCTTCATCATTTAACTCCTCTTCAGTTGAACTCCTCCACCCCCATATCATTGTACCCGCTTCCATTTCATCCCCATGTTGAATTCCTCCATTCTATTTCTCCCTTAAAGGGATATCTTAGTTTCCCTGTTTTCACCATTTTCTCAAATAACACAGGCTGTTTATATCAGAAACACAAATTACATGGAGTCATTCTATACACATACAGGTTTATTTTATTTTAAAGTTAAACTTGTTTCCACACCCCAGAGCAGCAGCTCAATGCAAAGATCTACAGATCAGTGTCTGACTCCTCCTACTCTCTTCTCCAAGGGTCTACACATCCCATGATTCCTTCCTGTACACGCTGCAATCATTGATTGTTACATTGTATTGAAATGTTTTGTCTGCCTGTGATTGGCCAAAACAAATGATGAATGTTATGCTAATTTTAGCAGGGATTTTCAGGGGTGTCAACTCACCAAACTACTCAAGACATTTAGCAAGCATTAGAGTCAGTTTGTAAATGTTTATTTTGATAATTTTGTATACAATACTGATTCACATCTATCAGATGTATTCATAATCCAGGAAACTTAGAAATGCCTTTAATTCATTCAAACTCCTCAATTTCACATCAGTTTGTTGCCACCTAATTCATTGTCATGTGCAGTTTTTTTTATTTTATTTCCTCCATAGTTAGTTTCCATCTCAGTCAATACCCATTACCTAAGCGGTAGTGTATGAGGTAGGCCTGGTTCTGGAGCATTGCTCAGCCTTCTCAAATACCACAACCAGTAACATGGTACAACCAGTATAGTACTGTTCAGGTCCAAAGGTGCTATGCTGTTTCTACAACTCCACAAGTAGAGGAAGCGCATACCCTGATATTCCCCCCAATGAAGTCCAATATTCATAGTATACACTTTTTGAAGAACTAGACTTGACAATGGGCAATTTGTTTTTTACGAAGTAAAGTGAGAAAATAGATCTAATCTATAATTTAATAACTGTAATATGCAGTTATTATTTATTATAAGCAGGTATTACCTTAATTGGGCTGCCTTCTCAGTAGGGAAAAATAAATTGATTTTCATTCATATTTTAAATATAGTTCTTTTAAAGAGTACATTATAAACATGGGATACCATTTAGACACTGTATGTGAGGATTCATTAAGAGTGGATATGATCAAAGCAAAACTTTGACAGTTCTCAGGGAACCATGGTTGAAAAATCTCATACATTTCAGTATATCTGCAGTATAGTCATGTAAAGAATTAGTTTATGATCATCATTAAAAATATGGTGCATTCTATATATCTATCTCAATCTTTCTCATCCCAAGACTCTCTTCATCTCACCATCTATTCTACTATCCCAATAATCCACATCTATGTGTCAGACAATGAATATTACCATCTAGAGGTCTCGAGGGCCACGTCCAGTATGCAGCCATCTAAGTGAAATAGTTTGCCTGGCTTCGTTGTACCGTATGCAAAACATTCATACTCTATATGTAACTTGAGCTATTATCCTTTTTTGTCACTAGAGGGAGATGACACGAGAGCTTTCCCATTAAAGTAGCCATAATAGTATATTTTACTGAATGCTATCTCTTGAGCCTCCAAGTAATGCTATGTAATGCTTAATCGAAAGTACTGTATATCAGAAAGTGGTAACACAAAAAGCAGACAAGGAGCTTCTGAATACTTATGGGAAGCTAGGAGTATCCAATGAGTGTCTGCAAATAAGTTTACAGGGGACAAAGAAAAACATCCTCATCATCAGGGGTGAAAACTTCCTGGAAGATGTGTATTGCTGACTCCCAAACTTATAACGCATCTCGATGAAGTTGTCCTTCCAGACTACTAGAAAACAGCCTGTGTGTCTCCTAAACAAATCTTTTTTGGATAGATATTTTTGTCCCTCCTGCTCATCATCATTATATTAATGTAGATTAGTATATGAACAACACATTATTATTATTATTATTATCTTTATTTATATCGCGCCAACATATTCCGTAGCGCTGTACAGGGGTTGAGTACATAGCAGAAAACAAATTAAACACCTTGTAAAGAATGGAGGGCCCTGTTTTCGAGCATAAAATCAAATGTACATAGAGCTTGTTTCCAAGGCCTGACACAAGATTGAAAACTCGCAAACTTACAATCTAAGGGTTTAGGTGTGATACAAGAGGGTGACAAATACAATTGAAAGCAATTGGTTCAGTAAAGTGGAGGGGTCTGTGTGTTGTACTGTAGATTGTGGGTGTGAGTGTTATTAAGCTGTGGAATGTTCAGTTGTACATGTTAAGGCTGAAGATGATAAGATTTTTTAAACAGGTGTGTTTTTAATAATTTCTTAAAGGTTTTGAGGCAGGAAGATAATCTAATGGAGCCGGGCAAGGAGTTCCAAATGGATGGGGAAGCACGAGAAAAGTCTTGAAGACGGGAGTGAGAGGAGGTGATGAGAGAGGAGGAAAGAAGAAGGTCGTTAGCAGAACGAAGGGGCCGGTTGGGAGAGTATTTTGAAACAAGAGCAGAGATATAAGGGGGTGCACTGTTGTTGAGGGCTTTATGTGTTAGGGTCATGATTTTAAATTTGATTCGGGAAGCTATGGGAAGCCAGTGGAGTGATTGACAGAGAGGGGCTGCCGACACTGATCGTTTGGTATTGAAGATGAGTCTAGCGGAGGCGTTCATTATGGATTGGAGGGGAGACAGACGAGAGATGGGGAGGCCAGCAAGAAGGGAATTGCAGTAGTCGAGTCGAGAGATGATGAGAGAGTGAATTAGAATTTTAGCTGTGTCTTCTGTAAGATAATGACGAATTTTGGAGATGTTTTTTAGGTGAAACTGACATGATTTTGTTATTGCTTGGATGTGAGGAATAAAAGAGAGGGCGGGATCCAGTAGAACCCCAAGACAACGGGCCTGGGAGGTAGGGGCGATGATGGTGTTGTCAACAGTGAGAGATATTTGAGGTGTGGAAGCTGTAGTAGAGGGTGGAAAGATTAGAAGTTCAGTTTTAGACATGTTGAGTTTGAGTTGACGGGTGGACATCCAGGAGGATATGCTAGAGAGGCAGTTGGAAACTTGAGCTAAAAGAGAGGGGGATAGATCGGGTGCAGAGAGGTAGATTTGAGTATCATCTGCATAGAGATGATACTGAAATCCAAAGGATTTTATAAGGGTGCCAAGGGAGGAGGTGTAGATGGAGAAGAGGAGGGGGCCTAGGACAGAACCTTGGGGAACGCCAACAGACAGAGGGAGAGGTGAAGAAGAGGTGCCAGAGAAGGAGACACTAAATGTACGATCTTTAAGATAGGATGTGAACCATGAAAGAGCTGTGTCCTGGATGCCAAAAGAGCGGAGCGTTTGGATTAGAAGAGGGTGGTCAACTGTATCGAAGGCAGCAGAGAGATCCAGGAGAATTAGAATAGAGTAGTGACCCTTTGATTTGGCGGTTAGCAAGTCATTAGTGACTTTTGTAAGGGCTGTTTCTGTAGAGTGTTGGGACCGGAAGCCAGATTGGAAGGGGTCAAGTAAAGAATTGGAGGAAATAAATTGAGTGAGGGGATTGTAAACAAGCCGCTCAAGGAGTTTAGACGCAAGGGGAAGTAGTGAGATAGGGCGATAGTTGGAGGCAGAAGCTGGGTCAGAAGAGGGCTTCTTGAGAATGGGTGTAACTGTGGCATGTTTTAAGGAGGATGGAAACTTGCCAGTGTTTAGGGAGAGGTTGAATAGATGTGTGAGAGCTGGGATAAGTGTGGTGGATAGGGGAGGGATTAGCTGTGATGGAATAGGATCATGAGGACATGTGGTAAGGTGAGAGGTTGATAGTAAAGTAGATACTTCATCCTCGGTTACAGGGTCAAAGGAGTCCATAGTGGAGGTGGGATTGGGGAAGGGTAAGGGCTGGGTGTTGTCGGTTTGGGGAGAGGGTGGTGGGGTAGGGCCAAGCTGGGAGGAGAGCTCATTTCGGATGGTATCGATTTTATTTTTAAAATGGCTGGCAAAGTCATCAGCAGTGAGAGAGGAAGGGGCAGGAGGTGGGGGTGGGCGGAGGAGGGTGTTGAATGTAGCAAATAAACGTTTAGGGTTGGAGGACAGGTTTGATATTAGTGATGAGTAGTAGTGTTGTTTGGCAAGATTGAGGGCAGAGAAGTAGGAGCGCAAGGTAAACTTGTAGTGGAGAAAGTCTGCTGAAGTGCGAGATTTCCTCCATAATCGTTCTGCAGTGCGTGAGCATCTCTGTAGATAGCGTGTTTGTGTGGTGTGCCATGGTTGTGGGTGAGAGCGAGGGCGTTTGCTTGTGATTATGGGGGCAAGAGAGTCAAGGGTGGAGGTTAGAGTAGTGTTGTATTGTGAAGTGGCGACGTCAGGGCAGGCAAGGGTGGTGAGGGGGCTGAGAAGGGGTGTTAATACATTTGAAAATTGTTGTGGGTTGAGTGCTTGCAGGTTTCTGCGTGTTCTGATGGCAGGATTTGAAGAAGGGCGGTGAGCGGAGGATGAGGTGAGGTTGCAAGTTAGCAGGTGGTGGTCAGATAGGGGAAGTGAGGAGATGTCAAGGTTGGAGATAGTGCAGAGATTAGTAAAAATAAGGTCAATAGAGTGTCCACCACTATGAGTTGCGGAATCTGTCCATTGTGAGAGGCCAAGGGAAGAGGTGAGTGCAAGTAATTTTGCAGTTGTTGGGGAGGTGGGTGTGTCAGTGGCAATGTTGAAATCGCCAAGAATGAGTGAAGGTATATTGGAGGAGAGAAAGTGAGGGAGCCAGGCGGCAAAGTTGTCCAGAAATTGAGAGGGTGATCCAGGCGGGCGATAGATCACAGCTACTCGCAGAGGGATGGGAGAGAAGATGCGGATAGTGTGGACTTCAAAAGATGAGAATTGAAGGGAGGGAACAGGGGGTATGCAGCGAAAAGTGCAGCGAGAGGATAGCAGTATGCCCACACCTCCACCTTGTTTGTTCTCAGGTCTAGGAGTGTGGCTGAAGTGTAGACCACCATAAGAGAGTGCGGCAGGGGAGGCAGAGTCAGATGGAGTGAGCCAGGTTTCCGTGATAGCCAGTAAATTGAGGGAGTTGGAAATGAAGAGATCATGAATGAAGGTAAGTTTATTGCAAACAGACCTTGCATTCCAGAGGGCACAGGAGAAGGGCAAAGTAGATGGTTTGTGACAAGTGATGGGTATTAGATTATGGGTGTTTTGGGCATTTGCTGCCCTGGGGACTCTGCGTGGCTGACAGCAGGTGGGAATGAGTGATGGGCCTGGGTTAGGGGATATATCCCCACAAGCCATCAGAAGAAGGAGAGAGAGTAAAAGGAGATGGGAATAGGACTTACAGGAGCATTTCCGCTTTTCACCTTTAGGGGGGGGATGAGATAGTGACTGGAGGAAGGAGAAGAGCTCATGGGAGCAGAGAAGAGGAGATGAAAGCAGGGAAGGTGAGATAGTTATATTATTGGAGACATGATGTGTAGAGACAGTATAAGAGAGTCTGAGAAAGAGGCAGGAGGTTATAATAAGGAAGGTTGTGTGAGGAAACATAGTGGCACTGTGTAAGCAAGTATTCTTGTAGGGAGTGGTTAGAGGTGATAATCAGATGTCACTGATTAACCATGTGCAGGTAATTAGTATGCCTCAATATATTAAGTGTAAACAAGGGTGGGTGGGTGGGTAGAGGGGCAGGGAGGGAGGGGACTGATTTCAGGTGGACTTCTGATGGGAGATGTTTCTTTGCAGTATGCTTTTAAAAGTGTCTATAAGACAGAACAAGGAGATATTTCAGGGGGAGGGTACATTGGAGCAGTAAAATGGATCAGTGAACACAGAGCATTCCTGGTTTACAACATGTATGTTGTCGTAGACTCTTATAAAATGTATATCTGTAGGTGTATATACATTAGAATAACAATATGTGAATGCATTTATATATTAAATATCTATACACAAATTCATATGCAAATTATCCCTGATTGATGCAATTTCACCCATAATATTGATATCAAATACTACTTTCCAAAAAGAAAATAGATAGATGGTTGGATGGTTAGATGGATGGATAGATAGATTATTTATACTTGTAATTATCCATTTTTGCTATAACATTTGCGATGTAAGTTTAACTAACGACTGTTTATATAATTATGATGGTCTGTGCCTTCTGTTGAATGAAGTTCGTTTGTTATACAATTATTTCCAAAAGAAGTGATGATGCATTTATATTATCTGCCACTGGAGGGAGCTATCATACAATTTGAATTATTTCAAGTGGCTAGTTGTCCCCTTCAAAAAAAGCTTTATTGATATAATATTCCAGCAAGTGTTAGCCTTGCAAGTTAATTGGGAGAATAGTACTGTGTGCAAAATACTATCAACAAGTATTCAAAATATCCTCATATATCAACTTTTCCAAAGCACAAAAATGCACATTCAAGAACTATAAAATAACAAGGTGTACAACACACTTAATACACCACTGCAGTCACATTTGCTTACATGTTTAACATATGCAAATATTCTGTACTGAGGTCTTCCATATTCTTTCCTAGACTGCTTATTGCAGCTTCTGTCTCAAAAGGATATGTATTTAAAAACTACTAAGATTTCCCTGATGGGTTCCCTGGTGGTCCAGAGTACCACGATTCCCACCTAGAAACAACATTTCCATTAGTCCCACAGATAACAAAAACGGTGGCTTTTCAATTGTCCAGATTGAAGCTTCCTGTAAATTCAACTTCTGTATTATTTTTTTACATTCTAAAAATGTTGCCTGTTTTCAAGTGTTGGTTGACAAAAGAGGATATATTAATATATGACAACAGTGGCCCTTTAATGGCTTTGTTGGATTATTTTGCGATAAATAGAAATTTGCAAAACCTCTCTATTCAGTGGTAGGAGTTGACCAAAACTTTGAATACAAAATAATTTTACAGTTAATAATTAGTTGTCATGACTGACTTATGGGGGGCCAGGAGGGGACTCTCCTGAACCTAACATGTAACACTGTTATTTGGGACTCTATCACATCTATTTGTCCATATCAACAGCTATCAAATGGACATGGGATGTGTTTTAATGATTGTGACAATTTATCTTTTATTTATGCGTCATGTATAAAGAATTAATGTGTGCATACAGTGGATATAAAAAGTCTACACACCCTTGTTAAAATGTCAGGTTTCTGTGCTGTAAAAAAATGAGACAAAGATAAATAATTTCAGAACTTTTTCACCTTTAATGTGACCTATAAACTGTACAACTCAATTGAAAAACAAACTGAAATCTTTTGGGTGGAGGGAAGAAAAAGAAAAAAGAAAAATAATGTGGTTGCATAAGTCTGCACACCCTCTTATAACCGGGGATGTAGCTGTGTTCAGAATTAAGCAATCACATTCCAAATCGTGTTAAATAGGAGTCAGCATACACCTGCCATCATTTAAAGTGCCTCTGATTAACCCCAAATAAAGTTAGTTGGTCTTTTCTGAAATTTTCTTAGTCTCATCCCACAGCAAAAGCCATGGTCCAAAAAGAGCTTCCAAAGCATCAGAGGGATCTCATTGTTAAAAGGTATCAGTCAGGAGAAGGGTACAAAAGAATTTCCAAGGCATTAGATATACCATGGAACACAGTGACATCATCAAGTGGAGGAAATATGGAACAACAGTGACATTACCAAGAACTGGAGCTCCCTCCAAAATTGATGAAAAGACAAGAAGAAAACTGGTCTGGGAGGCTACCAAGAGGCCTACAGCAACATTAAAGGAGCTGCATGAATATCTGGCAAGTACTGGCTTTGTGGTACATGTGACAACAATCTCCCGTATTCTTCATATGTCTGGGCTATGGGCTAGAGTGGCAAGACGAAAGCCTTTTCTCACGAAGAAAAACATCCAAGCCAGGCTACATTTTGCAAAAACACATCTGAAGTCTCCCAAAAGCATGTGGGAAAAGGTGTTATGGTCTGATGAAACCAAGGTTGAACTTTTTGGCCATAATTCCAAAAGATATGTTTGGCGCAAAAACAACACTGCACATCACCAAAAGAACACCATACCCACAGTGAAGCATGGTGGTGGCAGCATCATGCTTTGGCGCTGTTTTTCTTCAGCTGGAACTGGGGCCTTAGTTAAGATAGAGAGAATTATGAACAGTTCCAAATACCAGTCAATATTGGCACAAAACCTTCAGGCTTCTGCTAGAAAGCTGAACATGAAGAGGAACTTCATCTTTCAGCATGACAATGGCCCAAAGCATACATCCAAATCAACAAAGGAATGGCTTCACCAGAAGCAGATTAAAGTTTTGGAATGGCCCAGCCAGAGCCCAGACCTGAGTACGATTGAAAATCAGTGGGGTGATCTGAAGAGGGCTGTGCACAGCAGATGCCCTCGCAATCTGACAGATGTGGAGTGTTTTTGCAAAGAAGAGTGGGCAAATCTTGCCAAGTCAAAATGTGCCATGCTGATAGACTCATACCCAAAAAGACTGAGTGCTGTAATAAAATCTAAAGGTGCTTCAACAAAGTATTAGTTTAAGGGTGTGCATACTTATGAAACCATATTATTTTATTTTTATATTTTTTCTTCCCTCTACCTAAAAGATTTCAGTTTGTTTTTCAATTGAATTGTACAGTTTATTGGTCACATTAAAGGTGGAAAAATTTCTGAAAGGATTTATCTTTATCTAATTTTTTTACACCACAGAAACCTGACATTTTAATAGGGGTGTGTAGACTTTTTATATCCACTGTATAGTTATGGGACCTCATCCAGTTGAGGCTTTTGGGAGATCCGGCCTCGGAAATGGAGCCCCTAACTTAATTTCCCATCCAATTGGTGTCTTCTTGCGGGCTCTGAGTTACTGGCTCCGAAATGCGAATCATTGCAATGGTTTCCATCGCAAGTTAATGCCCCTCTAGATCTTTAACGGCCGCAAGAGTTCTGTATGCTAAAATCGCAAATCGCCATCCAATTTCTTCGATTCCCCCTCGCTAACCACTCCGTCATGGCCGTAAATGGCAAAAGTCTAACCACAAGTTAAGGGTACCAAGGAGGAGTCGCAAAGGGCTTAAAAACCCCTTACATATGCTGCCCTTACATGTCCCCTCTGCTCCTAACCTCCTCATCCTAAAATCAACCCTCATGATGCAGGGGTCCCCATGGGAACCTCTGTAGGGTTCCCACATTAACCCTTTCTGCGGGGGTCCCGATTGGGACCCCCACAGCATCTAAAAATTCTGAATTTCCTGCTGCAGTTTCCTAAGGGGTTCGTGGCACACAAATAGTTAAAGACGCTAGAGGGGGTACTTACAGTAACCCCCTATGCTGCACCTAACATTAACCCACCTATGCTGGGGGATCCCTACATTAACCCTATCTGCAGGGATCCCGATTGGGAAAAAAAACACATTATTAAAATAAAAACAAATCTCACAACCTGTTAAAAGGAAAGTGTTAATTAGTCCACTGACCTGGCCAAAATGCCGCTCCAGTGGTGTCCAGCGATGCCCTGGTCTTCAGACTTCTGAGCAAAGGAAAGGCTCTCCAACATTGTCCCAATGTCCTGTCACACCTACAAAAAAAAAAGAAACATTACAGTTAATACACATATCCTCACAACCTGTAATCAAGAAAGGGTTAATAATCTACTCACCTGGCCAAAATGCCCCTCCAGCGGTGTCCAGCGATGCCCTGGTCTTCTTTTCTCCGGCACAGAAAAGGCGCTGCAAAAATACCAGACGTTCTAAAAAAAAAAAAAAAAAAACTAGTAATGGAGCTCCTCCCCTGACGAGTGACGAGCTCCCCGACGCAAATGGTGGTTCCCTTGCGTGCTCTGATATAAAGAAACCCATTTGCGCATTCTGATTGGCTGATATAACCGTCAATTATATTTCAGCCAATCAGAATGCTCAAATGGGTTGAGCCAATCAAAATGGGTTACACCCCTGTGTCCCATTCTGATTAGCTGATACAACTGTCGCACCTATTTCAGCCAATCAGAACGTGCAGATGCTTGGAGCCAGTCAGAATGGTTTACACCACTGTAAGCCATTCTGATTGTCTCCAAGCATCTACGCATTCTGATTGGCTGAATGCGTAGCTGGTTAAATAAGCCAGAATGAGCAAAAGGGTTTCTTTATATCGTTACTCTACCCGCACCATAGCATCTCATGAGTGATCAAAGGACAGCCATAACATTGGTTATGAGGTGATCTGGCCAGTTAACCTGTAGGCTGTTATATCTGTGATGGGAGAAGGGTTTATAGCTAGTGGCAAGGTTAGGAGGTCACAGTAAGAAGAACAGAACCCTAAAACAGGGAAGGAGGGGGTTGGCAACCGTAGTAACGGGGGGTGGCTAGAACTGGGGGGATGGTTTATTTTTGGAATTGTTAAAATGTGTCTGCAGATGCAAATGGTGTGGTTTGATTTCTCTGTCTCTCCATGACTGATGTCTTGATCTCAATTGCTGGGTGCTGAGATGAATATAAAGACACAACCTGCAGAATTGCAGAATTTAAAAAATATATTTTAAACATTGTATTTGTTTGTTTTTAATTAATCTAATAAAGTAATACTTTATATATCTTGTTGATTGATTATTGAGTTAAACTATGACTATTATTATCTGTATTAGATTATGTCTCTAATGTCAGAGAAGTTACCTTCATAGTATAAAAAAGTGTCTTTTCTTAAGGTTTTTCAAATTTGTTTTACACTTGACTATGTAAGTTGGTATCTAATTCATTTATTAATTAATATATTTAAGTGGGTACATTATAATTCATAATTATCTTCTTCCAACTGTATACTTTTTTTTCTTAGTTATAACCTGCAGATTGCGCCTATAAGCTACAGTAGGAGAATTAGGGGTGTACTGAGCCCCTTAAATCCAGGTTGGGAAACTACTTTACCCCAAATTTCTATATATATATATTAGAAAGGGCTTGTGTATTGCAATGAAGCTGTGAGCTATACCATGTAGGATCACCCAAGCAAATCACAGCAGGCAGGTCAGACAAATCGCTATCCACTGGAGAAGGTACTGGCAACTCATTCAGTATGTCTGCCAAGAAAACCTTATGGATAAGCACGACCAGAGACATAATGTTTGTGCCTGGCATGCTGTGGTCCCAGAGAGTCGGATGCGACTGAACGACTAAACAACAACTATATATACTGTATACATATATCTCCAAATGCTTAGGGTTTAGAGTTTTGGATTTGGATTAGGGTAGCGGCATATAACACATAGTAAAATAGTGGTGTGCAGGGAGATAACAGAAAATATCCATTGTCCATATCTACCTTAAAAAGTTTTAACTTTATCAGTGTCATCTATCGTATTTTTCCGTCTATAAACAACCCCTATTTTTGGAGCCCAAAATTCAGGAATAAATAAATATGCAAATGTGTATTTTATACGTTTTTATTGTGTTACACATATTTTTAAGGGCACTTTCTGTCATGATTTTCACTGATTTCCATTCAAGCTCAATATTCCTGTGATCACATCACTTATTACTCAGTCCCAATCTGCATTGCATTTTTCCGGTTTAACACAGGATCACAAAGATACTGAGCCAAAATGGAAATCAGTGAAAATCATGACAGAAAGTGCCCTTAAATATATGTGTAGCACAATATAAACCTATAAAATACACATTTCTATGCTTACAGGCAGCACACATATGCCACACACAAGCTGTACAGCTCATTTGCGATGTGTAAGTTTAACACAGTAATGCTGTATCTGGCCACTAGATGGCACTGTTTTAAGGCAGGAGAAAAGACACACGTAGTGGAAATGCAATGGTTGCACTTAGACTGCATTACACTGCAAGTGTGCATAAAAATGTGTATTTTATAAGTTTTTGTTGTATTACACATATAATTAAGGGCACTTTCTGTCATGATTTTAACTGATTTCCATTCTAGCTCAATATCTTTGTGATATTGTGTTAAACCGGAAAAATGCAATTGCACATCGCGAGTAATAAGTGATGTGATCACAAGGATATTGAGCTTAAATGGAAGTCAGTGAAAATCATGATAGAAAGTGCCCTTAAATATATGTGAAACACAATAAAAACTTATAAAATACACATTTCTTTGCAAACTTGCAGTGCAATGCAATCTATTTGGAACCAATGCATTTCCAAATGTGTGCCTTTTCTCCTGCCTTAAATCGACCCCCTGAATTTAAACAACTTAAAAAAATTGGTAAAAAATACCGTCTTATACACAGAAAATACAGAAAAACATTGAAGTATAAAAACTCCAATGGATAGAGAGCGCTCAAAAATGATATAGTCCTTAGAAGGTATGTAAATGTCAGTTCTTAGGCTTTAGTTGAATGTAGATCTTTATATACGATATGGCCTGGATGGTTCCTGCTGCTATCTCCAGATCACTGATGTTCACTGTAGTGCCTTTCTTGTCGTAGAAAGAGAAGAAGGATGGGGGAGAGGTAGAGCATGAAACCTAGTGCAGGTCACCTCTTATAATTCAGATAATGTCATACACTCATAAAGTGAGACTCTAACCTTATGCAACCTCAATGTTTATGAGGTATATCAAACGCTGGTGGTAAATTGTTCCGGAAATCCTTGGTGTAATCGGTTGGAAGATATCCTTCGTATATAGTCTGATATATAATCTAGGTGGACCTATGTGCTAGATGTATACAACTGGTGTATGTTTGAATGCACACACCAAATAGTTCTAAAAAAAAGCTCTAGCACACCCATTGAAGAATACTATGTTGATATATATTGGGAAAATTATAAATATTTGTTGATTCCACATGTATAAAAAATCATAGCAATGTTATAACCCAGTACAACTTTCGTAATCGTAACGTTGATGTTTGCCCCAAGAGGACAACAGGTTTTCAACCTAACTGAGGAAGCTACTGAGACAGTAGTGAAACGCGTATTTTAAGCAAAGTTGTATTGGGTTATAACATTGCTATCACCTTTTTTTATATTCATTTTTTATACATGTGGAATCAATAAATATTTATATTTTTCCCAATATTTGGATACATAGTATTCTTCAATGGGTGTGCTAGGGCTTTTTAGCACTATTTGGTGTGCGCATACAATCATACACCAGTTGCATACATCTAGCACATAGGTCCACCAAGATCATATATCAGACTATATCCTCCAACAGATTACACCAAGGATTTCTGGAACAATCTACCACCAGCGTTTGATATACCTCATAAACATTGAGGTTGCATAAGGTTAGAGTATCACTTTATGAGTGTATGACATTATCTGAATTATAAGAGATGACCTGCACTAGGTTTCATGCGCTATTTCTCCCCCATCCTTCTTCTCTTTATACACGGAATAATACGGTAATTAGAAAATAAAATATAACTTTTTATGCAAAACATTTATGATTAAACATCTATTATTATTATTATTATTATCATGTATTACTAACGCTCCAACATTTTCTGTAGCGCTATACATACGTTGTGATCAAGGCAAAAAAATATTAACACATTACAAAGATGGAGGGCCCTGTCTTTGAGCTTAGAATCCAGTGTCCATAATGCTTTCCCGAAAGCACCATGCAAGATTGAAAACTCGCAGACTTACAATCTAAAGAAGAATTATTATACTTTTTAATTAATTATTATATGAGTATATGTCCTTGCTTTTTAATTGATAAAGGTAATTTAAGGCCCCTCTGAGACACACAATGTGCAGTTGAATAGGAAATTTATGCAAATATTGTCTGTGGAAAAAACTGCTCAAATACAATACAGCTGAAAACTGTGACCTATAGGAAAAGTGAATTTAATTGCATAGAGGACTGTGAGAAAAGCAGCCGGTCCCATTGTTTTCTAACAAGCCTAATCGGGTAAGGCTCTAAAGGAGATCTCGGAAAATGATAGATCAAAGATAACAGATCAAATGTTATTCCAAAAAAGAGGCTTCTATGTCTCCTTTATTCATCCCATTTTCTCCCACACTATGAGCCTCATTCAATTCGAAACCCGCATCTCGAGGTATATAGGCCGTATGTCTGGTAACCTGCATCATATAATATTTTAGTTAACTTTCTATGTGTCATTTTTGCACCTAGAAATTCAGCAAGTGCCATGTAATCAAGGACTTAAACAGTTGTCTTACTCAATGTCATGGAGCCCCTGCTTTCATCTCCCAGAGCAATTCTTTATTTTTAACCTCAATTATGTGATTGGAAGGTTAACCAATCAAGTCAATTACAGAATGCATCCCAGGAGTAGTGGTTTTTCATTCTTCTAACATCCTAGTAATTTATCGCATCTGTGATTGGTTGAATAAACATGATTAGATTGTTGCTAATACATAGATTTGACAGCAAGTAAAAAAAGCCAATCTAAACTCCCTAAAAGTTTGGCTATATGCTTATTCCAGACATGCTAAAATTCCTTAACAGTGTATAACCCTACCACTTCCATTGGAGTGAGTGTTTCACTTATCTACCACCCTTTCTGTAAAGTAGTACTTTCTCACATTACATCTATATCTTCCACCTTCAAACTTCAAATCATTATCTCTTGTTCTTGCAATCCTCTACTTCTCAAATACACTTCCATCTAGAACTTTATTAAATCCTCTGATATATTTGAAACCTACCATAGTTGATATGGAAGGAGAATGCGCACAAGGCAGTGTAAGACCAGTCTAGTCAATACTTCTTTACAAAATTCACCAAGGTCCCAATGTCTTTATGAAAATGTGGTCAGTGTTCGGAATCCACATCTGTTTTATTGATACAAACACAAATATTAGTCGGGCACAGGAAGGGATTTTACATAGTGCAGACTTACCGTATGAAAGTAACACCATGTAACTGGTAGCTGATAGATATAGTAATGCAATGGTGGTCCGTAAGAAAGGATCCTGAGGTCTCGATTAACCCAGCCAAGTCCACCTCTGGAAGGGATTGTAAATAGTGAAGAAGACTTATGAAAGGAACACCATGTAACTGGTAGCTTTGGATGCCTAGGTGTTATATATGATAAATGTAGTAATGCAATGGCGGTCCAGAAGAAAAGATCCTGAGGTCTCGATAAACACAGGTTCATCTCTGGACAATCCCTGGTGTAAGATAACTAAATAGTCAGCTATCAGCTATTTCCAACTTTTTATGCCATCATATGCCACAATCCTCTTCTTCTAAAATATTATTTTCAAATTATTGTAAATAAAAAAGCCTTTCCAGTGTTCCTTTAACAAAATAAAAATTATAATATGAAAGTTTATGGTTTGGCAATTCGTGTGGGTACCTCACAGAATAATCACTAAAATTAATTTTCAAATATTCGAAAACATGACGTCTTAAAAACTTGTTCAGAAAGCTGTGCAAATAGGGTTAAAATAATGTCTAATACATGGCTGTTTGGAGCATAGTAGGCAATTTGTCAATGGTAATACCACAGGGGCTTCCACATTTACTGTACATACAGCATCTCTCATTTATATTGTGGTGTGTACAAGATCAGTAATGATGGGGGATTATTTGTGGGTTCCAACAAAGTTTTTATTGGGTCTTTTAAATTATCATTATTTCATTTTTTTCTTTTATTGTGCGATACGATGTTATTAATAAGATGGGTGCTATCATAGTGTATGTAATGGGTGACATTCTATGAGCAATTATTTCTTGACCTCGCAAGTAGTAAAGGGTTTAGATAAATGTTGGATGGTTTTGCGCAAAACCTTTGGGGAAGTGTAGCAGCTGTTCATTAGAGGAGATCTGACCGCGGCAGCTGTTAAAGTGCTCTCTCTATAGACCTTTCCAGAAGGAATGTGAGAAGGGACTGGTCCCTGCTTCTTATTTGATTAGAAGTTGCTAGTAATAGACACTGGAATATACACAAGCTGTCTGGCACGTAGTATGCACATGAGCCTATGTGTATTTTATTTGTATTTTTTTAAACCATATTCCTTGGTACCATATTCTTTAGTGCAGGATAAATGATGACTATTACAACAAGATAGTTATGACCTTGCAGAAAATAATGCAGACGTTGTATATGTATACTTGTTCTATTTGTGTATACTTGTTAATGCATCTTAGGGTTATTGTTTACTGTTAGAATTCTCACTCACCATAACTTATATAGTTGTGAGCATGCAAGCGAAGCGAGGGGCCACATTTGCGGTGGTGGAGTATCCCACCTCGGCTGTGTTTGTCCGCAAATGCGGACCCTCGCGAAGCGAGGGGCCACATTTGCGGTGGTGGAAGGTCCAACGTCGGCAACACACACACACACATGCAAGACTTTTAACAAAAAAAAACCCTCAAAGGCGCCTCACACGCAGTTACACACGCAAGACTTAACAAAAAAAAAAACTCCGGCATCCGGCACCTCGAAAACTTAATTTACACGTCCATTTAAGTACAAAAAACGAGTTTAAACTGGCGAAAATCTCCTAAGCGAGAGAAAAAATAGCCGCCGAACAAAACGAAAACGAGGCTACAGCACTCTAAACACGCAAAACACCACAAGAAACTGGCAAAACACCACAAATGAACTACGGATATTCCGTTAAGATGCATACCACACATTACCCGCCATTTTACGCCAATGCGAAAGTACACGACTGCGCTAACGGTTTCGTCTCGCGCACGCACAGTATTACACTGCACACATTCAGGACACTTACACAGCAGCTCCACACCACTACTGCTGCAGCAACATCAAAACAGATTGCTAGCTCTTCAACACAATGCTTCAAAATAGGTAAAGTATATTCATTTATTAATGTATTATATATTTCAGTAGTACACACCAAACAGCATTAGCTAACTTACAATTTCATTGCCTTCATTTTTTGACGGGCAATTCGCTAGTAACTTATAATATCCATGTAAAATTATAGAATATATGTTTGACAACTTTAAGTAAGATTAGTATCATAATTGACATTGAAACGGTCATAGAGTTAATTATAGTTAGAGCAAGAATACATTTTAATGCATCTGCTTGACCTTTAAGGCACCCATGTTACTTTGGTGAACGTTTGGTGGCCCTTAAATGGTGGATAATAGTGCCTGTCCTAAACAAATTTTTCTTTGAATTATTTGTTGTAGAGATTGTGGAATTGACTTTAGGCTAAGGCTGCAACAGAGTTTACTAGTTCATTTTCACTTTAGCTGGTAAGTAAAATTTGTATGTAGTGACTGTTATTAAATTCAATGTCATTATAAGAGGTCGAGTGCTAAATTAATTTACTTTGATATTACATTTCAATTATTTAACCAATGAGCAGAGCGGGAGAAATTTGGTACCAGTGTTGAACTAGAGGAGAGAAATAACACATATTGGTCTAATAAATATATTTGTGTTCCTTTCAGCACTTGTATATTTCCTTCCATTTCTGAAGTCTGGTTGGTTAATACTGAATGATAAAAGATACATATTTGGGCATGCTGTCTGTCATGACTGATTTCGGGACTCCCCTGCACCCCCACAAGTAACACTGTTATTTGGGACTCTATCACATTTGTTTGCTAATATCAAAGGCTATCAAATGGACATGGGATGTGTTTTAATGATTGTGTCAATTTTTCTTTCAGTTATGTGTCATTTTCCCCTTTATGCATTATGTGTAATAGGGTGGTTTGGGGTCATTGTTGTGTGCTTCTTAGATCCTAAAAAGGGAATCTGATGGTGCCTGCCTCTTCAGAAATGATGCTCTGATCTGAATTGTCTCCTGGGCTCTGAGATCTTGAACACAAAAGTCACGACCCAGAGAGAGGAAATTGGGGTGTGCGTGGTTCCCCAGATCTTAGGGTCGTAACAGCTGGTGGCAGTTGTGGCAGATCTCAGTGGCAGTATCCCAGCAGCCTGGATGGGGAACCCCTAGTCCAGAGCAGGCAGGAGAGTTTCTGCAGGCATGGCAGAGGTAAAGGTGTGCACTAACCAGAGAGAACAGCAGAGATCCAGCATAATGGACACCAAGCAATGCAGGAAAGTTTCCCTTCTAGCTCAATAAAAGGCATTCCTGGGATTGTGGAAGGGGCATGAGCTGATGGGCTGGCTGGAGGACCTCGTGTGGCAGCTCGAAAACTTGCTGGAAAAACGTGGTCCGTCAATGGGAATGAAGCCTTGGTCCAAAGAGGCTTTTTTACTGGGGCCCTTGATCCAGCAGGAGTTACAATTAGAGGCAGAGTATATGGATATTCTGGATGCCGCTGCCAGGGATGGGCTTTGGCTGCCAGGGTGGGGTGAGCCCTGCCAATTGGGTGAGGGTGAAGAAGATACATCGTGGAACCAGAAAGCCTTGGAAGAGTATAGCTGTTTTGATAGTTGTTTACCCTCAGAGAGCACTGACTGTTTGAGAAGTATGACCCGTGAAGGGGGCACAGAGGACTGTTGACAGAATTCAGGCCAAGCAGACATTCTGGATTGGAGCAGCTATGCTCACTGTGCCCTGGGAATGGACTGTTGACCTAGCATGGGCTCCAGCTGATAACAAATGTCAGAAAGCCAGCCACAGATCAAAGGACAGACTCAGCCAGCAGGCCGGTGACATTGGCAGACCAGGGGGTGCATCCCTATCCAGGTGGTGGGGGCACCATTGCTAACGACAAGGCAGTGGGGCATAAAGAAATAGACTGTCAGATTGCTGATGCAAGGGAAAGTCTGGATCAGAGCAGGGAGATCCTGCTGGACAGAGACCAAGCCAGTAAGCTAGACTGGAATAGCACTCCATATTGTGTGCCCAAGCAAGCAGAACTGGAGCACAGTGCCCTGACTTTGATTCCAGGAGAGGGAGAGTACCATGCTCACACTGTTGTTCCAGGGAAGATGGAATACAGCGTATCAACTGTGGTCCAAGGAAAGGGAGAAATGGAGTTCTATGCCCAGACCATTTTTCCAGGTGAGCGGGGTACCATGCCCAGACTGTGGTGCAGGGGAAAGTGGAGTAAATTGTACAGCCCATGTTTCAACCCAGGGGGGTAAAGACTAAATCCAAGGCCCAGATCTCCGATGACAGCATCAGATCAAGCTTGCAGGGTACCTACTGGGATTAGTAGGCACTGGAGGGAACATTTGCCGGAGGCGGGTTGACAATTGCGCCATGTAGGCTATGCCCAAAATTGTGTGCCTGCTGGAATTTCAGAGACTACGTGGACTGTGGGACAACCACAACTCTATCACTCACACAAGTGAGATCAGTGTTGCTTGAAACTCATCCGATGGCTATAGAACTGGGGGGTGGTGTTTTGTGATATCTGTAAATAAAAACGTATCTAAAGGAAAAATAAAAGTCAGTCTGTTTGTACTACTCAAAGGTACATGTTGTGTGCTTCTTATATCCTAAAAAAGGGGATCTAATAGTGCCTGCCTCTTCAGAAATGATGCTCTGATCTGAATCGTCTGCTGGGCTCTGAGGTCTTGAACACAGAAGTCAGAGAGAGGAATTGGGGTGCGTGTGGTTCCCCAAATCTTTGGGTCGTAACACTGTCTATGTTGATTAGGACAATTTAAAAAAAATTACCGTTTACATTTTTGGGAACACTGAATTATTGTTCTATGTAACCAGAAATAGTAGCTTTATTGTACTTATTTCTAGACACACTGTTACCAATATCAACAAGTCTGAGAGTTTGTTGTGTGAATTATTGTATAGAAAAAGAAGAATAATTGGTGTAATTTATAGTTAAATTACTTTAATTGAAATCATACAATTACATGTATGTTGAGAATATTCTTTTCCTGTAATTTCTTTGTTTAGAAGATATCCATGTACGAGGTTTGCTAATATGATGGAATTGCTTTACAAAAAAAAAATTAAAAAAAATCTAATTGTTTTGTCCGTGAGTGGTAGACATAGAATGGAAGAGAGTAATGTCCATCATATATCAATGTTCTTCCTGTTCTGGGAGTGAGAAAGCCTGAAGAAGAAGCAGAATAGAGTTCAGAGCATGGTGTCTGTGATTGATTAGTTGGTTTGGATGGAGGGTTTATGGAGACATTCCCAGCATTAAGCCTTTGTACTTACTTACATATAAAAATATAAGATTGATATAGTGCTGATTAGTAGACAAATAGAAAATGGTACACACTTTTTGAGGTTTCTGCCCTGAGAGTTTTTTGGAAACTGCTTTCTTGAACAGTCCATCAGCTTCAAACTTTGTACTATGAATAGAATATTGTTTTTATTTTATTCTCATTTATTTGTAACATGCGAACATACTCTGAAACAAAGGAAACAATTAAAAGTGATTAAAAGCAGGTAAGGTTCTATATGATTTATCTTCATTTCTTCTCCTAGGCTTGGATGACTGTTAACACATTGGCAATGTACAAATGTGCAACACAATCACACAGGGTGCTGTTTACTCTCCTCACTTGTCCACTTCCTCCTATATGTAGTCCCTGTAGACAGTCCAATTATACAGGTCCGAATTTAGGTCAGGTTTAACATGTCCCTTTTACCTATAATGCTCTCCAGTTTGTGATTTGTTTCTGATGACATGGGTTCCATCTCTGCTTTCTTTTGTAGGTAGACAAGGTCTGTGGAAAACCACAGGAGAGCTTAGTGAGACCGTCCCCAGCTGTTACAGTTCAAACTGATTATGATGATGAACTCCCTCCAGTAACAACAGCTCGCTCTCTTGGACACTTGAGAAGGTACTTCAGATCCATCTTGTGATTGCACCAACATGAGCAGGATCCAACGTGTGTTGATCCTGTTAATCATATTATTATTTTTTATTATGGATATATTTTCCATTTCTAAGTTCTGACTTCAGCCTTGACAATGATTATGTACTCTTGTATAGCATGTAGAACCCACTCAGCATGAATCTTCACTTGGGATCCTTTTCTCTTTGTATAAACTCTGTTGCTCTTTGCATGTGCAAGAATCTTTGGTTTGATCATTTGTTTCACTTTTTTTCTCCTACTTTTTGCCTGCATTCCTTCCCTGTCTTCATCTTTCCTCTGATTGGTGCTTACTACTCCACCCTGGGCTCTTCAGCCCTCTGCCTCTGAAATCTTCAAAGAACAACAAGCCTCGCAGTTTGAAAAAGATCTCTCGGTAAGACAAACACAACCTGACCCTTTGCTTCCTATCTCTGCGCCCCCTATTGTCAGTGACCAACCCTTATGTTGGAATGTTTGTGCACCCCAGCTTCCTGCTGGAAGATAACATTATGTTTGGCAACTGTCTATCATTGTGTTAATGACCCAGCAAATCCAACTGTGTGTGTGCTGAATTCCGCTTATTATATGTTTCTTATATTATCTAACACTTTTCTATTGGGCTACATCGACTTCACAGGTTGGTACACTTTGTGGCATATACATCTGAGTTATTTGTAATCCAAATCTGTGGATCTGATGTAAGCACCTCTATCCACTCCAAAGATAAGATCAATAAACGCGTAAAACAAGCTGCTTACAATTTTTATGTTATCAAGATTATGCCAGAATGTAACATTGCACGTTCTCCAATAAACATTTATTTTGTACCTTTAGGTTCTGCAAGAATATTGACTAAATCTGTAGCATTTTACTAATCTTGTGTCTCTCTAGGGCTAGGCACGGCAGCACATACCACACATAGGCCAATATTTGAGGATTTCCCTAATCAATACAGGTGACTGACTCACCTATACACCTTGGATATATTACAATTCTGGTTTGTGTGTGGTCCCCTGCTTTATCTCTGCCTTAATGCACAAGTTTAGTAAAATGCAACATATTCAGGTGCCCTTTACTACCACTGCATATAGCTATACCATAGCCAAGAACATGGAAAGCTCTAGACGCAACATCATATACATGTCCAAAATACCTACATGCATATCAGATAGAGTTCAGAATGCTTTATAGCTCTCACCAGAACCAGATGGGATGCACTAGTGCTAAAAGGCAACATTACCTCCTCACCTTGTAGCTTCATCTGAAATATTTGGTTATCAATTGTATAATTTGTGTATGGTTTTGTAATATTTTTTTGGAGAGCATGACCTTTAATAAGATTATTGGCTTCATGTTTTAATTTATAGGTAAATAGATCTTTTCCTTCCACATGAGATCAGTATGAGAAACCCAGTGGGAGATGTAGATGTCACTCAACGTAATAATGCACATTATGATATTACTTGTGCCTTATTACTGTGTCACAGCTTACACACTAAACTTATTGTGACTCACTACTTTCTACATTTTTGCAGGGAATTTATAAACACTATCAAACCATCAAGAACATTTTATGCGTCATTGGCAGAACGTTTATGTGATGGGGACCTGGCCGTGAGAGATGGCTCCACCTGCTGGAATGGGGAAGATGTTGTGGAAAGGTATATTCAAGAATGTGGTATAACTTTGTTATTTCCTCCTCTGTTTTGGTGTTTCATTAATAGTTAAAATGTTACTCAACATTAATGCAGACTCTCGTATGGTGCAAAACTACATTACATTCACATTACATGCAACTTTAGAAACAATTACGGTACTTATAATAACTCCATTTGGTCTCCCATAGTCCAAGTAAATAAATAAGAGGTGCATTATTGTTTTGCTTTTTAAAAATATGTTGCCAACTTTCAAGTGTAGTTCTTCAAAGTATTATATTGCATTTTGCACTTCAGGTATCCATTAATATCCTATCCAAAGACCCAGCATGGTAATTGCAAATTAAATAATTGGTCAGATCTGGTATTCTGTTTTTTAAATACACGTTTCAAAAGGAGGCCAAGTTTCAAGAACCTTTTTTTTGCCATAGTGCTGTTATCTCATTCAAAATGTGTTTCTTCCTGTTGCCTTTACTGGTATCTCCACCTGCAGTCAACAACAGATTATAGGACCACTGTGCTCATATTTTTCTATTTTTTTTAACATTATAATGTAGATTAGAAAAAGCAAACAAAATAAATAGTCTTTATATTGTGCAACTTTTATATAGAATTATTATTTGCTATGTGGCTCCAATTTGATTTATCCACTGCTTCTGCCTGTTACTCAGATGTGTCCTGATAAACTTAATGAACATCCCCTTAATCCTGCACTGGTAGACAAAACTGCTACATTCCCATTTTGCTGACACCGTTCCTGTGTTTCCCCCACCAAGAAGATAATTTGCTGAAGCCAAAATGGTAGATTCCAAAGCAGCATAATTGCATATAAAAGAAAACTAATTAGAGGCTGTGTTATTATTAGCTCTTCAACACAGTACATTTTACAAGTATGGCCAGGATAGTCCTTTTAATGGCCCATTTGTTTACCAAAATCTTGAACTCCACCATTTGTTTGAAATGTTATATAAATGTTATATACAGGGACAAAGTTGCAGATCTGCAGCCTTATTAAATTGCGATTCGGTAAATTTTAAAGGGCTCTATTTAAGCACACAGCATATTTTTTTACAGAAGTTTTTAGTTAGTGAACTTCTATCCAAAAGCAAGGTCTTCACTAACTAAAACCTTCTGTAAATAAAATATGCTGTGTTCTTATATAGAGTCCTTTTAAATTTACTGAATCCCAATTTAATAAGGCTGTATGTCCTTAGCCGCGCCCTGGGTGTATCTCTGTTTCCGTACCATCACACATACATTGTTAAATTACATTATACACACACAGGAAACTGTTAATTAACAAATGCATTTAAATTATTTTATATTACATACATTTCAATAAAATAACCTCATGGTTACAAGCATATTTTGTTATATGCATTATACAATTTCCTTTTCTCAATGATTAATCAATTTTTTTAAATTATCTTATTATGCAAAAATGTTTCTATTGATTTTAAGGGAAGTAGTGTAATAGACCATAATACAATTGGATAGCAACCTGTAAAAGTATCCTCTCTCTAATGGAAAAGAAACAGTGTGCTGGACTAGGGAGAATGGGATACAGATACAGTCACAAACAAAACATCAGAACATATAAAAAAAATCAGACTTGATTATTCAGTTCACAATATAAAGCATGATTTATTCTTCTTACAGGAAAAAGCAAGTTTCATTCTTTTTTACTTGACTTGCTTGCTTTACTATATAATGCAGCACATTGCAAACCTGCCACCTTATACCTACCCCTCCCACAAAAGAATTTGCTAATGGCACCTGGCTACAGAAGGCATGTGCAAAACATAAACAAACTGAAATCTAAATGTATTGTTCTGTAAATGAGGCATCCCTTCCATCAAGGTGCCCCTAGGCAGCTGCTGTATATGCCTAGATATAGAAACCCCATGGCTGCACGGAGTTAAAAGATTGGGGTTTGACCTGGCTTGGAATTAGGAGGGCCTATTTTAATTATTTATTCCTAATTTTGATTGTTACAGAGGGGTTATTATATAACAGTTATGTAACAGGGGCTAGCTTATATATACTACCTTACCTCCCTTCACCTAGTCAGTGGGTCCAGATATCAGATTGTATATACTCACAGCTGGACACACTGTCTCACAGACACACACAGATCACCCATCATTCAGGCACATCAGATAGGGATTACATCATAATTTATCTGACCATTACCTATTTTGCTATTTACTTACCTGTTTTTGCCACTTGCTTACCTGAAACTATTATGGCATCCCATTTGTGGATGGGTTGATAGCACAGCTTGGGCAACATACAGCTAGGGAGCCTGGATGGCTGGCCTCCATTGTGCTTCCACCCCTGCTTCATCTCACTCACACTTACCTTCATTCAAGCCTTGACATTTCAGACACCTTTGTAACTTCTACGGCAGCCAGGGCTTCCCCCTTGCACCACATTGTCCACCACCACCCTGCACCCCTGATACCCACCCAGCAACCCCATAGGGTTGTTAGGGCCCGTGAACGCCTGTCTCCACATTCTCACACCACGCAGTGTTACCAGCCTGCATTGATCAATGATTGCGGTAGACGCGCCTCCAGGGGTCTCTCCAAGGCAACTGCCGTATTTGCCTAGATATAAATCTGGCAATGTGTATATATTGATTCAGCAGCAATATCTGCTTTAGAAGTGCTGAACTGTAGTATTCTAAATTCATAGACTCGACTTTGTGGTATATAGAAAATCAGAAGAGCTCCAATATCACACTCATTTGTAGTGAATAGAAGCTCCATCAAACCTAAATATACTGCAGTCCAATTCATTTCTTTCAATGGAATTCCTATGTTCCTAGGCAAAAAGGATGTCCATGTGTGCTTTGAAAAATAATGTGTATTCCGTAATTGATCTGTTGGTTATGTGTATATATATATATATATATATATATATATATATATATATATATATACGATTCTGGGCTTTGTGGCCCTTTAACAAAGCAAGAGTTGATTACCACTGAAGAAGAGTAGCCAACTGACATGATGCTATTCAACTGAATGACAAGTGGGAATAGAGTAACACTGGTGATTATCACTTGCACAGAATAAAACTGATGTCCAAACTCTAATCCTTTAAGGGTACTCCTACATTTTCTGTCTTGCATAAAATAGAGCACTTAGAATGTGTTTGTCCAACACCAGTCCTTAGGGGCTGACCTAATTAAAAGCGTTAAGTGTTACTAAACATATCTGACTATTACATGGATTAGTCAGTGTAAACAAATCAGCAGCTGGGATCTCTGCAGGCAAAGAAAATATTAAAAAGATTGCAACATGGAGGAAAGAGGTAAAATGTAGTTCATAGTTTGCAAACATAATGGCAGCTGCTGTCATTCTCAGATGACCACCTCTACTCTTGTTGCATTAATTTTCCTCACCTTATGGGTGATAGGGGAAACCAGACGGGTGCTCCTTGCTCACTGTGTCTTAGGGAGTACAGCTGCTCCTTACTGATGAGGCCCACAGAGGCCGAAGCGCGTGCGATGCTTGCTGTTTCTCCTGCTCAGGGTAGAATTGCCTTGTATTTTGGGGCTGGATCACTCTATTGAGTGGGACCAGACTGATATACTTCAGGATATTTCTCCCTGTGAAGGGCACAAGTGAGCTAAAAGAGGTTGCTCTCTGAGTAGGTAACCAGACCTAAAGCAATAAACCACTGATGTTTTTTTTGTTCTCAGGTGAGCACCTCTACTCTTTTTGTATGAAAGAGGTAGAGGTTAACAGTTTCATTGCTCATGTATATCTTAGCAATAAAAAGGACTCACAAACTGCAGGCAGATGTGGTTAACAAGACTCTTAAAAGATGGAGGGCAGAAGAGTATGCTGCTAAGAGCTGTGACAAGATAAAAAGCACAGGTTACCCTGTGTGAAGTATGGATCATGAATAATTAATCTCTATCAATGTATAGATTAACTATCAATATAAATGAATGAATGAAGCTATATATTATTTATCATTAAAGGGCCATTTATCTTGCTGTAAATGCTCTTCATGGTGCGAAAGAGCACAAAATTGTATGTTAAAATTATATATTTGTTTAAATACACTAATATCTGATAAAACAACTAAAAATGTATTGTATGTTTAGAAATTGCAGAGTTGTGGTTGGAGAAGCGCAAATGCTCCTGACCAGTACCTAGATGTTCGGTGAATCTGTGTGGCTGGATGGAGTGCAGTCATACCATTGGTATATAAACTTTCCAATCATGTGTGTGAGATGATGTATTGATATAGGTCTCGTTATACAAAGAACATACACGATCGTATATAAAAATTCCAGTTTATTTTTGCTTTACAGAATTCTCCGCCCTCTGGGTCGGAATTTAGGTCATGTAAAAACAATGATGAAGCACTAAAATCTAAAGCAATAAAAAATGCTGATATATAATATATACCGAAATGCACAATTAAATGGATGAACAAACGCGTTTCACAAGCCGAAAAAGAGAACTATATCAATACATCATCTCACACACAAGATTGTAAAGATCATATACCAATGGTATAACTACACTCCATCCAGCCACACAGATTCACCGAACATTTAGGTACTGGTCAGGAGCATTTGCGCTTCTCCAACCACAACTCTGCGATTTCTACACTCTAATATCTCTATGAATAGAGCCCCCAGAGAAGCAGCAGTCTCCTTTGATTTACCAGAATGGTACAATAGCGGTGCCACATACCCTGCATATATAGAATCATATTGACCGAACAAGGAAGTGCGGGCATTTGACGGAGTTAACGCTCAGCATCTATATTGGACTAAAGATCCAATACCAATCGTAATTGTATGTTTACATACAAGTATATCCTGCATACTGACTGTTGCATGAGTAATGAGTATGAGTAATAACAGATTGCTCTGAAATGCATTGCATTTCCCCTGAACTGCACTGACCAGTTATCCCATAGCTTTCCTGTTTAAGTGAGTCTAGTATTTCATGCCTACACATATAGATGTGGTAAGGGTTACATATTTTTCGCAAGAAGCAGCACTGGAGCACCCACCGGAGTACGAACAGAGTAGGGGTCACAGAGCTCTAACCTTCCCTGCATTGCTCAAATTCTAGAGAGGCAAGAGAGCAGAAACCTGGATTTACTGCAGGTATTGAAAAATAGAATATGTGCCCTATAAACTTGAAATATAAGGAGTCTGACAAAACTTTACCATTGATTTGAATAGGACACACACCCATGCAATCTGATTGTTTCTAATAATACAGTAGCATGTGATTTTAGAGATCTTCGGTGGTCATTGCCAGGCTCTCCGCTCATGTAGTTTTGGTGGTCTGAGCACCTTTGTCAGTCATTGCAAGGGGCGCGCTGATTGGCTTTGGCGCTCATTGCGAGCCTCATGCTGAATGCCTTTGTGGCTCATTGCGATCCTCTCCCCTGGTCCTTTTTTTTTCTTCTATATATATATTTTTTTTTTATGCTAATTAATGAATTAATGAAATAATAAATTAACATACTTAACCTATTTGTAACTAATATATCCAACAATCAATATCCTGAACAGCTAACAATCTGTTTTGATTTTCCTGCAGCATACAATGTACATTTGCACTGTTGCTGACCTGAGGTGTAAGTGTCAGCAATGTGTGAAGTGTGCAGTGTAAATAGGCTGCGTGGGCGAGGCAAAACCGTTTGTTTAGCTGTGTAATTGGGCATTTTGTAATGGTATTGTTATTAGTTGTAAGTTAATGTTGTAAAAAAGCGGCTATTGTGTATGCGTTACGCGGGTGTGGAGCATTTTCCGTTGTCCCTAATAGTGTATTTTATACCTCGTACGTGCCTGTGTAAAAGTCTTATGTGCTTTGTGGTGTTATGCGTGTTTAGGGGTCTTGTAGCCTCGTTTTCGTTGTTTTTGTCCGCAATTTTTTTCTCGCTTAGGGGAATTTCGTGTGTAGAAACTCAGCGAATTGTTGTTAAATTGTCGTACAACCTGACTCCCAGACGTCTTGCCTGTCCACCTGTGCTGTGAGTGGTGTTTGCTTTGTATGTTTGTTAATTTTGGTGGTGTTATTACCTCGTATTATGTTTTTCTTTCTAAGTGCCGCGGTTCGTATTTTTTGGGGGGTAAGTGCCACTTTGCTTTTTGCAAGTGTTACGAGCTGTCATTTTTCCACGTGTTTTTTTCAAACTGCTACGGATCTCTTTGTGAATGGTGTAATTGAAATTTGTGTTGATGTGTAGTTCCACGGGTCGTAGGGATGAGCGCCTGTAGCGCTCATCTCCACCAGCGCAGTGAGCGCCTTTGGCGCTCCCTGCCTAAGTCATACAGGGCCTGTAGCGCTCATCTCCACCAGCGCAGTGAGCTCCTTTGGCGCTCCCTGCCTAAGTCATACAGGGTCGTAGGGATGAGCACCTACAGCGCTCATCTCCACCAGCGCAAGGAGTGCCTTTGGCGCTCCTTACCAGCAACAACGGCACTTGCTTTGCGAGGGCTGCAGTTGTAGCGGGCTCGATACGCGAGCCCGCAAGCGTTAGCTATATATGTGATATTCAAATGTATTCCACATAGGCCCAAAGTGTTTTATTCATTTATTAGTCTACTACCTAGAAGAAACTGTGTTTCCTTTGTTTATATATCAGAACTTTATCTTTATGCTGGGTCATAACACATCTGCTATGGTGCTTTGGTGCCACCAGTGGCTGAGTTTATTTTTTCTCATTAAACACTTTTTGCAATTCTAAAGAGAGAGAGATGAAACAAGAAATAAGGAGGTAATAAGAAACGAAAGAGAGAAAAAAATGAAAGAGAGAAACTGAAAGAGACAGTATTCCCCTGCTATAATAGCCTCCTCTCAGTAGATGGTAAAGAGAGGGGTTAGAGAGACAAATATTAAAAAAGAATATCAGGATGAGAGAACCTCTGTAATTATATGGCAGCTGTCTCTTGAGTTAACAGACAACCCCAATATGCAAATTACTTCTATAATTATAACTATAAGAGAAAAACATGCAAAAATAATATTTTTATATGTCCAAATGCACTTACTGAATATAACAGATTGATTTTCAAGTGAAGATTTGGGTGTAAAAATGAAAAATCCTTTCAATTGTCCAAGTTCACGTGGTGAGAATATTCATCCATTGGCAGCCATCTTAAGTGTCTTTCACACTTCTTTCTTCATATTAACATGATCTAATTAACATTTCTCTTTCAACTTGAATTACAATTTACGTTAATATGAACATTCTTCATTTTCAACTAGATGTTTTTTTTTTTATAATACAGACTGTAAAAATTCACAACAAATAAACTGTGTAGACTTGTATATATGTAAAAGAGATATTAATGCAAAGTCTCTCCCTAAGACTTATGAGTCTTCCAATGTGGTAGAGCAGTGTAATGATTAAAGCTTGAAGAATGTGGTCCTGTAACAGTTCAGTGGGAGACCTGCACTGAAGATGATAATCCCTGTGACTATAAGGTCCCAAGGTTCTAGAAAGAGCAAAAACCAGGGCAGCATGCTGGGTGAAGAAGAAAAAGCCTTGGGAGACCAAAACTTCAGGAGTAAGTCCAAGCAACCACTCAGAGATTAGGGTTGCTACTGTTAGATCCTCATAGTAGTCAGGAAGAAGTAAAGACAGCTCAACTCATAGCAATCCAGAAGCATCAAAAGAATTATATATTTTTTTCGAGGTTTTGAAAACCGTCTACTGGCGCCATGCAAGGTATGACAGATTTCATAGGATTGTAGTATCTGGCAGTGGGAATGCTATGCAGGTAGCCGGACAATTGACAGGCATCATAAGCAGGCAAGAACTCAGCAGTAGAATAGCCCAACATCATGCAAGACTTCAGATAGGCTGGAGCTCAGTAGCAGGATAGCCATTCCTCAGGACAGGTATCACAGTAGAGTTGGAGCTTGCAACAAGGATGCTTTTTAAGGAGCAAGACAATGGACAAGCAGGCTGGATAGCCATAACAAGGACAGGTGTCACAGGCTGGAGCTCAGCATCAGGATAGCCATTCCTCAGGACAGGTATCACAGTAGAGTTGGAGCTTGCAACAAGGATGCTTTTTAAGGATCAAGACAATGGACAACCAGACTGGATAGCCATAACAAGGACAGGTGTCACAGGCTGGAGCTCAGCATCAGGATAGCCATTCCTCAGGACAGGTGTCACAGCAGAGTAGGAGCTTGCAACAAGGATGCTTTTTAAGGAGCAAGACAATGGACAAGCAGGCTGGATAGCCATAACAAGGACAGTTGTCACAGGCTGGAGCTCAGTAGCAGGATAGCCATTCCTCAGGACAGGTGTCACAGCAGAGTAGGAGCTTGCAACAAAGATACCTTTAAGGAGCCAGATAATGTATAAGCAGGCTGGAGCTCAGCATCAGGATGGCCAGACCTCAGGACAGGTGTCACAGCAGCTGGCAACAAGGATGCTGTATAAGGAGCAGGATATTGATGTCACAAGCAGCCTGGAGCCCAGGATAGGTGTCCCAGCAGACTAGTAACTTACCTCAGGGATGGAAGGGTGACACAAGCAGGCAAGGGCTCAGTATAGGGAATCCAAAGAACTAGGGTAGATAAACTGAAACAGTATTGCTAAACAGGATCCACAATAGACAGACAAGAGCCAGAAAAAGGCACCAGGAAACCTGAAAGGAATCAGAATATCCAGACAGGAACTGGATAATATACCAGGAGCTCACAGTTATTCCAAGATACACAGATAGCAGGCAGGGAGGCTCTGTAGAAGCAGGGTTATATAGCACAGGTACAAATTAGGCCAAATTAGCACTGCATCTGAAAATTCTATGTGGCCTCTTTAAATCACAGGAAATCCTGCTTGCAAATAAAATGTGAAAGGTACCAGGAAGGTAGGTAGTGAGGTGTGAGCACTACTTGGTTAGGCAGGGAAATATCTAGCATGGGTTACAGACACTGTTAAAATGCTTTATAGGGCTAAAATAAATTCTGGAGATTATTATTTACTGATACTTGTTACTTTAGGTTAAAGTGATAAAGTGCATTAATGCAAAACTCCTGCAAGTTTAGATTCTTACCATAATGTACAACAATTTGCCACGTCAGTTGTCTAGATGCAATAACTTGAAATTAATGGAAATACTACAAATAGGTAATACCTAGTGATGTGATAACTATTGTGTTTCTTTTACAACCAGGGATCCATAGTGTACATATACAATATGAGAGAGGTGCAGTGAATTTCAAGACATAGTAGTCCCAAGGTCCTGTAAATGTACTCAATATGCAGCACTAGAAACATACTTTTTATCAGTAGAGTAAAAGCAGTAGACCCAGTTCTATTATCTCCCATCTGTTCTATTTTGGAGAGACAGTCCCTTTTTGGTGACATTCACATCTCCTCTTCTCCCCCCAAACATCCTTCGTTTGAGAGCTTAAGTGCATAATAGGTGGATATCATCTGAAAAAAGGTAACACACACCTGTTCCTCCTCAAAATCTAAGAGAAAAGTAGAAGGCTTGAGTGCACCTATTAAGTGCATGTATCTATAAAATGCTGTTTACACACAATACAGAATGAACTAGCACTAGCCTAATAGAACATGTGTATCTCTATGGCATTTTGGAAGTTGGGAGGTAAAGGGTAGCCTTCCCTTATTTATCTTTACATCTTCTGCTGGAAGGCTGTTGCATTACCTCACTTCCCATAAAGTAATGCTAAATCTCAACAATCTAATATAAAATCATGACCACTTGTTCATGTATCCCTCTTTTTCTGAAAACAAACTATATTGTGCCTCCTAACAACATTTATGATCTGCCCTGATTATTGTTCCCACAAGATGCCATCACTGTGACCTCTTTGGAAAAAAAAAGAAGTAATTATATTCCCCTTGAAACATAAATATGACAACATGCCATAGAATGCACAGTTAAGCTAAACATAACAAAACAGTTGTCATTCTTTATCAGATGGCCACAGGATTGGGATAGCTGTCACTATTTATCTTATGCCCCCAGATCTCCAATTGCTGGCATTCTTTTTTGCCTGCCTGCAGGACTTGAATAGCTGCCACAACTTATCAGATGTTAGTTTGGAATTGCTGTCATTCTTTATCAGATGCCCACAGATTTATAAGAGCTGGCATTATATATTTGATGAGCCTTGGTCTAGAATCGCTGGCACTGTATCTCTTACTGCCTAGGTTTGGAAACTGGCACTGTTGATCTGATGCTCTCAGGGCTGAATTAATTGGCACATTTTATCTGCCGACTTCAAGTATGGTTCAGCTAGTACTATCTGCCTGCTGCCCCATTCTTAGAAAAGATAGTATATTTCTGGAGCAGCTGATACAGAACTCAAGAATGGAGGGCGATGTTACATATCAGGTGGTTTCTGGAGTACTTTGTATCATAGGTTCCAGAAGTGCGATCCACAGACCAACCGTTATCCATAAACTTCAAGCAGGTGGTCTGAAAAACAACTGGTATTTATTAATAAAATTAATAAAATATAACATAATCAAGGATAACATAATTGTAGTGACATATATGAATTTTGTGAAATACTTTGAAATAGAAGTATAGATTATAAACCAATAATCCAAAAGCCCCATCCAGATTGCCAGTTGTATCTACAGAAAAAGTGGATTGATTGAGCCTTAGAAAGGACTCATGCTTATCCATGACATGCTTAAATTACTTTACTGTGTATGTACCTGGAATATTGTTGCACTTAACCACCAGCCTTTCTGTAAAGTATCACATTTATAAATTATTCCTGAATCTTCCGTCCTGCAGTTTCAAATCACGATCTTGTTATTGCATTCTTTTTTTTTCTGGAAGATATTTCCATCCTGATTTTATTAAATTATTTTATATATATTAAGCTTATCACCTGTCTCATAGGTGGTGAGTTTTAAATAGGGCCTCACAGTGATTTAACCTTTTTTTTGTTCCCCAAAGTAAAATGGAAAAATCCAAAGAAAAGGCAAGGAGCGGCAGGGGATGTGCCTGAGGGAGACATGCAGCCCTGGGCTGCCTGTTTCCCATCATTACATTAAGATCATGAAATCTTTTCATTATTATTATAGTATACTAGCGAATTGCCCGTCAAAAAATTACGGCAATGAAATTGTAAGTGAGCTAATGCTATTTGGTGTATAATAATAAAATAACTAATAGATTAATAAAGTAATATACTTTACCTATTTTGAAGTAATATATGCAGGAATCATTGTGTTGAAGAGCTGCAATCTGTTTTGATGTTGCTGCAGCATTAGTGGTATGGAGCTGCTGTGTAAGCGTGATGAATGTGTGGAGTGTAATAGTGTGCGTGCGCGAGACAAAACCGTTAGCGTAGCTGTGTACTTCCGCATTGTATAAGTTATTGTTCTAAAATGGCAGCTAATGTGTGGTATGCGTCTGTAGCGGAATATCCATAGCTGTTTTGTGGTGTTTTGCGTGTTTCTGGTGGTGTTTTGCGTGTTTAGAGTCCTGTAGCCTCGTTTTCGTTTTGTTCGGCGGCCATTTTTTCTCTTCGCTTAGAGAATTTTTTTGTCTAAACTCTTTTCTTTTGAGTTAAATTAAGGTGTAACTTCATTTTTTGAGGTCCTGGATGCCCCCTCTTGCTGTAGGTAAGCTTTTTATGTATGTGTTGTGTGTATTTATTGTGATTAAAAAATTTTAATGTCCGCGGCTTGCGGCCGATTTTTGCAAGGTCGTAATTGCTCGTAACGTGTCTCGTATTTTGTTTGCGTTACAACGTAAAATTTGCGAGGGTCGCAGTTGCTGGCAAAGAGTGCCTTCGGGGTAATATATCTACCTATAATTATATTTAGCTTTTTATTTACCCCTGCAGGCACCTTACTTTGTATAGAGAATGTGCTAGAGGGGGGCCTGAATATTTTACACCGTGGCTCCCTATTCACCGGCTCATCCACTGAATAACACTGTTTATCTGATGTGTCCATGGCTGGAATTGGTTCATTATTTGCTGGCTAATCCCGGTTTTATATGGAGACTCTTTGTTTGGTTCCCTATACATGGGATAGCTATCACGTTCAGAATGTGCATCCAGGTCTGTCTTTAGCCAGATATATAAACTGACATTTTATCAGATGCCAACCCAAGTCAGATATTTCTTTGTCAGATATAATTAAAATATGCTCAACCTGGGAAAGCTGTTACTATAAATGTTCTAGGCATGAGTTGGTGCTGTTTTTCAGATGCCCTCCATGCCGTTCTTCGTTGTTCAATTCAAGCAGTGCTCCTGGGAATCAGATTGTTGGATAAAGTGCCGTATTGTTTGATTTTCCATGGTGATCCCATTAACATGCTTATGAACCACATCACTGTCCTTTACAGCACAACTTTGTGTTCCTGTGGTTACCATGGCGCCAGGATTCTTGGCCTTCATGTCACTACTAACGGATCGGCCAGGGCTTTTTTTTTTTCACCATCTCTGCTGTATTGTTGTGTAAATTGAACCGACAGAATCATTTGAATGTGAAAGCTTGAGAAAAGCAGTCTAGAACGATCATGACCCGAGCACTCAATAGGAAATGGGAGCAGAGTTATCATGGTGGTGCCTTGGGTACAATCACAAAGGATCTATAGGCCAGACTGCAGAGCAACTAGATGTCAATGAGCACAAGGGCAGCAAATTTGTATCTAACAGCAGGGATGGGAAGTGATCGGCCATTCATAGCTAGCAGGAAATATGTATGGAGGTTTTTGTCTACAAACACTAGTTGACTGTATATCTGTTCTCACAACCACAAGCTGTGAGAATTGGATCCAGTGCATAAATATTACATCTAGAAATAATGTGCTGGCCCCACCTAATTCTAGAGCCATCATATCTACCTCTTAAAGCATGCTCTTAGCTGATGCAGTATCATTTATTATTCATTTTATTAATATTATTAATATTTTTTATTTATAAAGCACCAACATTTTCCATAGCGCTAATCATTTGTTATAGGATCACTGTAGTCATATATGTAAAATAAACACCCGAAAATAACATTGTTTTTAGACTGTAAAAAAAATACAGCCTTCAATTAATTATATTTTTATATGCAATAATGCATATGTGGAATCTACTATATTTGTTTTCTGCTTATAAACTTCCTGAGGTGGAGGACAATTTTAATTCATAGGACATTTTTTTAATTGCACAATGAGAATGTGGCCTCTACAACTGTCAGTACTTTCAACAGAACGAATGAACAGCTCATTACCTTAAAAGCATGCACCCTCTTGAGAAAGTAGCAGTGGAATCAGTAGAAAAGAAACTGGATTCAATTAGTAGAGAATGAATACATATAAGAGTGAAAAATTTAGAGGTTGTGTTTAATTATTTGCTTTCTGAACTAAGAAAGCTTAGTTATTAAAAATACCATATTTAGAAAATTGACCACAGGGGTCACTTAAATAGATAGATATACACACACATGGCGTTTTATCGTGGGAATACTGCACGCTAAGAACACGTGGTAAAAATAATTTGTATATGAACTTTCCAACATCTAAACTTGATAATTGCAAAAAACATTTGTTAGGAAAAATAAACACCTAAATACATATGCAACTTTCTTTTTAGAGCTGACTCTGCTGCTTTCTCAGGACGGGGTGTTCTTTCAAAGGAATGAGCTCACCTGCAGTCTTGTTGAAAGCACGGACAGTCTTAGATGTCTTATTCCGACTCTGCAAACAGCTCTGCATTGTAAGTCTCCTCCCACCTCAGGAAATTGATCAGCAGAACCCAAAATGGCAGATTCCACTGCAGCATAAATGCATGTAAAAGTTAATAAATTAGAGGTTGAATAATGCTTTAAGAATGTTTTAAAGAAGTGTAGTATTCTAAAGATGGTCATTTAATCACACAGCTGTTGTCTAGTGGTCATTTAATCACACAGCTGTTGTCTAATGTATTTTTTAACAAAAATATATTGTTTTCAATTATACAAGTGTTTTGAAGTAATTTAGCATTGCAGTGTTGAACACAGAGCAGAAATATACTAAGAACCTACGATTTATACTGATTACTTAGATTCCTTCCTGCATAGTCCTCCCCTGACCTGGTAGGGTATCCTGTGCTGGGCCAGGGGACATCTTGGCACATGGGTGTCGGGAACTTGAGGGGATGAGGGGGACATATTCCCCCCCCCCCCCCCCCCCCCCGATTTCTCATTGTGGGTATGTATGCGCATATAAGCTGTTAAGTGTTCTGTGTGTCAAGTGAGTTGTATCCCCCCCCCACCCCTCCTACACCCCTGTCTTGGGATGATTCTTATCTATCTGTAAGTTACATACTTCTTACCATACTTCTTGTCCAACCTGCTTCTGGATACAATGCAATATTTGTATCGTATTATATGTGTTACTGCAGTTCATAGGCATTGACAGTAGAGGGAGCTCACCAATCATGGCAAGAACCGATAAGAGATTACTATAATTGACATATTGGCCTACATTCATTAAAAATATTGAGGCTATATATCTATTCAAAGTGGGTGTTTTTTTGTTAGATTGGGCTCCAACAGAGTTTCAAATTATATAAACACGGGCCCCAGAACTTTAATAGAAGCTATATTTTTTCTATATAATTTAATAATATGCTTGTACCTTTTATACTATTAAGAAAATGTATAAACAATTACAAGATGAATACTTTTTATTTTACAATGTGTACTATGTATTATTCAGATATTTTTCACACTGCTGGCATCTGAATGTCAGCATGCAGGGATTATATTATAATCATGCTTTACTGCTGAGACGTTTTGCTCTGGTATAAATACCATCTCATTATAAAAAATTATTCTGTAACTCTCGCTCCACTTTATAACTTCACCACCCCAGTTCTTGCAAGAGGGTATATGTGGCAGAGGCAAAGACATGGGGACATTTATGTTGTATGCTGCCCATGGTCATTCAGATTTAGGCGCCCTGGGTACCAACTTGAAGCTTCCTTTTTCCTTTCTATACCTCAAATCTTCAGTGTATGTGTGTTTAGGAATATATATATATATATATATATATATATATATATTATGAAATAAAGTGTCAAGTACACTTACAGATATCACAAATATCACTGTATGTAGACATGTCTTTACGTGTGCAAATAAATTTCCATGTACTGCTGCCTGCTGCCCTGTGAAAATGTTCTGCCCTAGGCCTTGTGGGACTAGGCAGAAGCAAACTCCTAGGCAAAGATTAATTGTGCACGTGTACAGTAAATAATTCTTAATTATACTCAACACTCTGATTCATATTATAATAAAAGCCAATATAAAATATTTTTTATATACCATGGAGTGATGTGCAAATAAAATCGGTAATATATTTATGCAAATGATTGGCTTAGCAAGGTCCAGTTGGTATATGCACATAAGGGTTTATACACAATTAACTTTTAAAATATAATGATTAGACACAGACAACTTCTTGGGAGGATAACTGGCCACAGCGTTTATTGGTAAACACAAACTGATGTAATAACCATAACAATAATTAACATAACCACGTGAGGGGAGGAGCCTGGCCAGAAACCGTACGCCCTACACCCTGAACCCTCATCCAGGGCCTACCGTGTTGGAACATCCGTACCACCGTAGGGTAGGATCTCACCCATTTTACCACTGTCCCTGCGACTCCCCTCACCACCCGCCGCTGCGACAAACACATAAACATAATTTGACATCATATAATATGCATTTAATAATAACCAACAAGTGCTTTAAGACAATATACAAGATAATACCTCCATTTTCCATTACTCATCCTTATTTTATTTTTATTTTTTTTATTATTATTTTTATTTATTTATTTATTTTATTTTTTTATTTTATTTATTTAGCAACATATATATACTTTAGACAACAACACTTTAGGGATGGGTATCTTTACACATGGCTAGCTGGGGGCATAATGGTGGTAATGGAGGCAAACTCCTACAACTGACTCCCCTCCCCCAGCTAGCCACCTCCTACCCATACCAGGGCCTGCCCAGTCAAGTGTCCCCTCCTCGTAAACCCCCTGGTGTGGTCTACGGGGCCTTTATTTTGTTAGATCATTCAATTTAATTTTCATTGCAAAGTATTATAGTACAAATAAATGCTCAGTTAAAGGCATATATAAGTTTCATAGATTATGAATGCATCTGAGGAGAATCAGTAGTGTATGAAAACGTTGTTTTGCATGAAAAAAATACCAAATGGACACTATTAAATGTACTCTAAACTTTTCTAGTTAGTGTTGAGTTAACAGCCCTGAAAATCCCTGTTAAAATTAGCAAGAAATTCATAATGTTGGCCAATCTCAGACAGCTATAATATTGTTTCAATCTGTGATGGCAGTTTGTGCAGCAAAGCATCATGGGAAGTGTAGCTTTGTTTTAACCATGCACAAGGAATCTAGAGGAGCTAGACACTGCTCTATATATATCTGCATTGTGCTGCTGTTGGCTTGAAAGTTATTATAGGGTTAAAAACTGTACCCAAATGCAGTGTTTCTATTGGTAGGTACCATGCCTATGTAAGCAGCTTAGGGGGTGTGGAAAACTAATTTTATTTTTTAAAATAAATAAATCTGTGTGTGTATAGAATGAGTCAATGTAATGTGTGTCTAATATAAGCAACCTATGTTAGATTAGAAAAAGATAAAAACAGGGAAACAGAGATTAGAAAAACTTAATTGAAATAAATAAGCCCGTTCACCATGGCAAGATAGTGATCCAGAAGGGACAAGAAGACCACCTGTAAATGACAGAACCTTGTGACAGACAGCTCCTTTCCCTTCGTTTAGCAAATTCAGAAATTTGAAATGTAATTTATACCCAAAATAGAGTTAAATAATTGAAAAATGTTGGCAGCTATCTTTTTATAATATTACATGTTATGAAATTAAATTAAATGTTCTAGCTGCAATGAATTCTGGGAGGAATAAATAATTCCTTGTAATTGTCTGACCTAGAAAACTTGCCCTGAATGATATTCTGATGAGAGAACCTTCCAGGAAAGCTAAAAAATGTAATTTGCCTTCCAATAAAATTCATGCACTGTGCCATTAAGGGGACATTTCTCTGTGCCTGGATGCTAGTCACACTGCAGTGCTCCTAATGTGTTGCTATTTCAGAGGATTGCTGCATTCAGCAGAATCAGACAGGCAGATCGAGGTAAATTAGTGCACATTAAGAATCTGCTGTCTCCCCAATCAATAAATATGCTCTTGAAACGTAGACTAGTTATTGCAACAGAGGCAATGTCTGGAAGCATAGTCACTATAAAAGTGCTGCTTGGTCTGTAGAGGGAACTTGCACTTCATCAGGAAATAACCGTCCCCAACTATTGGAAATAAATTATATTTCAACATGATTGTTGAACATTGTGTTGCACACTCTTTCTATTGGTTCCCAATAAACTGGCAGGGTGTGAGACTTGTACAAGGAAATAAGATGTCGAACAAGGAGTACAGAGATCCTTCTGTTTTTATGAAGGCTGAATAGGACTGTAATAAGAATATATGCCCCTTCTGGATCGCTAACGAGTCGTGGTGAAGGGGCTTTTGTACCTCATTGAAGCTGTGTGCTATAACATGTAGGGTCACCCAAGATGGTCAAGTCATGTCAAACAAATTGCAGTCCACTGGAGAAGGAACTGGCAACCCACTCCAGTGTCTTGGCCAAGAAAACCATATAGATACGCACAACCAGAAACACAGACAGTTGTGCCTGGCGTGCTACGTCTCTATGGTCACAAAGCAACAACAACAAAAAGAATATATGGTATAGATATCGCGGATGGGACAAAAACAATACCACTTAGCTAAATGGCCACTGGAATGACCCAGCTTTTTAGTAGCAATGCAAAAAAATCAATGCAAACAACTTATATATGGCGATATAAAAAATGTTCACCATCTTTGAGAAAAATTACATTTATAATTAGAGTTTTCCTCTGATCTTGATAATGGAGCTCCTCCCATCTTTGCCATACTGTTGTAGAGTATGGAGCACAAATACCTGCACCTGCTTATTTGCAGCACAGCTTTAGTTTAGGGGGGAATCCAATGTTTTCAGGGGAAGTTTTCTCACTCTCTCACTTTTTTCATCACAAAAAAAAACAGTTTATACTGATTTCTGTTACTTAAAGGGCCACTTAATTCAGCACAATTTGGACCACATCTCAGGTAAAGATCTCAAAAAAGCATGTTGAAATACTTTTAGAATTTTTGAAATCTGTGCATTTTTCACTGAGAATTCAATAAAGTCTCTGTTTACATGTGTCACTGACTGCCCACTCTCAGACATGTAGCTAGCGTCTGCTCTGTTTAGTGAGCAAAAGGAAAAAAAGAGCTAGCCCTCAATAAATCAATCTGTGCAGATTATGGAATGCTGGAATCACCTAAACAGGTCAGTTAGGGGTTAACTTTTCAGTGCATTTCTGAGTTTAGGGAAAAACTGCTATCAGTCATTGTCTTCACTGTGCACTCGGAAGGAGAGACTTTGTTTATAAACAAACGTAAAACTTTAGCTGCTATTAGTGTAATTAAAAAAATAGATCACTTTAATATAGAATCTTTCACACCATGAAGAGCACTTACAGTGAGGTAAATGGCCTTTCAATCATTAAAGAAAGACCTGCATAGTGGTCTAAATGCAAATATTTAATATATTGTCCTTGATAGTCTGTCCTACACTCAAATGCCAGAAGAATCTTAATAAAGCTGAGTTTATTGGATACAATTAAAAGCAACCTACTGTAGGTGCTGGATTAAAGCACTACGGTGGTCATATATTTAAAGTTTACTTTTTTTATGTGCAACCTTGCTTAGAATCTAAATAAAACATAATACAGCCCCTAGGTATTACTTTTTATGTGCATTTATTTTCTACTGTAAAATCTGCCATTTTGCTTCTGTAGCACAACATCCTGAGATGGGAGGAGACTTTGTATACAGAGGAAGTTTGCATCTGTACAATGGGAAAGTGTCAGTAACTACTGCCAGTGCTTCCAGCAGCACTATTACAAAGCTTGTTAGTTTACTAGGATACAGTAATAGGTAAGAAAAGGTAAGACAAGGCAAGAAAACAAAATGAAAGCCTACAGCAGAATAATTGCATGTATTTAGTTTCTTGCTTTCAAATAACGTTTTGCTCATTATCATTTAGTTGAACAAAACTCCATCTAGAAAAAAAGTTAACAACCGCTGTCTATTAACTTACAGATTCCAGACTTTTTGCTGAAATCAATGCACCTACTTGGCCTTATTCATGACACAATAGAAAACCTGTTATCAATGCAATTTACTTCATGATACATAATGCACTACCTCAGCCCTTTCCTTAGATCATAAAGCTATAACAACCCCCACAGACTGCATGCTTATGTGATTTGGTGAATAACACTTCAAGAACATTCTGATCACACAGAGCATATAACTCTATACAATTATAATGCTCTGCTTGATTTTGTAAGGAACGACGATTGCAGGGTACGAAACACTTGAAGTTCCAGAGTGCAGACCTGTCTTTTTATTTAATGATTAATATTATCATATTCAAGTGTGCACTATGGAGCATAAGAAAGGCATTTATATTTTATATGTAGGTATGCTGACAGTGCTGATCTAGAGACTATATATATATATATATATATATATATATATATATATATATATATATATATATATATATATAGTTGCCATTATTTTTTAAGCGGTTATTAGGCCTGAAACAAGGAATATAAGATATATTTATTATAGATAATACAAAAACACCAATATGATTCATGTGAAAAATCTAATGATTGTGCAGTTATTACAGAGTTAATGGACAATAAATTCAGTATATGATGCATAAAGACCCTTTGTAGATATATACTGTCAGAAATTGTAAATATCAGTCTTAATCATTGGGAACGTGTATATTTAAATTATATATACATCTAATTTCAGCATAGGATATTTTATTAAAGACAAATCCCCACTCCTATCCTTCTTAACTTGTTCTTGTAATTAAGCAGGGTAGCATTTGTGTTTTTTGTCCGGAGAAAGTGGGCTAAAACAATGTGGTTTTCTACTCCTTTTTTAATGTTCTTTTGGTGTTCCACCATCCTTATTTGAGACTACGGGTCTTCATACCCACATACTGGAGCCCACACGGGTACCATAACAGATTGATCACATATAACAATGCTTGTGATAGGAGGCGGAGCGGACCTTGTGTGTTAAAAATACGCCACGCAGAGCCAGCAGCAAAACTGCAAGTTGCTGCTAGATGGCGCTGTTGCTGTTTTAACATAACTGGGAAAGGGCAAAAACAGCGCCCGCTAAAACACTCCTCACGCGACCACTCACATCCAGAGCCCACGAGCCAGGAGCCCCCCTCCCAAGCAGCCCCACATCCAGAGTGAGGAGCCCCAACCATTTGCCCAGAACACCCCATCTGGATCTAATAGACTCCCCCCCCCCCCCCCCACTGTGAGTGTTCTTCATCCAGACCCACTCTGTGCCCTCACCCTGAGCAGCCCCCATCCAGAACCAGGAGCCCCCAGCAAACCCTCACCCTGAGCAGCCCCCCGTTCAGAGCTAGTTGGAACCTTGTGTCTGTGAAACCCCAGCAGCCCCCATCCAGATCCAGCAGGGACCTTTTGCCTGGAGCCCCCAGTAGCCCCATCCAGAGGCAGGCGCCCCCAGCAGTCCCATCTAGAGCCAGGAGGAACCTTGTGTGTTATGAATCCATTCGCAGCGCCTGCAAAACAGCAACAGCACCATCTAGCACCCACTTGCAGTTTTGCTGCGGCTCTGAGTGGCGTATTCTTAACACACAAGAACCGGCGGAGCCAGCAGCCAAGGTGTGTGGAAGCAGAAAATCTGAGCTCCCATAATACTGGTTAAAGAAACACAATCTTTAATAATATCTCACATATATATATCTGAAGGCTGGATTCATCAATCCTGACACTGGACAAACATGAATTGCTCCTACTTCGCTTTTTGGGAAGATTGTGGAAATCCACTGAGTGGCCCAAGGCAGCCTCTGATCAGGAAGGCAAGTCTGAATCATATAACCTGCCTTATATAAACACAAAGAGCCTCATTCAATTCAGAGGCGCAAGTTATGGAGGCATAAACTGTAAGTCTGCGGGCCTCCTGCAGGCCCGCAGCATCCCCAACTTATGGTGCTATTCAATTGGCCGGGCCCGCAAGTCCCGGCCTGATAGCGCACATCGTAAACCATGCTATTGAACATAGCTTTTGCGGGCTTCAACATGATCAATCACGAAAGGCTGTAACTCCCAATTCGAAACAGAGATAGTTATCATTACTTCAATGGAAAATGGAGTTTGGACTTCAAGGTCCTATGGGCCTCAAGTACGGGTTACGATCGTACCCACATTCCAGATATAATGCACTATTGATAAAGCTGTAAATATGATATTCTATTACATGCGAGTTCCATTATATGTATTAACACATTGATTGCCGGGATGGATAAAACACAGAAATTGAACATGAAATAAAGTATTTTTGTGGGCCAATTTGGGAGCTTGAGAATGTTGTGCTATTAATTCTGGATGTTACTGTATAAGATTTTATGTATAATCTTGGAGACACCTCTTTAAATTATACTACACAAAGAATATTTCACAAATATACTTGCTGTACCACACCTATTCTTTCATTTCACAAGGAAAACAACAAAGGATAAAGCTATACTACCATCTAGTGGGCAAAAATAGCAATTTGCTATAATCGGCTAATTGCAGAAACTTAAAAGGCTATAGTGTGTCAAGCATTTATATACTTTGCTACGCAGTAAACTTATGTGGAAATAAAAGAAACACTTCTTCATAAAGACAAGCTAAATGGAACAATATGGCTCTTGTCTTTCTTGCAGGATAACTCCTCTCCATAATATAGCACTCTGGGGACACTCAGTGGACACTTAAATATACTACAGCTCCTAATAACTTATAGCCTCACTTGTATAAGTTGTATACATCTGAAATTCACCTTCATTTACCGTCAAAAGACTGAAGACACAAAATTTTGTAAGCTCCACTTTCTGATGCAGGATGATGTAGCCACTCCTACCTGTAATCATACATTATAATCCAGATATGGGGGCACAACTCACAGCAAAGTGACAAACCGGACAAGCAAAGTTGAATCCCTTGATCAAAGACCAATAGAAGGGAATGGTCGGTATTTCAGCAGGAGGTCATCTAGAAATGTTCATGACTACTGCGAGCCAAGCAACACTTAGCTTCAAATTTATCAGATGCAGCTATCCGGCCTATCTCCTGGTCAGACCATGAACTGGTTAGTATCTCTCTAAGGGATTTCCTACCCAAGAGACGCTACTTTAACAGTGGAGGGGAAGTGGACCACGCAGGAGTTTGGGCCGCACACAAAGCAGTACTGAGAGGCACATACATTAAAATAGGTTCTCTTTCTAAAAAACTTGAGCTAGCCCAAATTAAAGAATTAAACATTAAGATTTCAGCCATCTAAAAAATGGCCCTTCTCTGAGACCACTCGGTGTCCAAGTGGAAATTCACAAAATCAAACAAGAATGAGGTTCTACGGAGGAAGGTTGTAACCGTTCTGCAGAGAACCCAGTCTAAATATTTTACATTTGCAAATAAATCAGACAAAATGCTTACCAAAAAACTCATCCGGCAGAGAGCAAATGCATTTATCCCCGAACTCAAAGTGAAATTACAGATGCATTCGAAAAGTATTACAATTACTTCTACACAGCTCCTCTGGTCAGGTTCTTCTGGTCATATAGAACAAATTTATAACTTTCTCTCCACCATTAATCTCCCTAAAATTAATAGCGATCAATCTGATCTCCTGGATATCCCAATATCTATGGACGAAATCAAAAGGGCCAGTTAAGAAAGTAAGCCGCACAAAGCCCGTGGCCCGGATGGTTTCACCAATTACTACTATAAGCAATTTATGAAAACTTTGTTACCTCACCTTCAATCCAAAGTAATTCTCTTACTTAAAGAAGGCAAAGATCCTTCCCAATGTAAAAGCTACAGGCCTATATCCTTGATCAATAGTGACGTTAAAATATATTCAAAAATTATAGCGAACAGGCTATCTGAAGTATTACCGCGGCTGATCCATTCGGACCAAGCAGGGTTTATTCAGGGACGAGAAGCTCCGGATAATACTAGATCATTCCTCGATCTTCTAAATCTTGCGTCAGCGAAAAATCCCCCATGATGTCGCTCTCACTAGACGTTGAAAAGGCCTTTGATGGGTATGATTGGGCTTACATGTCTGAGACCCCACATAAGATTGGCCTGAGTGACAGACTAGTGAAAGGAATATTAGCTCTTTATTCTGCCCCAAAAGCACATATTGCGGATCAGGGCTTTAAATCCCAACCGTTTAAAATAGCAAGAGGGACAAGACAGGGTTGTCCCCTTTCCCCTCTTCTCTTTGCTTTGTGCATTGAACATTAGCCATAGCGTTGAGAGAAAACCAAAACATAAAGGGAATACATATAGCAGAGCCTTTTCATAGACGACATCATTCTTACCATTACCGAACCACTGACAAACCTCTCTAACCTGTTTAATACTCTTTTTGGCAGCATCTCAGGTTTCAAAATAAACTCTAGCAAAAGTGAGGCTCTAAATGTCCTTTTACTGTAGCATTTGGAATCTTTATTATCAGCGAATTTCTCTTTTAAATGGGTCCAACAACATATTAAATACTTGGGAATCTTTATCCCTAGGCAATCTGGCCTAACTTATAACGCAAACTATCCCATGCTTATAAAAAAGCTACTTAATGACATAAATACGTGGTCTTCCTGTAAAATCTCATCAGTAGGAAAGATCCATGCTATCAAACGAATGCACTACCCAAGCTCTTGTACCTCTTTCATATAATTCCGTGTGTGGTTAACACAAAGGACATTTTGGTTCTTCAGAGGGCAATCTCCTGCTTTGTCTTGGATCGCAAAAAAACAAGAATAAATAAAACTACAATGATGGCACCCAAAAACAAGGGTTGCCTAGCCCTCCCAAACTTACTAAAATACTATAAAGCTACTAGACTGGCACAGTTAACCAAGTGGTTTGGTAAGGAGAAGGTGTCGATTTGGTTAGAGATTGAAAAACATATCCTTAAGGAACGGAATCTCCTTATTAGTGAGGTGCTCTGGTTTAGCCTACATCACAAATTAAACCGATCCCTCCTCCCCAGGAGTGTGGATTAATCTATATCCTTATGGACTCAAATGAATAAAAGGGCACCACTAATAGAGCCAGGCTTTTGGCTTACTCCTCTATAAACACCCCATAAGAATCCATCCATTAATAGACTCATTCGACTAAACGAAAAATGCTGCATAGATAACACAATTGGCAATAAAAATATTTCTATCATATATAATTACCTGTTAGACCAGGTCACACCATCTAAGCTTCACCATCAGAATTCATGGGAATCTGAACTTGATGTCACCCTAGCCGATTCACAATGGAATAAAATACACAAACATGCGACAAGTTCCTCCCTTAACATAACTTTTGAGAGAAAATTCATACAAACCCATTATGAGGTGGTACCTGACTCCAGCTAGACTGAATCTCTCAAATCCATCCTTGGATGGCAGTTGCTTCAGAGGCTTCGACTCCCCAGGTACATTAAGACATGTCCTTGATGTCACCCTAGCCGATTCACAATGGAATAAAATACACAAACATGCGACAAGTTCCTCCCTTAACATAACTTTTGAGAGAAAATTCATACAAACCCATTATGAGGTGGTACCTGACTCCAGCTAGACTGAATCTCTCAAATCCATCCTTGGATGGCAGTTGCTTCAGAGGCTTCGACTCCCCAGGTACATTAAGACATGTCCTTTGGGACTGCCCTATGATCGCCCATATATGGTCAGAAATGTACAACATTTTAGAGAAGCTATGGGAACATAGGATCCCCCAAAAACCGGAAGAAGTGTTACTAGGTCTACCTATCAATGGTCTCTAAAAGGAAGCTCAACTTCTGTCAAGTCAATTGTTTTTAGCAGTCAGAACTATCATCGGTAAAATGTTTAAATCGGCTATTCCTGAATATAGAGTAATAATGAAAAAAATCAAATTCATACACTCAATGAGCCTTTTTCGCAGCCGACCTAGATAATTCCCATAGAAAGTGGGCATCCTGTTGGGATGCCTGGGGACTACGCATTGGGTGGTAATACCCCAAAAAGGGATATCAATACTCATACCACTCCCAGAGATAACAACACACTATACTTCACCCCTTCACCCCCCTCTCCCACTCCCCCCCCCCCCCCACTCTTTCTCTGTCTTGTTTTCTATTTTTTCCCATATTCTCTTTCCTCTTTCAACTGCATTAGATGACAAATATAAATGCGACAAATGCTATAAAAAAAAAACTAAATATGGAGTTAAATGGAAATAAGTCTTCCTTTTACTCTCCAGGTGTTACAAATTCACTTGTTACGTGTTCATTGTAATGTATATTTAACACTTTCACAAAAAGAATGCACGTGATAAAGCATTTACCATCATACAACTTTTTAGCATAAAATTAGGTAATGTTATTATGCTTCCTCATTTTGTCATTATATCTTACTAGTAACTTGCCCGTCTAAATGATGGGATAATATTTGATATGGCTGTCCCCCCTCCTCTTTGTCTCTTCCTCCACTCTCCTTCCCCTTTGTCTCTTTAACCCCCCTCTCCCCAATGTCTCCTTCCTCCTCTCCCTCCCCTGTGTCTCTTCCCTCCCCCTCTCCCTCCCCTGTGACTCTTCCTCCCCCTCTCCCTCCCTTGTGTCTCTCCCCCTCTCCTTCCCCTGTGTCTCTTTCCCCCTCTCCTCCCCATGCCTCTCTATGACAACTGAGGGGGACAAATCCCCAGACGTTTCTCTGTTTGTATGTATGTATATATAAGCTATTTTACGGTCTATGTATATAATGAGCTGCATCCCCCCCAGAAATATTCTGACTCCTGCTTATACAGGTGGACCAACTTCTACACTTAAACAAATCCATTTACATGATTCTGAAGAAAAATGGGGTTGTTCTGTTAATATAAATTCTTACAAGTTTAGTCTCTTGATCTCAGGAACAAACTTACCTATTTTTGGTGGACCGCACTTGAAATTGGTTGTTTAAAAACTATTTAATATTAGTTTATTAGTTAACCATGTTGCTTTTTTTAGCAGAAATAGTTATTCAAGGTCCTTCTATTTACTTACTAATTTATCTCAGATGATTAATTGTACCAGGTTGAATAATAATAATAACAGGGGCTTTAACACTTATACGCATCTCTCATTTTTCACTGAACTATAGGACCATGATCTTATCTTCCTGATAATCTTCCCCCAATGTAAGAGCTAATTAATCGCCGGAGATAAAGTAACAAGTCAGTTAGCAGGATCTTGACTAGACATTTCTCCTAAAATGTGTGTGTTCGGTCCTTAAGTCGTGTCTGATTCTCGGTGACTATATGGATGCAGCACGCCAGGCAAATCCGTTTTTGTTTCTGGTGATGCTTATCCATATGGATTTATTGGCAAAGATACTGGAGTGAGTTGCCAGTTTCTTCTCTAGTGGACCGCGATTTGTCTGACCTCTCTGTTATGATTTGTCCATCTTGGGTGACCCCACATGGTATAGCTCACATCTTCAATGAGGTACACAAGCCCCTTCACCACAACAATGTATAGATGCAGAAGGGGCTTGCCTAAAATAGAAACGGTTAAACATTTAAATGTACTTTTTATTTTTGTAATAAAAAGCAATTGCAAAATGCATTGTAGGGAAACATTTCATTTATACCATAACTGGAACCTTTAACTTCTCAAGTGTGGGTATTAGATTAGTATTGTGTTTATAGATAGATACATTAATAGGTAGACATGTTGTACACTATATGGATTGTATTTGTTGCATTGCCAAAATGGGATTAAATATATATACTTCATTGTATGCAGTTTGTGGGCTGGGCCCCACAGGGATTATCTCTGCATTAGCTCACATGTTCCTACTGGAGGGCAGATTGTACCTCTAGATGACCTCATAAAGGTGAATAATTGGACACTCAGAGCACAGTCTGGACTAATTATAGATTTATAATTCATACGATTGATCCCTACAGGATGTTGTCCGTGGACTGATGGTAGCCTCATCACATAGAGCTGGTCCTTCCCTTGTTTATATCCCTCTTTGTATTGATTATAAGCTCTCATTATTGTGATGCTTTGAGAAATTGTGTGACTTCTTATTCTTATGCTTTGTGTCTATGTTAGAAAGTGAAAAACTGAAAGACTCCGTGCTCCATGATTAAGGTATCACCACAATGAAAAATATTTGTAGTTTCAAAAACTTGGGTTTCACCTAAGAGCATATTTAGGCTGAATTTTTTTTACAAAAACTATATTTTAATTAGAAAGAAGCATGTGATGTTTTAGTGAAGGTTTATTTGTTGTTTTTCTGTCCTTCAGTCATGTTCAACTCTCTGTGACCATATGGACGCAGTCACATCTGTCTGTGTTTCTGATTATGCTTATCCATATGGTTTTCATGGCAAAGATACTGGAGAGGGTTGCCAGTTCCTTCTCCAGTGGGCTGCAATTTGTCTGACATCTCTGCTATGACCTGCCCATCTATGGTGACCCTACACAGTATAGTTCACAGCTTCATTGAGGCCACTTCATCACGACAAGGGGGAATGTTTAGTAGAAAGTGCTTAAAGGCTCTGTTTTTTTTCTGCCTAAAAAGCATACAAATTGTATCTACAGCTCATGAAGACACAGACTCTGAAGTGCAGTGTTTCAAATGAGCCAATCAGTGACATCTCTCTTCAGCATGTTGCTGAAAAATGCTCCCTGATTGGCTACTAGGAGACAACGTACACCAAGAACAACCATACTGTGTCTTCATGAGCTATATGGGACAGACCCAAGCAGGAACTATATGTATGAATTTAGGCAGGAAAAAAAAAACAGCTTTGAAGCACTTCTTAAGAAAGTACATATAAAAGGAATCAAGAAACCTTCAATGTCGTTAAGGAGAGTTTCTATGATATTACAAACCCACCTCCCATTCACTACACTGTTCAGTAGATAAGTTCATGCCTTAGGCTCTTAGGTATCAGGAGGAGCTGAGACTGGACAAGAGGGAATTGTTATACACAGAGTATGCAAGTATTAAGATGTTCATGACTTACAGTGCCAATATTCAGTTTTTTTACTACTTCACAACTGTAAGGTATTTCCTAAAGTTCAGTGGTTCTTGAAGTAACAACCAACATGGGGTCTCCTTGCATTGGTATATTTACCATAATATTTTGTGAGGATATTTATTGCACTTACAGTGTACATACTTACACTCTGCTCTGTGTATTCTTTGCAGTTACATAAATATGGTGGTGTCCAATGGGGTGAAAGCCCAAGCAAATAATCCAGAAGTTAAAGTAAGAGGGCCAAATCTTCACATCAGTCAGGTCATCAACAAGTTGCGGCAGTTCACACAGGTAAGAACAATTATTATCATGTGATAAATTTTTGTACAGAGGTTATTTAGTCCTATATGTATTGTATACTATGAAGTACTGCACAAGATGTTTTATAAAGTAAAAAAAAAAATGAATACAGACGTCTTAATAATATCTACAAATAATCTCTACCCTTGTAGGTGATTAATACTCACGGGTTTATTGTTGGAATATGTTCATGTTCGATGTCATTGCCTTTATAGCAGATACATATGGTTTGTATTGTATTAGGTGTCAAATTTAATTTTCCTTTTTTCTGGATTGAACCAGCAATATAAAGTACTTAAGGACTAATAGGAGTTTTTTTAACTCCCACTAAAAGTGCTTAACACTATCTTAATGTGAAATTTTATTTTCCTTTTTTCTGAAGACTGAAGATTTGTGTTTAAGCAAATCAAATACTTTTATATATGAACTAATGATTATTGTATTGTTTTAAAAGCTCAAAAAATAAACATTAAACCCTTTTTAAGGTTCAGCTCTAGCAATAGCCATATTACTTAAAGTGCCACTGGATTGTTCATACAACAGAGTCTCATTTGTTTAAATAGTACATGGTTAGCCATAAAATCACAATTTAAAAAAAAATCAGTGTAGTATTAAAACTTACATTTGAACTTTAGTGTTTCCAGGAGATAGGAGATGAACTGCTGGAGGAGGCTTTTGTATTTTTTTCTGATTGGTAAACTAAGAATGGTGGTAAAGACTCTTAACAGTACAGCTTCCTGGGCAAATCCTCTCCCCTGGAACCTGTTAGGGTGTGGAAAGATGCATATCTACTGAAGTCTAAAATCCTAAAATTCAAATGTAAGTTTTAAAAGCTACATTGATTATGTATTACTAATTGATCATTAAATAAATTAATGTAATCCTATCGTGGTCCTTATATAGTTCTTGGGGACATGGTAATAACTATAAGTAGTCTACGCAACACTCATGTCTGGAAGCATAAGATCCAGAAAAGTTCAGACCAAGCTTCATTAGCACCATTTATGAGCCGACCAGCGAACAACACACACATAATAGCCATTGCAGAGTTACATCCCCCACCTCCAAAACTACATTAGCTGGTTATACAGCCATCATCTTCATCCCAACCACAGACATGCTTCGAGCTACTGGCCTCTGTCAATTATTATAAATAAGAAAACCATACTATCAGCACAAGTGTAGACAACAGTCTGAAATTATGCGAGTGGAGAGAAATTCTTAGCAAATTCCTTGTGGTTTTACCATTTAACAAGACTATGAGCAAACGGTATAAATATGTGAGCAGCTCGCTCTGTAAGTCCAGGGGCCCTAACAAGCGCCACACCGCAGAGCGATGCGAGATCCACTGACTGACAGCCTCAGGTCCCTCACTGGATGCTCATTTATTCCCAAGGAGTGGATTAGACAGAATACTGATTAGCGCCTTGATGTTTTCATGCTGTAAATAGCACAGGTCTTTTGATCATAATTTTATACCAGTATCTTCTGTAAGATCAAAGCATTGAAAGTATGACAAACTGTCCCTGTTAGTTTTACACTGTAAGTTCATTTTCAATGTGTAGGAAGTATCAATACGATGTCCTCATGCTTTCTTTCAACACGCCATTCTACACTCCTTTATTTTTTTTAGTCTGGTCTGTTTGGGTATTGTTAATAAAACTGTTATTATTTTATAGTTTGACGGAGCCGACATTTTCTTTGGAGCTGTAAAAATGGAACAGTAAATACATGACAGTACAGAATTAACTGGACCAGAACTAAACTAGCCCCCTGGGAAGTTGCATTCTAGAGCAGGGGTGGGCAGGTTCAGTCCTGGAGGGCCACATACATGCCTGGATTTGATGATATCCCTGCTGCGCACAGGTGAGTCAATCACTTCTTCAGTCATCCTGATTGGCTCACCTGTGCACATAAAGGATATCTTCAAATCCAGGCCTGTGTGTGGCCCTCCAGGACCAAACTTGCCCCCTCCTGAGCTAGAGGGAGATAAAATAGTTGAAAATAATGTTTAGTGCATGGTGGTTAAGATTAGATCTACCGACAGAGTATTAGGGAGTATGCGCCAACCAACAGTTGGGTCTACAATACAGGTAGATCAGGATCTCGCTCCGCAGTGGCGGCCATACAGTCCCACCAACCACCATATAGCAACCTATGCCACCATGATGTAGTTTTATTTTATACAGACAAAGGACAGAGATGGAAATTGCAACATGCAGGCTTGGTAAAGAAAAAGGAAGCCCGTTGTAAAGATTTTTTTTATAGAAATGTGAAAAACGTAAAGGCTTTGTTTATTGTTTTTTATTTCTAAAAACATCAAGTTATCAAGTTTAGTTGGTCAAAAGACCATATAAAAAAAATAATGACCACAAGGGTCCTTTAAATCTTAAGACATGTCAGATTCAGTGTCATGGAGAAACAGTGCTCTTGGTAATCTGTTAATTTCTCATTGATCGTCCATTTTCTTCTTAATGGTATTTTGTTGTAGTGTATGCAATTATTCTTTAGTGCAGGGTTCCATTTTCTTACTGAGCGTACTTCTTGCAGATTCTGTTTCACCTGGGTGTCTTCTTGTAAACTGATGAGCATACCATTAGACCCAGTGAATACACTGACAGTTGTATATACAGATACAACGGTTCAGTGTATTCGAAGTCTCCTCCCTCCTCAGGAAGTATGTCTCTCTGTGATCTCATAGACCGAAACACACCATGCTGATCCACTTGGTTTTCATGGCAGAGATTCTGGAGTGGGTTGCCAGAGCCACAGCATACAGCTCCTGATATTCCTAGGTGGTCTCCCATCCAAGTACTGACCAGGCCCAACCCTGCTTGGCTTTAGGGTGGTGTGACCTCTTGGTTCCCTGACTGGAATCGAAATCAGGTTGCAGCGGTCCAAATCCTAACCACTGGACTAGCAGGGAACCCAAAATGGCAGATTACACAGCAGCACATAAAAATGTATATACAAGTAATAAATTACAGGCTGTATTATTTGTTTCACATTCCAAAAACACTTTCACCTACTTTCAAGAGTAGTTCTTCACAAGACGCTATTTTATGTTTTTGATCATAGTGATCTATTAAATTGAAGACCCTGTGCTTAAAGAATGACTGTAAGATCCTTAGAGGGTTCAGAATCTGATACTGATACATTTATAAAATGTGGAGCTTTGTTTCTTTAGACTTCCCAAGTGCTGTGATTTAGTCATATTTACCTTAGCAACTTAAAAATGTGATTTCTTTCATCTGACATATCAGTTTGGAATTTGCATGAGCTCATAACTAGTTTATAGGAAGTGAGCAGTTTTTTTAACTATCATAAAACCATGAAAAAACAACTTTTCCAGCTATTATTTAATAACTTTCTAGTTTCTTCTTTTACATTTTCTGTAATTAAAACACTTTCCTTGGGTCATATAATTTATATTATATTATGCTTTTTTGAGGAAGTAACAGATAATAGATTATGGGTAGAATAAAATGTATATTGAAAAAAATAAAACACTGTTAAATATGAAGCTTTCAGATTATTGATTCCTATCAAAGTTTCATGGGTTAATACAATTCTGCAGTTCTTCCAGTAAACCCATCATTTATGTATGTAGCACATTTCATAAAACGTTTTATTTTTTTTAATATCTAAAAATCCCTCTAATGATTGTGTTGACACCCACATGGAGTGTCTACACAGGCCAATAGGAGAGCACTGATGTCAGTTCTGAAGTCACTGCTGGTATGTGCTTCCAGGTTCAGTGTCTGCTCTCTGTCTGTGCTGCCCTGCTCTTTAACACAGGTCAGCACAGACACACTGCATATTCCAGGCTGCTTTGCAGCACAATCAGGAACCCCAGAGAAAATTAAAATGCTTGAGCCTCCTCCTGATTGGCCAAAACAAATTATGCATTTAATGCTAATTTAGCCTGGGTTTCAATGGCGTGTTTACTCTAATTTTAAATTGTCAGAAATTACAAGACATTTTGCAATCTTCAAGGTACATTTCTAAATGTTTACTTTGGTATTTTTTCATGCAAATTTTTTTTACATACACTGCTGATTTTTCTCTATCAGATGCACTCATAATCCAGGAAATTCAGATATGCCTTTAAAACTATCCATATGTTATAATAGCAATTTATTAAGACGACATACTTTTTAGGATATGTTTTTGGGTCACGTTTTGCCAATCGTGGCACAGTATGTGTGTATTAATGTGATTAGTACAAACAATATTACATTGAGAAAAAGAGCAGCTTTTTGGGTTATTATGGCTTAAAATTAAGCTTTTATTGTATATAAAAAGTGACAAGGAGAAAGAAAGAGGAAATTCCTCTTGGTTAAAAATATTAAAAATTGGAACCAAAACAGAGAGAAAATGAGCCATGAATTTATAACCTTATCAGGCTACAATTTTCCTAATATTTCTCTGCACTAATTAGTTATGTTTAAAAAAGGATATAATAATCCTTAATGTTCTTAGTGTATATTTCTTATAGCACTACTCCTTCCCCATGTATAATCCTTGGGGAGATAACCCGCCGCTACAGTTCATGAAAGATTTTTTCAATAATTATTATGTAACAGTAATATTATTGGATAACAAAAATAAATACATTCCTTCATATACACTATAATTGGTGACTAGACATACACTGTAATTTGATACTTAAATTTGTATTTATAAATATGGATAGGCAACCCAATCCTTAATTAATGTGTTATCCTTTACTAAATAGATACTATTTTCCAAAATAACATTGTGTTTAGCAGTCACTGGCGGTAGACATTCCCGTGGCATCGGTGCTTGCAGATTTAATGATCTTATATTAGGTTATAGTCATACTATTCTAAACACAGAATAACTACAACATGATATCAGATAATTGAAACTTTATATTTTTACTTTTTATAGCCCTTCATTGCAGGGTTCCATTCCATTCCATAGAGGGAAGGACTACATAGAAGTAATGGGGTAAAAAGTGTAGAGGGGTAAGAAATGAATTAAATAGTCATGGGGGTGGAGAAGGGGAGGGGGGTTAGTATAGTCAATAGGTAGGTATTGCTAAGTTACTCAAGTACAGTGGCAGGCACTTCAGAACTACAGATTCATAACATGAGGTGTATGCTAGCTAATGCCAGAAGCTTGCCAGGAAAAATGGGAGAGTTAAAATTAATAGCATTTAATGAAAATTGGATTTAATAGGCATTACTGAAACATGGTGAGATGAATCTCATGACTGGACTGTTAATCTGGATGCTTATAAACTATTTTGGAATGATAGGGGCAATGGTAAAAGGGGAGGAGGGATTGTCTGTATGTTAAGCCTGAATTTTAGCCTATAGTCAGAGAAGATATTTATGCTGGAACTATTGGTAATGTTGAATGCTTGTGGGTAGAGTTAAATAGCGGAGCAGCAAATTCCAAAAGAATATTGGTAGGAGTATGCTATAAACCCCCAAATATAATTGAAAGTGAGGAACTGCAATTATTGTTACAGATTGGAAATGCAACCAAGTATGGTCAAGTTCTAATAATGGGAGATTTTACTTACCATGAAATAAACAGGATAAATGAGACCAACAGTTCAGCTAAGGGGAGCAGGTTCTTGAGCACACTCAGGGATCATAATCTGGCCCAGGTTATACAAGAACCTACTAGAAATGAAGCTATCTTGGATTTAGTCATCACAAATAATATTGATATGGTATCAAATGTTGAAATAGGGCAACATTTTGGAAACAGTGATCACAACACAGTCTCTTTGTGATTGAATTAAAAAAACAAAACTGTAAGAGGCCAACAAAAAATCTTAATTTTAAAAGGGCAGATTTTAATGGTCGAATGGCAGCAATACAGCGTATAGACTGCGACAAAGGACTGATGAGAAAAAATACTGAACATAAATGTAAATCCTTACAAGAGGGGTCAGAGACTGCTTTACGTGAGTACAAGGAAATCAACAAGGCTTGCAAAAGAGCTATTAGACTGGCTAAAATAGAACATGAAAAATTTGTTGCAAAGGAGACTGAGATTAACCCTAAAATATTTTTAAAAATATATTTATGGGAAGAAGACCAGAAAGGAAGCTATAGGAACATAGCAATGTCACACAGGCCGTCTGACAATTAGTGACCAGGAAAAGGCAAATGAGCTAAATCTTTTTCTTCAGTATATACAAGGGTGATACCAGTAGTTGGGACACTGCAACAAAATGGGGCTACACTATATTCACCAAATAATTGGTTAACACAGGAAGGAATCCAAAAGAGGTTGGAAAAATAAATGTTAATAAAGCTCCAGTATGCTGATGGAATACATCCAAATTTACTGAGGGAACTGGGCTCTGTAATAGCCAAACCATTATATCTAATTTTTCCAAGATTCACTCAACACAGGGTCGCTACCAGATGTATATTTAAGAAGGAAGCAATAGCAAACACTTCTGTAGTGGGAAAGGTTTTAGAAGGGTTAATAAGGGATAATATGCAAGAATATGTCTATTTGAACAGGATTATAAGAATCAACCTGGATTTACGAGGAGTAGGTCATGTGAAACAAATCTAATTTGTTTCTATGAGGAGGTTATTAGGAACTTAGTAGATGTAGTCTTTTTGGATTTGGCAAAGACTTTTGATACAGTGCCACATGGAAGACTACTGTGCAAATTAAAGGATACAGGGTTGTTGCAAATGGAACATACTCAGAATGGACTTATGTGTTAAGTGGGGTTCCTCAGGGTTCAGTATTAGGTCCTCTCCTTTTTAACATATTTATTAATGACTTAGAAGTAGGACTAGAAAGTATTGTCTCCATTTTTGCAAGGTAATTAAATCAGAAAAGTATATACTTTTCCTCCAAAGGGATTTGCATAAATGGCAGATAAGATTTAATGTGAATAAATGTAAAGTTATGCCTTTAGGAATGAAAAATAGCCATGCAATTTATACTCTTAATGGAGCAAATCTAGGGGCATCATACATTGAAAGGGATTTTTGAGGACTTGTGGACAACCACCTAGTTAACAGTTCTCAATGCCAAAAGGCAAATAGAATATTAGCATGTATTAAGAAGGGTATAGAAGCAAGGGAAGCAAACATAATTCTGCCACTATACAAATCCCTAGTACCCCCTCATTTGGAATATGGAGTACAATTTTGGGCACCACTTCATAAAAATTAAATTTTAGAGCTGGAAAAAGTACAGAGAAGGGCAACAAAACTAATAAGGGGAATGGCGGGGCTAAGTTATGAAGAAAGGCTAACCAAATTAAACGTAATTTCTCTTAATTAGAGAGGGAGTATTGATCCAGGGAGGAATCCAATCTCCAGTATCTGGGGTTGGGAAGGATTTTTGTTTTCCCTTTTGAGACAATTGGCAAAATCCACATATTGCAGATCAGAGGAGATCGATAAAAATTGAACTTGTTGGACCAAAAGTATTTTTTCAACCTCAATTACTATGTAACAAAAATATGGCCTCTAGCGCATAGTTTGCTGCAGTGTGCTCTACTATTTTGGTTTCTGCTGATCAGCTTTTGGAGGTAAGAGAAGACTTTGAATGCTCAGGAATTTTCCATCCATACAGAGGGAATGTAGCATCTTCAACTGCATGTACATTTGGCAGGAAAATAGGAAAGCCCATTAGTTTACAAGGACACAACCGCCTGGGAAGGTAGAAGGCAGAATCAATGCAGAAGAGAACATGGAACCCTGCAATAAGGAAAACATGCATATATAGCTTAAAATGTAAACTTAAAAAATGCTTTCTTGGCCATGATCAAGCTTAATTATTTAAAATATCACAGTAATCTGACCACAGTAGCCAGGAGTAAACAATACGCCAATCTAGTCTGCCCATTTCCATGTCTACCTAATCTATATAAAATGTTTATGCTTCATAAATCACCAAAATACGGTAATATTCTACACTCAAAAACACACCATTTTTATACTTTGTTGCTTTTCATATACAGTATACATAAACTAGTGATTCTTCTATTTATCACCCACACAAGTCATAATGCATATACCATCATCAAACACATACATTCACAATCATTTCACATTTTTAAAATACAAAATTGTATTATTGTACACCTATTTTCTCCCAATAAAAAACAGCAGTTGAAAAATCTATGGCAGTCACTTGTCATTTTTGTACTTATACAAGACTATGCTTTTGAAAGAAGGGAAGAATGGTATACATTTTAAATTCCTTATACATGGCTCTTGGAGCCACCCTCCAAAATAAAATAAAAATCCCTTATGGTTTAGTGGGTGGCTCTACGGTGGTCATCAATCATTTTACTGGCAGACTCTAGAAGGAAGTAAGACTCACTTTTGGAAAGTCCACAGGGGAGCTGCAGAAGACAATAACCACTTGTCCTCTGCATTTAAGGGGTTAAATATATACTTGCAGCACAATCTTAAAATATATCAAACAGTTCAAGTACACTTGTTATATTGTATAGATACATAAGCCAAGGTGTATGTATATATATATATATATATATATATATATATATATATATATATATATATATATATAGTAAGAGTCATGTGTGTAGGAGCCAAAGAAAATCTGTGGGGGACACTGCATATAGTATAAAATACCACACAACTGGTTCTCTGCACATAAACACACCCATTGAAAAATCTGGGGGGGACTAGTACCCCTCACCCCCTCCTACACCCATGAAAAAGATACTTGTCTTTGCAAGAACAGAACCACCTCATCAGTTTCGCATGTTCTGCTAAATGGTTCACCTGAAAAAACTTATCTAATCCCATTGCTCCATGACACTTTCTCATGAACTTTTTTGGCAGTTGCCTCCAAGCTACCTGAAGTTAACCTATGTCCTCTAATTACTCCCCTGAAATGATGATTTGCTTAATACCTTCCTTCTCCACCTTATAACAATAAAGAAAAGTAGAAGAGTCTGTCCCTAGGGCACGGCTTCCTCTATTGAAGATTTAGGAAGTTTCTAATTCATTCTCAATATATCACTTTCTTATATACTGTAATGAAACAAAATACTGTATATCAGAGGTCGTTCATGGACCACCATTGGCTCATGAGCACCACTCAGATAGCCCACAGTTCAAGTGACGTTACCAAATAATTAAGAAACAAAATGCATAAAAATATTTGTGTAAATGCCTACCTACTATATTGCATTATTATTATTATTATAACTAGCGAATTGCTCGTCAACAAATGAATTGTAAGTGAGCTAAGGGTGATTGGTGTATATAATGTGGCTGATGTAGCGGCGTTCGTTTTCTATGTCGTGCAAGTTTTTCATAATATTCGTTTTCTATGTCGTGCGATTTGTTCGGAACATCCGTAGCTATTTGGTGGCTATTTTCGGAATGTCCGTAGCTGTTTGGTGGTGTTTTGCGTGTTTATGATAGTGTTTTGCGTGTTTAGGGACCTTTAGCCTCGTTTTCGTTTTGTTCGGTGGCCATTTTTTCTCTCGCTTAGGGGATTTTCGGGTCTCTAAACTGCAAAATTTGTGGTTAAATTGAGGCGTAACTTCACTTGCAGAGGTCCTCGATGCCCCCCCCCCCTTGCTGTGTGTAACCTTTTTATGTGTTTGTTGTTAGTATTTGTTGTGTTTGTAATGTTTTTGGGGTTGCGCGGGTTGCATCCTTGTTTTCTAAACTCGTAGGTGTTTTTCGGCAAATCCGTAGGTGTTTGGTGGTGTTTTGCGTCTTTAGACTGCTGTAGCCTCGTTTTGGTTTTTTTCGGCGCCCACTTTTTCCCTCGCTTAGAGGATTTTTAAGTGTCTAAACTCTTTTAATTTTAGTTAAATTGAGGTGTAACTTTAGTTTTCGCGGTCCTGGATGCTCCCTCTTCCTGTAAGTAAGCTTTTTATGTATTTGTTGTGTGTATTTGTTGTATTTTTTATGTGCGCGTGTTGCGGATGTTTTTTGCGAGGTCGTAACGTGTCTTGTATTTTGTTTGCGTTACAACGTAAATTTTGCAAGGGCCCGCAAGCGTTAGCAACAACTCGTATGCTCACAACTATATATGTGATGCTTCATTCCTATGTAGCACTGTACTGTATAATTATTAAGCAGAAGATACATAAGTTATTAGGTGGTGCATTGAGATCTTCAGACCAAGACAGTGGTCAACTTTTATTTGGCCTATTGAAAATAATAATTGGAAAGTACGGCTGCATATTCTCCACACCAAAGCTGTATGGTTTATGTGCACACTGAGTGCTGCTGGATTTTATTTTGCAGTTACCATTTTGTCTGTACCCAGTGTGGGATGTGCAGCAACTTGTTATAGATTCTTCTCACTGTTTGCTCAGCTCTTTGCTGTCAGGTGAAAGGATTGCTCTGGAATTACAAGTTTTTTTTATTGTAATAATGGACAGAAAATCTTAGTTTGTACATGTTGGATTCAGTTGTCAGGAGCTCATGCATGACTTGCTTTCAATCACTTCTAGCTGTCCCAGTGTTTGTTTCGCTAACATAACAGCTGCCTTAAATGGGATTGCATTGCCGGAGAGATGTTTGGCAGCATAACTCAACACATCTTCATACTAACCCTACAGACAGGACTGAACAGTCCGTGTGGGATTTGCAAACTTCACAATAACGTTTGAGATTCTTTATCACAATGATATATAGACATGTGATAGGCCCCAGGTAAAAGAAACATGTTCTAGTCCAGTACAAAGGAAGGTTTAACAGCTGCATACAGGTAAGCTCTGTCCTGGTATGCAGAGCAAGGAGAGAAAGCGAGGGAAGCTTTAACTTTATAAGATGTGACATCCTAAAGGGAATAGCACCATTCCACATCAGGTCCTAAAGGGAATAAGACCATTTCAATGTAGGGCTGTATTCACAAAGGTTTGCTATCTAACTAATGAGACCCGACAGCACCATTTTTGTTTGTCTCTGACACCCATAAGCACTAGTTTTACAAACACCTCCCATCTCTTTTCAGCCACACTTTGTTGAACATAAATGATTAGCTGCCCCAGGTAACCATGTTCCAGCACATACAATATGAGAGAAGCCAAAGGGTATTGCTCATATCCCCTCTGCTCTAATTACACCTCTACCCTTGACCGTTACTTGATTTCATAACTGCCTACTAGACTATTTCCATGCCGCTCCCACTCTTTGGAATTCCCTTTACCAATTCATTAGACTATCACCCACTTTTCAGACCTTCTTTGAAAACCTACTTATCCAGAGAATTAGATCCTTAATTCCAACAACCAGCAGTTCAAACAAGACCATCTATTGTAGCGGTCTCTCCCTGTCACATTCCAACATCTATCCACCAAGCACTCCCCTCACCTCTCCAATATCCAAATCATTTATTCAATTGTAAGGGCAAGAGCTGGGCCCTGAACACTTTCTGGATTTACAAATGTAGTATCTTGTCTTATGTATGCCCTCTTCAACGTGTACATATATATTTTTATTTTGTTTATTGTACCTCTCTCTCACTGAGCAATATTTGAAACCTAGCAGTACCACATGTTATATACAATCGCATACTACCATATGTTTTTATTTCATGTTACATAGATTCATGTTGCACTGTCATGAGCGCAATAACAACACAGAAACTTCTATACTATCATAGGGCTAGAAGTGGCACACAGCTCAATATAGTATAATCACAAACCTGTCAGCACCTTACTTTTGCATTGTCAGCCTTCAAGGTCCTCCAAGTCCTTTAAGGGACATTATATAATATACATAACGGAAGACCACCCATCCTCCCTTCATCTTCCCAAAACTTCCCTATTAAGTTAAATTAAATAACGACACAACACCATATATTAGCAAAAACAGCCCCTCTACAAACAGATGGGAAATTCGCTCAACCACAAAGTCAGTACCTTATCCTGACAAGATATAGCTAGTTTTAACTACCATCCACTGGGAAGTCTTTATCTTACATCTACCATTTAATCCCACCCTATGTCCTATAAGCATTACCAACTTTAACCAAATAGGTAAATAATGAGCATCATTGTTTACCTAAAACTTTTCACCCACCACTCAAACAATATAGATACAACCTACACCCAATTTAAAAATGTCTTCAAAATTTTCTGATAACATGTCCTCCTGTCATCCCTACACCCATTACCCCTCGGGCCATGCTTTAGGAAGAAGGAAGAATATCTCCACAAACCTACTCCTCTGGATATGTTGTGTTATCTACTGAGGCTAATGCAAACTTAATCTATTGGAAGATCAAAGACATTTTTTTTTTATGACTTTCTGGTGTATGTAAAACCTAATGAGCCAAATCCTCCTTCTAGGCCATGGCCCTATGCCCAGCACCAGTGCTGCTCTTCTCGTGGCTGTGAGGTGAATAACTGATGAGCCTGAGGTGCTAATGGCGAACCCATTATTGGATGCCAGCTCCACCTCACCTTGTCCTTCCTGACCTCTTTCTCTAAGCAAGGTCAAGATCCCCTGCAGCATGCCTCTTGTGGACTGATTCTGGTACTCAATAACTGATTCTTTTTGTAACTTCATAAAATGCTTGAAATGAAGGTGTTTTGTCAATTTAAATATATAATAAATAGATCTAAAGTCTATCACATATATAGTTGTGAGCATACGAGTTGTTGCTAACGCTTCGGCGCTCCTTGCCAGCAACTGCGACCCTCGCAAACTTTACATCGTAACGCAAACAACATACGACACAGCAACTGCGACCCTCGCAAACTTTACGTCGCAACGCAAACAACATACGAGACACGTTAGCACTCATTACGACCTCGCAAAAATCGTCCGCAACCTGCGGACAGGAAAATATTAAAAACACAATAAATACACACAACACATACATAAAAAGCTTACCTACCGCAAGAGGGAGCATCCAGGACCTCAAAAAATGAAGTTACATCTCAATTGACCTCAAAATAAAAGAGTTTAGAGAAAAGCGAGAGAAAAAATGGCCGCCGAACAAAACGAAAACGAGGCTACAGGACTCTAAACACGCAAAACACCACAAGAAACACACAAAACACCACAAGAAACACGCAAAACACCACAAAACACCTACGGATATTCCGCTAAGACATATACCACACATTACCCGCCATTTTAGAACAATGCGGAAGTACACAACTACGCTAACGTCTAGTCTCGCTCACGCACACTATTACACTGCACACATTCATCACGCTTACACAGCAGCTCCACACCACTAATGCTGCAGGAACATCTAAACAGATTGCCAGCTCTTCAACACAATACTTCCTGCATATATTACTTCAAAATAGGTAAAGTATATTACTTTATTAATGTATTATTTATTTTATTATTACACACCAAACAGCATTAGCTCACTTTTTATTATTATATTTATCATATTATCATATTTATCATATTATCATATTTTATTGCCGTAATTTTTTGACGGGTAATTCGCTAGTACAATATAAACCTAAAGGTGAGAACGACACTACTACAGGCTTAGCTGCTGGTCGTGTTATCCTATTATAGGTCTAGTAGTCTTCCATGTTACATTGTCATTGACCTAGTAGTTTCCCATCTTATCCCATTACAAGCCAAGTAGTTTTCCACGTTATGTTTTCACTGGACGAGCAGTCTTCCATGTTATCTCATTACAGGTCTAGTAGTGATATGCTTTGAGTTGCAGTATCACTGGCAAAGGGGAAACATATTTTGCGTGACATTTCTTGTGGCAAAGCATATAAGAATAAATACAAATATTTAGTTAATAACATAAATGTTTATTTTAAACAATTTTGTTGAAACCTGTTCACACTGATGTTGAAATCTTATTTACCCACCACCCGGGACATCAGCCACTCTTCAGATCTGTGCATCTGTGGGGTGTGTCATTATGAACACCTTGTAACCTTTCCTATTTAAACATGGAACTAATTAAACTTCATATTGTGTAACCAGATTGGCAGAGATCTCTCAACACCGCAGTAAGATACCAAGCTGTTGGGGCACACCCTCTGTGTTCTTGTGTTACTTCCAGATCTTTAAACATTAGGGAACATAGAAGCTGAAAACTGATAACATTTACCTGGCACACCTGGACATACATTTTTCATCTAAGCTCATCCCCTTAAATGAACACAACAAAAGTCCAATGAATAATAATGTGAATAATAAGTTACACTTGGTTGTTATTTTTAATTTTGAAAGGAAGTGTTAGATAACCGAGCTATGAAATGAAGAACCTGATTCAATTGAGCTTTTGCATGTTACTGGTGTTAGATCGCAAGTTAATATGCTATTCAATTGGCGTCTTTTTGCGGGCTCCAAACGGGTTACGAGTTACGGCCTTGAAAACTCTGCGATGGTTAAACCCGTAACTTACAGCCTCCCGAAGCCTTTGTTCTTTCACTTTCACAAGAGTTACAATCGCTAAAATCGCAAAACGATATTCAATCGCTTCAATTCCCCAAGCCCGCAAATGTTTTCACCCCTGTAAATGGCAAAAGAAGGAGAAAATCCTACGAGTGCTAGAGAGGACCCGCAAGGGGGTTAAACACCTATTCATAGCACTGTAAATGCAAATAAAAAAAACAAGACTGCACTGTAAATGACAACAAAAGCGATGAAAGACATTAGAATTGATTGCACAATAGTCTCAAGGTCGCAAATCGGCAGTATATAAGACTTATTTTTATGTGCAATTTCAGGGGTTAAATCGATCTCGGGTGTCAATGAGTTAATACATATCAGGCCACCCACATGGACAAGAACAGTATAGGCATTTTTTTTTTCTTTATTATATTTTTATTGTATTTGAAAACATATAAAACATAAGAAATTTCACAAAACAATACCAAAAAAAAAAAAAAACAATACCGACATTACAAATTCTTTGGCAATGATTCTACATCATCTCCTAAGTTTGCAAATTGTCAATTAAACTTCTAATTAACACCTCTTTACTCAATCCGTAACAAAAAATCATAGAAAGCATTACATTGCCTGAAAAAACATATACTACTTAATTTTAGGAACAAACAATATATAAAAAAAATAGACAGGAGGTGAGGGTGCAAGGGCTGGATTTAACATCCAATGGGCAGGGTGAGAGCTGACCAAATACTACAGCCCTTTCTCAGCATTTACAGATTTTTGCCACAAATCCCACTTATTAAGTGGGCAACCTTCAATCCCCAAATCAAAGAAACCTTTTTCTAGAGCTAAATTCCTATTCATAGTTGATGTAATTTCAAACCATCCTGGAATTTTTGGTTGCTTCCCATTGTGTGCTAGCAGCCATTAATAATCAGCGCTTTACACTTCCAATTAATTGGAATCAAAAAAATTAGCAAAAGAGCTATCTCTGGGGTTGGTATGATATCAAATTCAGCTATACTAGAGATTCCCTTAAAGCAAAGCTTCCAAAATCTTGTACAATCTTACACTCCCACCAGATATGAAAGAGCCTTCCCACATTGCCACAACCTCTCCAACATTTGGCATCACTTGAATTAGAAGAAAATGTAGCTATTTGGTATGGGGTTAGATGCCATCTATTAAGAACTTTAAAATACTCTTCTCTAAAAGGTGTATATTTAATCATTTTGTTTGTAAATTCCAAACAATTAAACTAAATTTTTACTGGCCAAACTTGTCCAATAACTTTCTCCCAAGAAACTGTTCTGGAGGTTTTTCCTCTATCTGTGGTATTTTTTAAAACATCAAAACATCTGGATTTTACAGTCACAGTACTGGCATTGATTTTCATAATTCTGTATTTTGCCATTTTGCAAGTCTGATCACATATTGGACCCCCAAACCTAATTGATTGACATGTAACCTCCATGTTTTACTGCCGTACTAATGACGGTCTCGCTGTCTATTGGCTGATTCAAAATCGTAGGTTACGGGCTTGCTTAATTGATCATGTTCCCGCCCTGAACTGCTACGAACCAGTGCATGGTTTACAGAGTCGGCTTTGGGCCAGTAACTTGTGGGCTTGAGCAATTGAATAGCTCCTGAATCGGAGACGAACGGGAGCCTGCAACACACCCGCAGACATATGGCCTACAATGATCGAGTTGCGGGCTTGCCATTGAATCGGGCCCTAAGTATTGTAGGCTTTACTGTATCGCACATGGTTAATTATTTCTCACATTGGGGCATGTTACATAGTTACATATTAACTGAGGTTGAAAAAAAAAAGACTTGAAGTTCAATCTTTTTAGATCTCCTCTGACGTAATATGCTGATTAATTGTTAATTGATCCAGAGGAAGGCAAACAGAAAAAAAACTCCATTAAAACATTTCCAATTATCTCAAAAGGGAGAAACAATTAAATTCCTTCCTGACCCCAGATACTGGTGATTGGATTCCTCCCTGGACCAATACCTTCTCTCTAATAAACCAGGATAACCCTGAATGCCCTTTTTTATTAAAAATTCCAATTTCCTTTAAAGTTATCTATCGAATCCGCTGTCACCACCTCCTTTGGTAGAGAATTCAACAGATTAACCACCCTTACTGTGAAGAACCCTTTTCTTTCTTTAAGGTGGATTATTTTTCCTTCTAGCCTCAAGGGTGTCCTCTTGTCAGTTGAAAACCTCCTGGCACAAAAAGTTCACTTGACAAATCCTTGTATTGACCCTGGATGTATTTATATAAGGTAATCATATCTCCCCTTAGATGCCTTTTTTCTTGAGAAAATAAGTTTAATTTGGTTAGTCTTTCTTCATAACTTAGCCCCTCCATTCCCCTTATTAGTTTTGTTGCCCTTCTCTGTACCTTCTCCAGCTCTAAAATGTCCTTTTTCAAAAAAACATAAGAGCAATAATGAAAACAATTAAATGTCTTTGTGGGCATGCTCTTGCAGGCTTATCACCCTCCACTCCATTATGTGAGGCATGTGATAAAGTCATTAGGAGAGCGGAAGGACCATTTTAATGTAATTTATATTTAAAATAGCTAGCCTTCATGCTGAACTCTTCCACTAGTTTTTTTCTATCAACAATAAATTATATTTATTTTGTTATATGTTTGAAAACATTGACTCTGCCGTAGAGCTTCATTAAACAGTAGAAAGGCTTACAGCTAGTTTTTAATCCATGATACACTGCTGGAAGCTGTGTATGAGAGGGGCATTTACATTTGTGGAGAGCTATATTTGCATCCTTTGATGCAACATCCTGCTTCTGGGACAGTGAGAGAGAAGGGGTGTGATGTCAATGTCAATCTTATTCAGGTATCAAAAAAGGCTCTGGACTTTTTCTTCTCCCTCTCACTCCCTTCACTGATAGCTATAAAACACACCCCATCACCCAGCTCTCAAATGTGATGTAACAAGCACAACATGGATTCATGTACTCATAAACAGTACTTCAGAAATTCAGATTTTCACAAAAGTGCTTTTGCCCATGTTTTACACAGCTGGTAATATTGTTCTTGATATGCAGTGGTCCTCTAAGTATAAATGATGAGGAGGAGTTTGGTGAACATATATCTCATGGTTTTGTGGAGGAGCTCCGCTCTGACCCTCTAGATTGTAGCCTCCTTTGCATTAGTACACTGCATTCTAGTAGCCTGTCTCAGGCACTTTCTGGATATCCAATGTATTTACCGTCCCCATTTTACTTTACTGTACTAATAAAAATGTTGAAAATAAAAAGTAATAAAAGAAGTGAACAAATTTCTTAAATACAAAAACATAAATTTGACTTAAGATAAGAATCTAAAAAGTGTGGCCTATACTTATCCCAGGTAAGCTTGAATTCCTTTAAAGGGACACTGACAGATGTCTTTGAATGATGATGTGTAAATAACGTATGATTAATGAAACATACCTTAACTAATATTCTATTTCAGAGGCATTAACACCCAGGTTTGTTTTTCTAATCACTTTGTTTGTAGACATGGTCATCTGTCAACATCCATTTCATTTATTTCATATTGCTGGTTTATTCACCTGTCAGTTGTTGTTATAGTGGGGCATTGACATGAAAACAAATATGCTCCATTTATTTGTCCCCTTTCCAAATTTGGCCATTCTCATAATATAATGCTCATTTAACTGATCCAGCAGGGGCTCCATTTTGTGTCTGCAGATCAGCCACTGAGAGCAAATGGTTTCTATCATTTTTGTTTTGGAAAAATTTCACTTTTCATGCAAACAAGATACAGATTTTTTTCTGAGACAGATTAAAACCGTAAAAGAAAAGTCATGCATGTTAAACAAATTATTAGTATGCATCACAACCACATCATAACATCAAACCAAGCAAAGTTATATAGTTTCATGAGAACAAAATAATATATCCTACCCTGAGTATCTCAAGTAGTAACCAGGAAATATAAGAAAGGGGATTTGTGTTATTGTAGGCTAGCAACAGATAATTGTGTGTTAGTACATCACTAATATAGTTGTCGTGCGTGTGTAACGCTTGCAAAATTGCGAGTTGCGCATTGCGAGCCTAGCATTGCGCGACTAAGGGAGCGAGAAGGAGAGTGAGGGAGAGAGGAGAGAGAGGTAAGGAGGGAGAGAGAAGGAGGAAAGTAGAGAGAAGGAAGGAAGGGGAGAGAGAGTAGGAGAGGGATGGAGGGAGAGAGAAAGAGAAGGAGGGAGAGAGAAAGAGAAGGAGGGAGAGAGAAGGAAGGAGGGAGAGAGAAGGAAGAAGGGAGAGAGAAGAAAGGAGAGAGAGAGGAAGGGAGAGGGGAAAGGAGAGAGAAGGAGGGATAGAGAGATAGAAGAAGGGAGATAGAGATAGAAGGAGGGAGGGACAGAGAAGGAGGGAGAGGGCTCAGAGAGAGATAGAGGGTGCACAGAGAGGGTTCACAAACAGACAGAATTTTTAAGAAACTATTAAACCATTGTTTATAACTGGGAAACGACTAGTATTTTATTAACAGTGGGGTAAATCATATTGCTGAGGCATCTTCAAAATCTTCTTGAAGGGCCAATTTCAAATATGAAATATGTTATCTTGTTCAAACACAAATATGATTTTCTCTGATCAAAGCTGGACAGACTGGCTCCTAAACATTTTGAATATCTATTATATCTCCTCCATAGCTCAATCCCGTGGTATGTCTTAGTATGTGTTGCATTTCTGTTGTATGCACATTACTGCTGGATATCCGGTGGTTCTTTAGCCATCTGATCAGCCCATTATATAGGCCAGGCTTGTTTAACTCCGTATCTGAGGGCTGGAGACAGGTCAGATTTTCCCATGTGAGTAAATCAAAATGATTGTACATTGTAAAATAATACTTTTTTTTTAAAATATATAAATATTTGTATGTATACAAAATGTACATCTGCTTCCTAAGTAAGTTTGATGTATCTCTAGGGCTTCCTTCCAGAGTCTTAGAAGCAATCTGTCTGGTTCCTTTAAAATCTTCCTGGCTCCTATATATTGTTATAAAGCATGTTTGCTATATTTTCTACCATATAGCAACCATGCTTTATAACAATATCAACAATGCTGTGCACGTGTGTAAAGCAGGATCAAACTAATGTATATTGCTGTATACTACAGTGACAGTACAGGTTGTAAGTGTAGGAATCAGCCATATTAGGCATAGGAGGCAGGCAAACATTACATTTTAGGACTTAGTGTATGGATTATGGTGGGGTGATAGTCCCTTGCAAAAATGCAAAAATATTAACCTTTAGAAAACTGAGCACATTATATTTACAGGTATAACCTGTTTAGCACAGTATATGTGTTTCGGCATGCAGGAGTGCTCTACAAAAAGTATGGATTTAAATACCTGCAACACGATTTGGGGGAATTACTGTACTGTATATATATATATATATATATATATCACATATTATAATTGTCTAACTACGATTCGTCGTCACGCTGCGTTGCGTAATGCGTACGACTTAGCGATGAGCACTTTGGCAATGAGCGCCACAGGCGCTCATTGCAGGCGAGGCGAGCCGTTAAATTGTAGCACTTTGGCAATGAGCGCCGCAGGCGCTCATTGCAGGCGAGGCGAGCCGTTATGTTAAATCGTAGCACTTTGGCAATGAGCGCCACAGGCGCTCATTGCAGGCGAGCCGTTAAACGGTAGCACTTAGAAAAAAAATACGAGGTGAAAAAAATTACGAGATAAGCGGCGGAACAAAAACAGTAAAAAAAACACTAAATACACACTAAAAAATAAAACAAAGGTCACTTACAGCTTGGGGAACCAGGCAGGACGTTTGGAAGTGAGTTGGAACTGCAATTTAGATCGATTTAGCCGAGTTACAAAGATCGAAAATCGGCTAAGCGAGAAAAAAATGGCCGCCGAAAAAAATGAAAACGAGGCTATACTACTACGAACTGCGTAAAACACAGCCACAGACGTATGTGTTTGAAAAACAACGAGATAGAAGGATGCGGATTAACCGCGCAATGAGTAAAAAGACAGTAGCGAGTACATTTTACGAAACACAATTACAGATTTACGCATTAGCACAGATTTAACGACTTTGTCTCACGCAACATCGGATTTCCCGCCTAAACCAATGCATTTGATGTGAAATATAAGTTGCAAGTTACAAAAAAAATAAAATAAATTGTATTTATTTTAAGAAAAAAAAAAGGGACAAATGTAGCGTCATGTTGTGTGGCAAACAAATTTCACTACATTTAATTTTTATTGACCGTCATTTTTATTGACCGTCATATTTACTGTTAAACTATAGTACTTTAGCGGGCTGAGCGATGAGCGCCGCAGGCGATCATTGCCCGGCGAGCCATTAAACCGTAGTACTTTGGCAATGAGCGCCGCAGAAAAAATGCCGCACGAACAAAACGAAAACCAGGCGACAGCACTATAACCACGGAAAACACGTACCGATAATCCGCTAAGACGCATACCACACATTATCCGCCATTTTAGGATAATGCAGAAGTACACAGCTACGTTAAAGGTTTCGGATCGCGCACGCACACTATTACACTGCACACGTTCATCACGCTTACACAGTACCTCCACACCACTAATGCTGCAGCAACATCAACACAGATTGCCAGCTCTTCAACACAATGCATAAAAATACGTAAATTCATTTATTAATTTGATTTCTATATTTCAGTAGTACACAGAAAACAACATTAGCTACCTTACAATTCCATATGTATATTAATAACTAAACAACTTTTAAAACATACACATCTGATTGCCGTCATTTTTTGACGGGCAATACGCTAGTATATATATAGTGGATATAAAAAGTCTACACACCGCTGTTAAAATGTCAGGTTTCTATGCTGTAAAAAATGAGACAAAGATAAATCATTTCAGAACTTTTTGCACCTTTAATGTGACCTATAAACTGTACAACTCAATTAAAAAAACAAACTGAAATCTTTTAGGTGGAGGGAAGAAAAATAAAAAATAAAATAATGTGGTTGCATAAGACTGCAGTCCCTGTTATTCCTGGGGTGGTAGCTGTGTTCGGAATTAAGCAATCACATTCCAAATCGTGTTAAATAGGAGTCAGCATACACCTGCCATCATTTAAAGTGCCTCTGATTAACCCCAAATAAAGTTCAGCTGCTCTAGTTGGTCTTTCCTGACATTTTCTTAGTCGCATCCCACAGTAAAAGCCATGGTCCACAGAGAGCTTCCAAAGCATCATCCGGTGGATCTCCTTGTTAAAAGGTATCAGTCAGGAGAAGGGTACACAAGAATTTCCAAGGCATTAGATATACCATGGAACACAGTGAAGACAGTCATCATCAAGTGGAGAAAATATGGCACAACAGTGACATTACCAAGAACTGGAGCTCCCTCCAAAATTGATGAAAAGACGAGAAGAAAACTGGTCTGGGAGGCTACCAAGAGGCCTACAGCAACATTAAAGGAGCTGCAGGAATATCTGGCAAGTACTGGCTGTGTGGTACATGTGACAACAATCTCCCGTATTCTTCATATGTCTGGGCTATGGAGTAGAGTGGCAAGACAAAAGCCTTTTCTTACGAAGAAAAACATCCAAGCCGGGCTACATTTTGCAAAAACACATCTGAAGTCTCCCAAAAGCATGTGGGAAAAGGTGTTATGGTCTGATGAAACCAAGGTTGAACTTTTTTTGGCCATAATTCCAAAAGATATGTTTGGTGCAAAAACAACACTGCACATCACCAAAAGAACACCATACCCACAGTGAAGCATGGTGGTGGCAGCATCATGCTTTGGGGCTGTTTTTCTTCAGCTGGAACTGGGGCCTTAGTTAAGATAGAGGGAATTATGAACAGTTCCAAATACCAGTCAATATTGGCACAAAACCTCCAGGCTTCTGCTAGAAAGCTGAACATGAAGAGGTACTTCATCTTTCAGCATGACAACGACCCAAAGCATACATCCAAATCAACAAAGGAATGGCTTCACCAGAAGAAGATTAACGTTTTGGAATGGCCCAGCCAGAGCCCAGACCTGAATCCGATTGAAAATCTGTGGGGTGATCTGAAGAGGGCTGTGCACAGGAGATGCCCTCGCAATCTGACAGATTTGGAGTGTTTTTGCAAAGAAGAGTGGGCAAATCTTGTCAAGTCAAAATGTGCCATGCTGATAGACTCATACACAAAAAGACTGAGCGCTGTAATAAAATCAAAAGGTGCTTCATCAAAGTATTAGTTTAAGGGTGTGCATACTTATGCAACCATATTTTTTTATTTTTATATTTTTTCTTCCCTCTACCTAAAAGATTTCAGTTTGTTTTTCAATTGAGTTGTACAGTTTATAGGTCACATTAAAGGTGGAAAAAGTTCTGAAATTATTTATCTTTGTCTCATTTTTTACAGCACAGAAACCTGCCATTTTAACAGGGGTGTGTAGACTTTTTATATCCATGTACACTGATTACTCACAAAGCATGCTGCCTCCTAAATACATGAGCCTATCAGAATGTATTTAGCAACCTGATGAGTATATTGATATATAGGAACTGAATGTAGGTAATTTCACAGAAATAAAATAAGTAGTAAATGATTGAACTCCATATAATCAAATAAGATATTGTGTTCCCTTAAGTACTGACTTTGGGCAGCACTGATGTGGACCATACAACATGTCACTATTCCTTTATGTAGAATATCCAGTTTATTTACATCTCTATATCTGTAGTCCTCGGAGCTGGACATATTACTGTAAAATCTTTGTAACTGAAATAAATTATCAAACTAGGCAATTTATTTATATGCAAGATAATGATCAGCTGTTCACTGCTGTGCCCACTGATTGAATGGGATATGAAGAAGCTGCAACACAGTGTGCGCTGTGAGAGTTCATAGATCGCACATACAGCAGGATACTGATAATATTCCACACACTGGCTCATTGCTCACAGCATGCTGTCCTAGCTGGCTCATGTCTATGCCGCCATCTCTCATGTGTATCGGAGACATTACGTTTAGATTTTAAATATAAAAAATCCCTTTATATTACTGTTCTGATGGGGCTGACATTTTGTGTAAGATGTCTAACCCACATCTAACTTCTCTGTTAAAAAACAATTCCATATCAGGACACAGCAGCAGATCCAAATGTGGTATAATTTAAAACTACAGGTAATAACAAGTAGTTTATTAAGTGTGTTTTTACTGTGACCAAGCATTTTTATTGTTTACTTTTAAACCACCCACCAAGCACAGGCTATTATTTTATTCTTCCTGGTGAAGATTGTCAACTGGGAACTGTCTGAATAGTTTTCAGTCTGAAGCCATCTGACATTGAGAAGAATGAGCATATGCAGACCTCACAATTAAATAGTCTGATTATTCCAAAGGGTCTGAACTTGCTCATCTTTCTTAATCATGTCAGATGTGTTTAGACTGGAAATAATAGTGGAAAAGTCCAAGGTAGTAATTAGCAATTTTTGCCATCATCACTCTTAAACCTAAATAGTAATGGCTAATAACTAAATGAAATTTACTTTAAGTCTCTACTGCTCATTGCCCTTCACATCAATCGCATCTCATGCACAATTTCATTACGGATTCCCAATAAAGGCCACCACACAACAAAATACACTTACACATAGTTGGGATTTTAAACAGTCACAGATTTTATTGAAATTTTATAGATAAACAACACGAGGTGCTTGCCCACCCTAACTGACTCAAGGGAACCCCGTGCCCCAAGAGTCCTGATACCACAAAGAGCTAATACTAATGCTCATACCCACTGTGGCCAACCCACCAGCTGGGACACTAGGTCATTACTAACCCACTCTTATGCCAATGATAAACAAGACAAGGAGGGTGGGTGGTGAAGATGAGCTGGCTTCACAAATTAACTAACAGAGATAAACAGACTTTTGTTTATATATATGTTGCCTTCCCAAACCTAACCACTCCCCACCAGCACCTCCCCATAAACTTAACCCTTTGTATTTGTATTTCTCATCCTATTCCTAGCACGGTCAAACCCCCACTCTCCTTAACTACGTACGGCCATGGGGTTATTTATTTGATATATTAATGCTAGTGTATATTGTAAGTGGGCTGCTAATATGCTTCCTACTGCTGCCATCTGTTATCACTATTTGCAAACACTGTGCCATATAACTTTTTGCTTTACCATATCAAAGCATATCATTTCCATTTACGTATGGAAGTATGGAAGCCAATTTAACGGTACTGAGTTGTATATATGGAGAGATGACATTCTTAGCTGTATGCCGTGGTATCCAGCTGTTTCGATAATGAGGCTGGAGCTGAGGTTTGGGGCGGGGGTTAAACACTCTTTGAAGTGATATCTCACCACAAGATGAGCTTTGTCCCAAAAATAATTCCGTTATGATTCATCTTCTTGAACTCCCAGCTGACGTGAGCAGTGCGAAGATAAGGTCTGCAACTTCCTATCACTTGTGATCGGTCGGCAAAGAGCTTGGGTGTTTTTCTGTTTATACTGCCATACACTTAAAAGCACAGATGTTGGAGTGAATATGCCTTATTGGACTTGAATGTAGTCATTTTCTTTCATCTTTATCTTTTGGTCACTTTGAGCCCAATATATCAAGTCAAGCTTCAATTCAGCCAGTTTTTAAATGTTCTTTGGCTGTAAATACAATTTATCATTGAGAGGGAAATCACTGGCTGGGGACTGTACAGCTGTGAGCAACTTATACAGCTGCTTAGGACCTCACGTTTTCTGAAGCCCATCCGTTTTCTTACTGTGTTTTAGTTTTTAGTCTTCTTCAAAGTGTGTGTTCACTCCCAATAAGATAAACCTTCTAACAAAAAATGTGTATTGTTTTTGTTGGTGCCACCATGTGTCTGGCATTGTTTAGGCGGGTGAGTGGGTGGTTACACAACTCATGCACTCACTACTGATCCTATCCTATGTCCTTTGGAGGAGGCCTTTCATTATCCTTCATCTCTTGTCTCATCCATCCTCTATCACATTGGTTCTCAACCAAATGACGATTTGCCAGGGGTCACCTAAAACCATCAGAAATGTGTTTTATTGTCTATTCTAATCTGTAATGGTAAAGGTCACAGCAACTTGGGGCATTTTATCTAATGGTCGCGGCACTAGAAAGTTGAGACCCGCTGCTCTATCAGCTCCCCTAGATTGTACAGTCAGGTGCTTGACCCCATCGCTATCAGTGTATACATATTGTCTTGCATATTAGATTCATATACAAATTGGACTCTTTTGTACAGTGCTGCATAATATGGTGCTCTGCAAATGAGATTTAATAATACAAATAGGAAAGGCAGCAGAGAAACAGGGACATTAAACTCACTATTGGGCCCCATCAGAGACTTGTGACCAGTCATCTGTTGCATATTTAACATTGATCCAAAATTTGGATTTTGGTTGTTGCTTATATAGCTATAGTCTCACAATAATCTGCATAGATAATGAGGATTGAAACGAGGGCACCAACCAATGCACTGCTTCATATCACCAGTCAATCAAGTGTATGGAGAGGAGTGAAGTGGGTCCCTAGGAGTTTCCAGCAATCTGAAACCAATTGGTGTGACAGAGCTAGTTCAGATGCTTAGATACTTTATTTGTACCAGGTCTGCATGGGAGAACTGATACTCTACAATGCTTAGGATGTGGTGTAAGTGTAATAGTCTAAAGCTGTGTAGCAAGACAATGACTGACTGTCCGTATCATTGCAATCAGATGCTCCACACTTAGTAAATTGCCCACATAATTGAGTGTAAAAAGATATATAGCAACAAATCTATCGCATAACCCTATAAATTGCTACATTATGTAGCCTCAGTATTTTTACAGCAGTTCAGGGTGGGCATCAAATATTTTGCCTGTCCTAACTAAAACAATCCATCAATTCAGCAACAATTTCAAAAAAGAAAAAACTTTTCCCATAAACATGTGAAAACGACATATTGGTGCAGAGCACATCTAATGACTGCTGGCCCTTTAATCATCTACATTATCTTTCTTGCTTTCTGAGTGTTTTTTCATCTGTTGGGTCGGTTACTGTAGATTAAACGTGCAATTTGAATTTCTATAGTTACACATTTATATGTAAAATATGCACTTTATTATTCAAAGTTATAAATTGGAATCAGGGCTAGCTTTACTGCAAAAAGGCACAACAATCGGCATTCTCAATATAAAGGGTTTAATTTATTTTTGATGGATTTAAAATTTTAAAAAAATAACATTGGAAGGAGCTGTTCTCTAAAGTGACATTTTCATCAATATTTAAATATGTTCCAATGCAAAGTAATGTTTTCATCCACTTATGCTATCAGATCAGCATATAAAGGCAGTGTGTGGTTGAGCATATTCCGTTTGATATTACTCAGGCTTTATAGGCCAGTTGTGCACAGCAGCATATGATGTTTGTCTAAAGGCTCCAGCACAGAATAAACACAAAGTCCTTCTCATAATAATTTCACAGGCCCTGGCACAATGTGACATTTACCATTACAGCTATGTGTAAAAACAATATTCATATAAAGAGATACTGATAACTATGAAGGCATTGGCTTATATGGAACTCAAACAGCAGTTTAATGTGGTTGGGAAATAATTAAAGGGCCATATCAGGTCCAAAATTAAAGCATGCCTTAAAAAAGATTGTTTTAATTATTAAATACTTATTTTTGTATGGAAAATAACAATAGTGTAGGAACGTTACACTAAAGTGAGATGGTGAGTAGTTGTTTTATCCTACTCTGCCCTGGCACATCGGAGGGAATTCTTATGGTTTTGTGGACTGCAAGAATATTGAAGGGCCCATAGGCCACCTCAGGCTTGCCTGGGGTTGGAGGGATGGACCACCTGACCTGGCAGGACCAGGTAGGGGCAGGAGATGGCTAGCTGGGGGAGGTGGAGCCATTATAGGCATTTGGTGCCAGTTTCCACCAGTTTGTCCCCAGCTAGCCATGGGAGCAGATGCCCACCCACCCATCCCTAAAGTATTGTTGTTAACGTGATGTATATGTTGTACTGTTAAAAAAAAAAGCTATGGATGAATAATAGTAAGTTCTGGATTATTTTGTTTATTGTCTAAAGTACTCGTTGTTGTGGATGTATCATTAAGTATATATTATATGGTATCAAAAGTTTGTTTACATGTTGTCACAGCGGCGGGTGGTGAGGGGAGTCGCCAGGACAGTGGAAAAATGGGGGAGATCCTACCCTACGGTAGGCCGTGGATGAGGCTTGAGGGCGTAATGTGTACTGTCTCTGTCCAGGCTCCTCCCCTCTGGGTTATGTTTATTTATTTATCGTTTTGGTTATTACGTCATGTTGTGTTTACCAATAAACGCTGTGGCCAGTTATCTCCCAAGAAATGGTCTGTGTCTAATTTTATATTCAATGGGTGATGGGGTATAAATTCTTATATGCACATACCAACTGGGCCAACCGCGCCTTGCTTAGGTCATGTGCTTTATGACCATTTGTTTAAATGTAAATCATATAAAAAGCACAGTTAACATGATCTCTTGTTTATACTTCCTCTCAATCCACACAGGTGAAATCAAACATTAAAAAATCTTTTGTGATATATAAGTATATATTCTTTGAATTGCTCGATGGAACAATTTGGTAATTACAAATAACTGAATATAAAGTGTTCCTTAAGTTTATATTACATAAAGAATTGAAAGAACACTGGACTACATTCACTAAGCTGTGCAGTGAAGAACTGCACTAGATCTCATTGCATTGCACCAGTAATAAACACTGTATTCACTAAGACGGCTTTATTATAGTGATGTCTGTGAAGCCTTCTCTTCCTCACCACCAGTTGTGGTATATTTGCTTATTTAAAATTAGAAAGGATGGGACAAATATAATTAAGTAATAGGCTTTGCATAGTGATTTTTATATTGTGATACATTACAATATTTAGTACTAGCGACTTGCCCGTCAAAAAATGACGGCAATGTGATGTATATGTTTGTGAAGTTGTTTAGTTATTAACATATATTTTTGACACTTGTAAGTATTTTAATATGAACGTGTATTTTTGTAAAATGTTGATGTAATGGTTTTTTAAAATGTAATTTGTATCTGAAGAATTGTTAACTTTAATATACATTGAATGAATAGGAAAGCAAAAAGTAAAAAGTCTTCTTGAAACGTTGTGAAATTTTAACATGAAGTTTAAAAGATATGTAAGCAATAACCTTCAAAGTATATATTTAGAAACTTTAACTTTATTTTGTATGTAAGTTTAAAAGTTGACAAAACATTTGTATAATTTTGAACATTATAAAGAGGAACATAGTGAATACATTTTGTAACCTAATTTTTTATTAAAAGTATTAACATTTGAATGTAAAAACAATTGACCTTTAAATTATTCAGTATTAACATGCAATTTCTATCACAATAATTGTTAACTTGAATATACATTGAATGTATAGGAAGGCATACAGTAAAACTCTGCTTAAAACGTACGTAATTAAAGTAATTCATTACTGAGCACATAACCTGGCGATAAACATTAATGTAGTTAGTAATGTTAAGATAACAGACAATATTTACATTGTGACTTAAAAGGTGCTTGACCTCTTAACATCCACTTTGTAATCTGTTGTAATGAAATAACTTTAAAATATATCTTTTAAACTTGTAACATTAGAAACATTAACATAGTGACTTAACATTTTAACATAATTTTTACTAAAAATGCAAGGCAAGTATTTTGTGAGGCGAATCATTCATAAACAGTACTTTCATTAATTATGACTGAATTAAACAACCAATTGTTATGTATTTTGGAATGCTTTTAAAAAATGTTGGCATCTTTAATTTGTATCCTGCAAAGTTATAGTACTTCATAGTAGACAATGTTTTTAGTAAAAATACGTCCATCTTCTAATAAATCACCTTGACTTTCATTGTTTTCAATGTAAACTTTAATAGCCTGTGGATTTTTGCACCGTGACAACGCAACATACAATTGACCATGTGCAAAAACTGGTTCTTCCAAGTAAATACCCACAGATTTGAAAGTTTGACCTTGTGATTTATTAATGGTCATGGCAAATGCCATAATAATGGGAAATTGTCTTCTTTGAAGTATAAAAGGGAGACTACTTTCACTTGGTGCTAAATCTATTCTTGGTATGAAAACTCTCTCTCCTTTATGGGTCCCAGTTAAAATTTCAGCATCTATAAAATGGTCCTTTAATTGTTGAACAATTAATCTTGTGCCATTGCATAGGCCTTTTTTTGGGTTCATATTTCGCAGTAACATGATAATTGCACCTATCTTTAGCTGCAAAATATGTGGTGGCATTCCAGAAGGAGTTAAAGAGTTAATGAATTCAGTTGAAAAGTTTGCCTGACTTTCATTGTCATCAGCAAGTACAGAATCAGCACTGTGATAATTTCTTTGTGGTGCATTAATTTTTTTTAAGATTTCATTATTGAGTATTAATGCATCTTTATTTTTACACGTCAGTATGACTTGGTTGGCAAGCTCAGAATATTCTTCGTTATTTATGCTCCCTTCAAATATAGCCGATATAATATCTTGTTGACAAATCATATGAGGTGGTATCTCTACAGTGTCGTCAGGTAAATGTAGTATTTTTTCTGTTCTTCCTTCTCCAATTTTAATAAGCCAATCATTGAAATCAGTTTGGCCTTCTGATCTCATATTTTGTTGCAGTTGAAGATGGGTAAAATGTTTCCATACTGTACTTGACTTTATACATGTTTCAATAATGTCTGTTCGATTTCCATGTACAACGACAGGTAATGTTTGTCTAAAATCGCCACCCAACAAAATTACCTTTCCACCAAATGGAAAAATATTATCCATGACTTCACGAAGCAAACGGTCAATACATTGGAGGGCATAGCATGACATCATTGTGGCCTCATCTATTATAATTAATTTACATTTCTTCAATTTCTTTGCTTGTAAGGATGTCATGCGAATATCTGACACTGAATTTTCCAAAATAGGCACTGGCAGTTTGAATCCACTATGAACAGTTCTTCCACCTTCTAATAAAAGTGCAGCAATTCCAGTAGTGGCAAACGCCATTGCTATTTGTCCTTGTGCTCGTACTGAACTCATTAATAAATTGTACAAATATGTTTTCCCTGATCCGCCAGGTCCATCAAGATAGAAATAACGCTCTGTCACCATGTCATCATCTATAGCATTTTTAATGGCATGAAATGCTTGCAATTGTAGTGTATTTAAAGTTGCAAGTCTTTCTTGTGTTCTTTCTGCTTGTAGTTGAATGTCATAGTCTTCAAAGTTAATGTCATCTATTAGACCTGGATCAGGCAAATTAAAACTTGCACAACTTAATCCATGAGTTAAAAAGACTTCTTGAATTTCCATTAAGGCTTTTAAGTGTGCAATGGGTTCATTGTATCGTCGCATAAAGTCTTCAGCCATATTACTTTTAAAAGTCTCCCACAAAGCTAATGCATTTGGAGCATTTGAGAAGATACAAATAAAAGCAAATTGTTCTCTCATCTGTCGTGGCATTTGACATTGTGCTGCTTCTTCTAAACATCTTTCCCACTCTGTATCATGAGCGAGTAAGTTTCTATTTCTTGCAGCTAAATGGAAGGATTCATATACAATGTCATTAACAGTTCTTAATTGTTCAAAACTTTGTGCTCCTGGAACATTTAAAAGTAATATCCGTAAGCAAAATCGTTCAACATCTCTTGGACTGACTGTGTAAATTCGTGGAATTTTTTTATTTCCTCTGGTTTTTCTTGCTCTCCATAATCCATTCACAAAAACATAGTGATATGGAATTTCAATATATAAGTATTGTGTTGCTTGAGCATCAGTGGAATTTAATGCAAACCATGCAGTTAGTGTAGTGTGACGATCTTCACTTTGGGCCAATGCATTCATTTCATTTCCAGAATGGAAATAGACTAAATGTCGTTGTGGCAAATGTACTGCTAACCTATATACTGCATGTGATCTATCATGCATTTCAAATTTTAAAAGCCGCCACATAGCTTCTGGCGCACTGACATAGCGAGCATCTACATGAGATGCAAGTTCATCATGTACTAACTCACTACTTTCAGGGTTGTCTGCACTTTTGACGACTACAGTAGCTGCATCGTAACCTTTGTAAATATATTTGTAGACATATTTAATGGATTTGATGGAAGTGCAGGCTTCTACGTTGATGTGGGTGTTGTACTTCATGAGTAAATGTGGATTGTAGGGTACTACATATCTATTGTCCACTTTTTTTCCATGAATAATGGCACTATCTCCTTCTCTTCTTTTATAAAGTGGATATCCATCACAATTTGCATATGTTTTGTCTCTATAATCTTTTGGAAAATCTTTTGAACATTGATTATTTTCCATACATGGTGATTGTGGATTAATGTCTCCACAGGGTCCATGAATCATGCGATGAGTAACAATCTCATATAGTCTACCATATAGTTCTGGATCCGGTAGTTCAGCAACTATGACTGCATCCACTTTGTCCGAAGTATCTAATTTATCTTTCTCTTGAAGTATTATGAGAAGATGTGCATGTGGAAGGCCTCTTTTTTGAAATTCAATGGTATATACATAAGCAAGACATTTGCCAAATAACTGATTTATAGTAAAGTCACGTATTAATTCATTTAATTTTATCTTAAAAACTCTGGCTACTAAATCTGGTCGATCTGAAGCACTTTGTCCAAGAAGTAGATTTTGATTAATTTCTGGCCATTGTGGATTACATGTAAATGTCACAAATAAATCTGGTTTTCCAAATTTTGTCACAATAGCCATAGCATCATTGTATCTTTCTCTCATATTTCGAGGAGATCCTTGAAAGGAATATGGTAAAATGATGGCTTTGCCAGCTGTCATGTCTCTGCTTGTAGCCACGTCAGCAACATAGTCCATGAGTCCACAATATTGTTCTACACGTAGTTTATCTTGTTGATATTTTATAAAGTTTAAATTATTTGCCTCAACTTGCAAATATGAATCAATAATCCATTGTTGTGTTAGTTTGCCACCACATAAAATTGGATTAAATTCATCTCTAATGGCAATTTGAGCAACTTTAAATTCAAGCATAGAAACATTATTTCGGATTCTGGCTTTAGCATTTGGGTAACTGGGAAGGGTTAATTTTGGTTGCCAACCTGCTTCTCCGTGTGGGAAAAAGATGGGATATGTCATTGGATCTAAATTTGGACTTAAGATATTAATATTAATAAATGGTTGGTCCTCATTTCTTGGATATACTCTAATGTCTCTTTGAAATGGTGGTTCTCCTTCATCATTGTGAAAGACCATTGCAACCTCATTTGATGTTGGCAAGTTATAACGACGTTTATCAGTATGTCTGTCTCTTTTAAGCACCATATTAACCTTTGGCATGGGTAATTGATGTCTTTGTGCATGAAGTAGTTGTTCATTTTCTACTTCTGCCAATTTTTTATAAGCTTTACTGTAGGGATTGTTGTCCATAATGTTATTTAGCTCTATAAAAACACTGGGTAAGCATTTTTTATTTTCTTCCATCTGCATACGTTGGTCAACAGCTTCCATTGTATCTAGGACATATAGTTGAGCGAATTTTCTTTGCTCTCCTTCCTCTGGATGTAAATGTGAAGTCCGATGATAAATTTGTCCTTGGACTTTAAAACAGTAAGGACCATGTCCTGGTACATTAGCAGCCAATGTTGCCCCCATAGATGCAAATGATATGGCACTATTGTAGGATCTTATGTTTGTCTTAAAATTGTTGTAATTTGGAAAAGTAGGTTCAGTCATAATATTTAGTAAATAGGTTGGAAATTGTTTCCTTTGTGGAAGTTTGAACTTTCCTTTTTGACAACAACTAATAAATTGTCCATCTCGGGGTCTCTCCTGTTTAAAATAATAAGCCTCACAAAATTGACATTGAGTAGTCATGTCCCCACAACTATGAACCTCTACTGCTAAAGACTTCAGTAAAGGACAATTTGCAACGCATATTGTATGTTGACTTTGATATTCATCAGATGAAAAGTCATGAAATGTTTGAACAACAGGTTCTAAATGTTTAGTTTTTTTCGTAGATTTTCTTGGTATATGTTGGACTTGTTCGGTTGAAATGTCCTGTAAGTTTTTAGTAAGAGTTTGTAAATGCTTTTTTTTTGTAGTTGTTTTTTTTGGTCTGTCTTGACTGGTATGTTGTAAAATGTCATCTGATGTTTTAGGAACAGTTTGTAAATGCTTTATTATTATTTTTTTTTTTTTGGTTGTATCTTTCATTTTTGCAGCTGATATTCTTTAATTTGCAAGTCTTTTGCGTTCTTTTTCTCTTCGAATTTCTTTCTCCTCCGGTGTCTGCTGGGCGGCCCATCTCTCTTGTCTTTCTCTAGTTTGACGTCTTTTCTTCTCTTCTTTGGTCTCGTTATCAGCCATATTAATCTGTAAACGGAAACAAATAAATGTAATTGTGTATATTTAAATTTGTAATTCCTGATAAAGATTATTGTGCACAACTGGTGAAATAAAAGGCAAATCATGAATGTATCATTGATATTTAGTTAAATTTATAATTCCTGTCTTCAGTGGCTCAGAATTTGGCCAATGGAATACTGCTGTAAATAAGCATGTAACATATTTATTTAAAATAATGGTTTTATTTATAAAAAACTTTGTTTGTGGATAGATATTTACCACTGCAAAACTTCTTTGCTGAAAAAAAAGTGATGTGGTTATTGAGCTATGTATTGCATAGTAGCAATTTAAATAAAATAAGGGAGATAGTAAATTAATTATTTTATTTTTCTGTTGACACGGATGCAACTGAAAGCAGTTTCTTTAGTTTTATACTTTAGTACTTATTATAGTTTACCTTGGTTGAAGTGTGATTTAAATCCGAATGTTTGTTGGTCCTCGTTTCAAAATCGTTGTCCAATGGTGTGGTCCTCTGTTGGAAGTCCTCGTCCGATGGTGTGGTCCTGTGGCGATAGCCCCCGTCCGATATTGTGGTCCTGTGGCGATATCCCTCGTCCGATGTTGTGGTCCGTTGGTGAAAGTCCTCGTCCGATGGTCTGGTCCTGTGTTGAAATTCCTCGTCTGCTGGTCTGGTCCTGTGTTGAAATTCCTCGTCTGCTGGTCTGGTCCGAGTCCTCGTCCGATGGTCCGGTCCTGTGGAAAAAGTCCTCGTCCGATTGTCTTCACGCAGTATCTGTTGTAATATAAAATAGAAAATGTTGTTTGAGTGAAATGTCTGTTAAATAAATTAAAAATGTATTAATTTGACTGTATTGTATGAGTTATGGTTATTTTTTTTTATCTTTGTTTTTTTTTACTTTCTGTACAATCCGACAACTTTTGTTATTCTTATTGAAGGTTCTTAGTAAGGCTTGTGGGTTGTGATATATTAAATAAGATGTGTTTATGTTATTTTTTGTACAATCCTGTTTTGTGCACACCACTTGTGGTATAGTTATTTAACGTTTATCGGGATGGTTATAGTTATTGAAACATGAAATAATATAATTAAGGTAGTTTGCTATGTGTTTGTGTTAGTTTTTGACAATCCTGTTTGGTGCGCATCACTTGTGCAAAACTTATTTCTTCTTGATTGTACAGGTTATAGGTTGTTAAACATTAAAGAAGAATGTTAATATAGTTTGCTATGAGTTTGTGTGCTTTTTTATACAATGCTATTAGGTGCACAACACTTTTGTTATTCTTATTTTTGCTTCTTTGTAAGGCTTATAGGTTGTTAAACATTTAATAAGAAATTCTGTTTTGTGTGTAGCAGTTTGTGTGTCATTGAATTGCGATTTGGCTAATTGAATCGTGCCGTAAATAAGCACATAGCATATTATTTAAAATAATTTTGTAGTCATTGAAAAACTGTATATTTGTTTTTTTTTTTATTAACTAAAACCTTAGTTTTAAGAAATTGTTATGTTGTTATTTAGAGCCCTATTCAATTGGGCAAATTGCAATTGAATGAGGGCCTTTGTGTGTACCATAGGTTGCATAGTTTGGCCCTCATTCAATTGCATTTTTTACAATGTAATAGTACTGTAAGGCCGTAATTGAATTGCAATGTAGAAATTTGAATAGGGTTGTAAATAAGCACATGACATATATTTGTTAAAATAGAATAAGGGCCTAAAAGTGCTTATTTATGGGCCTAAAAGTGCTTAGTTATAGCCATATTTAATTGTCCAAAATAGCAATTGAATGAGGGCCTTTGGTTACTGCATTTGTTATATTGTGAGCTCCTCATTCAATTGTGTTTTTGCCAATGGAATAGAGCTCAATATCAGCACAGAGCATATTTTTTTCCGGAATTTTGTATTTAGTGAACTTGTATCCAAAAGCAACGTGTTCACAAAAGAAAAATTTCCTTTCAAAAATATGCTCTGTGCTTATATAGAGCCCTATTGAAATGGGCAAATCACATTTGAGTGAGGCCCTTGTCCATTAAAGACATATAGGTCCTCATTGAATTGCAATTTGGCAATTGAAGAGGGCTCTATATAATCACATAACATATTTATTGAGCAAAGTTTTTAGTTATTGAAAACCTTGATTGTGGTTAGAAATTCAGTAACTAAAAAGTTCTGTATAAAAAAAATGTTATGTGCTTATATAGAGGCCTATTCAATTGAGGAAGTTGCAATTGAATAAGGCTCATGGTTCTTTCTTGTTTATACTTAATACTTTACCTTGCTTGAAGTTTTGAATGACAGACGGTCCCCTCCTGCCAATCTTAATCCGCCGGTCTTCTTGTAGTGTCTGTTTGAAAAAGAAAGTGAAATAGTTATTTGTATATTTATAATTTGTCATGTAGCAAAGCATGGCCTTTTGAGCATGTAATGTCTTGTTGTATCTTACCTCTTCAAATTTGTTGGTGTTCTTTAAAAGGGATTGTGCTTCACAGTGCACGGTGCAACTTGTTGAGAGACGCTGTTGATGCAGAGTCCGTTTGAATATTAAAAGAAATAGAAAGATTCAGCTTTATATGATCTATTGAATTGCAGTAAATTAATTCAATTAACCTTATTTTTTGGTGGGGGCTACACACATATGTCACATACATGAAGCACATTACATAGTTTAATGTAATTATTTTGTGTACGTGTGACATATCAGTATACATGAGTCAAATTTAAATGGTTAAATTAACCTTATAATTTTTTTTCAAACACACATAAATGTGTGTGTGTGAGATGTAACTATAGATGATACACATATATGTGCGTGTGACATATCAGTATACATGAGATATAATGTCATTTAAATGTAGTTGTTTACTGATTTTGTTGTAAGCTAATTTTGTTGCATTGGCAATACACATAAATGTGCGTGTCACATGTCACTATACATTATACACATATATGTCCGTGTCACATGTCACTATACATTATAGACATATATGTCGGTGTCAGATGTCACTATGAAGGGGCAATACACAGAAATGTGCGTGTCAGATGTCACTATACATTATAGACATATATGTGCGTGTCACATGTCACTATACATTATAGACATATATGTGCGTGTCAGATGTCACTATACATTATAGACATATATGTGCGTGTCAGATGTCACTATACATAAAGCTCTGTTTAATATTAAATTATGTTTTTTTGTTGTTTTGTTAAATGAACCGTATTTTTTTTCTGAGCCTATACACATAAATGTGCCATACATGATGACTACATAAATCCTATTTTTTTGTTTTTATTTGTTTGACCTGTCTTGATAATAAAATGTAATATATTATAGCTTACCTCTCAGTTGTAATTTGCACAATGCAAAGTAGTAAATTAGTAAAGAATTGTCTTCTCAAGTAAAAGCATCAGTTATCTCAGAAGTCACTCCGTTGATCACCTGAGGAGAAATGTATTTTTTAGTTGGAAATAGGCAGTATTTATAAACTTGTAGAAAGTTCTGGAAAGTGAGACCGTTAGAACGCAATACGCATGCGCTATTTGCGTTCCAGCTTACAATTTGCGTTCCATCCACCATTTTAGGCGTATTACTGTTCAAAATGGTGTTTAATCTGATTGTGATACGTTCCGCATAGTATGTGTTTCATTATTGCGAGTAAGTGTAGTGTAGTTACGTCTGAAGCCTCGTTTTCGTTTTGTTCGTCGGACATTTTTTCTCTCGCTTAGCGATGGTCTTAGTGTCTAAAGTGTTTATTTTGATTTAAATGTAGGTGTAACTTGTTTTTTTGAGGTGCTGGCTGGTTCCTCTTGCTGTAGGTAAGCTTTTTATGTGTTTGTTGTGTGTCTTTGTTAAGTTTTAAATGTTTGTATGTCGGCGTGTTGCGTCCGATGTTTGCGAAGTCGTAATGTGTGGTAACGTGTCTCGTATGGTGTTTGCGTGTGTCGTATGGTGTTTGCGTGTGTAGCCTCGTTTTCGTTTTATTCGTCGGCCATTTTTTGTGTCGCTTAACAAACTATTTAGTGTCTAAACTCTTTTATTTTGAGTGCAATTAAGTTGTAAGTTGCATTTTTGAGGTCCTGGGTGCTTCCTGTTTGTGTAGCTAAGGTTTTTATGTATGTGCTGTGTGTATGTATTGTGTTTGTAATTTTGTAATGTTCGCGAGTTGCGTCCGAGTGTTGCGAGGCCGTAATGTGTGTGAACGTGTGTCGTATGTTGTTTGCGAGTGTCGTAATGTGTGTGAACGTGTGTCGTATGTTGTTTGCGAGTGTCGTAATGTGTTGCGACGTAAACTTTTTTTTGCAAGGGTCGCAGTTGCTGCAACTGAAGACCTCGCTTTGCGAGGTCCTCAGGTGCTGGCATGGAGCGCCTGCGGCGCTCCATGCCAGCAACTGAGAACCTGGCACAGTGCCCTTGCTACGCGAGGCCCGCGACTCGCTACGCGAGCCCGCAGCGTTAGCAACAACTCGTACGCTCACAACTATATATGTGATGGTTTTGTTATTCCTTTATATTATGGGCCATTTTATATCACCATGATGGCGAGATGTAGAACAGATCCACGGCTTGGTCCTAAAAGGAAAAAATGCTTAGTGAGTAATGTGAAGGTGAATATGGCTAATGTTTTTCATATAACACCTGCCACAATGAACTTAGAATGTAATAGGAAATATAGCTTAGTAAATGCAGAGTAGGGAACAAACGGGCTGCAGTGCTTGTTTTGTTGGATCAAGCACAATGTTTGCTTTAAAAATAACATTTATATCTTCCCATTAGTCATGTGAGTGCATTATATCTATCTATCTATCTACCTTTCAGAAGAATTCCTGGAATCATAGATTTGCTCAACAAAAACAATGAAGTAATAAAGTTATTCTATTCAAATACCGCAATCCTGATATTGGACAAGAAACTTTGTAAGACTGCATTTACAAGAAGGGAGAGCTCAATAAAATGTCGAATTTGTAAACCACTGGCCTATTGAATAACAATAACAATAATATTATAGAATAACATTCATAGATGGTCATAGTAAATACACAGGAAATTAAATTAAAACTTAACTTTTATTAGTAGGTATCCACAGTTAGAGCCTCATGCTCAGAAAACCATTGCACAGCCTCTGAGAATTTTAGTAAATCTGGTCCTTTGTATATTTCTGCCACATATTCTATTAGCTACTCGCAATCCAATTACAAGTTAGCCGCCCACAATCACTACAGGTCAGCCAAAGATGCAAATTTGGCCTTAGAACTCTATTAGTTTTAGCGCAGCTTGAACATTACAAGCTCAAACTAATTAAAGTTACAGAAAAAATATATTCTATTAGACCTGTAGCTCTAGATTGCAAATAAAGTCTAACCTTCAACTGAAAAAAGCATCAAGTTTCTGTAAAAAATATTACGAGTACTAAATAGGACTCACAAGGGCATTTTCAAACACTTATTTAAGCTGTAGCAGCAATTAAACACACAACACTGTACTATAAAAGCACAGGAAGGCATGGAAATACATTTGAATTGATTGCACAGCAGTCTCAAACCCACAAATATGTAATAAAAAATAATATTTTTAATTGTTATTTCTGAGTAATATCAATCCCGGACTCAAGGGGTTAATACATATCATGAAGGTTAGACTAGAGCAGATGCTCTAATACATTTTATAGGTTGCTAGATTGTGAGCCTGATCTGCAAATATTACTTATTGGCACTAATTCATTTTTAGTCTTAGATTGCAGGTTACGTGAAACTTCCATGTTTTACTGACGTCATGATGACGGTCTCATTTACTAATGGCTGTGTCTAAGAGGTAAATTATGGGCTTACTTAAATATTGTCAGATCATATGATCACGCCCCCTGAAATCCGACTTAAAAAGGCAGGGTTTACAAGTTTTTAGGCTTAAGGAGGTAAATTGCGGACTTGACTCAATAGAATACATCTAAACATTTAGAGAGAAAAAAAACACCTGCAGCTAAACTTATGCATTAGAGGCATTTGCAAGCTTCTAATAGAATAGGGTTCTATGTTTGCAAATATTTTACGTTACAGTCGTTTTTTTCATCTGAAGAAATGGAAGGAGGTTTAGTATATTAAAAGTTGTTTTGTGTACTATCCTATTTAAATTTGAAATTTTTAGTAATCATTATTTAGAGGAAAAATATGCAAAGCATTATTAGAAATGCAATATTTAATTTTAAATCAATTATTTATATCTGCCTATGTGGTTTATATTGGGCTTTAAATTATTGATTTTTAATCAAGACATGATGCAAACCTTTATACTTTATATAATAATGTAAAGCAAAAAGAAATAGTCTCTTGACATTTATATGACAGTACGAAAGTTTGTGTAAATCAAATAATATAATCCAGCTTTTAAATATGTTAATTATCTGCCTCTTATTCATTATAGAAGAGTCCTTCTGCTTTACGCCTCCACACAGATGGATCACAGCTAAAAATACATAAATTAAGAAATAAAATGCAAAAACAAAGGAGGGAAATGCAGTAAAGAAACACATGTAAATTGTGATACACTTAGAACAGAAATTGTTTTAAACAGGGTGCGTCTGTATTAAGGAATGGGATTTCTTGAGTGGTATTGTGTAAAAATAAGTGTACATAATCTAGAACATTTAGAAGAGCATTTAAATAAAGTATTTTGGGTGAAGAACTAATCCCCTTGGCGATTTACATAGGAGGAGGGAGTGTTATTGGTGCAAGTCTGTCCATTGCATCTACCAACAAAGAGTAAAGGACCACTGTATGATAAACAAATATATATATATATATGGAAAATGTGATGACATTGAGCAGTGATAGGGCCTCATTCTATTATCGGCCGTAAATCGGCCGTAAGGCTGCGATTCCTTGCGAGGGTTCAGTTAACTCGCGATTCTATTATACGGCCCCGCAAGGATCTCCTTTTACGGCCAGCCGCATATCTTGGAACCGGCCGTAATCTGTGAAATATAAAAACTGAAAAATAAATTCAAGCCTGCACTGTACAGCTCTGTAAATGCTAGGGATCATATTGGGGGACATGAGGATTAAAAGGAACCCACTCTCAAGCTTGCACATCTGCCCAAACCCGAGTTCAAATTAACTGTTTATTTTCCGGCTGCGGCGTGGGCGTGTCTGAGGTGCTCCAAGCACTCTGGACTTTTTACATGGATATTTTACGGATATTAAAAATAAAATATTTTACGGATTTGAGTACAGGATAATTATGTGCTATTTTTTCTAACACCTAAAATCCCTTTATAGTCTTCTCAAAGTGCAGGATGGCTTTATTTGAGCTATTTTATGTGCTTAATTGGTGCTAGCGAGACCTTTTTCCTGCAAGTAACTGCGGCTCGCTTTTAGCCTTGCAGAGAGGGTTCCCGGAGCAATTGAATTGCAAATAGGAATTTCTTACGGCCGATTTCCTTGCGGCCGTTTAAGATCAAAGGATTTCCTCCGGCGCGAGCGGCCGCAAGAGATAGCAAGGCACCGGCCGCAAGCCTGCCGGAATCCCCGGCCGTAAGGGAATAGAATAGCCGAATAGCTTGCGGCCGGTCCTTGCGGCCCCGCAACGGCTGCGGCCGATAATAGAATGAGGCCCTTAGTAATTAAATGAGAGAGAAAGACATATTTACTCTGGTACTACAAGGACAGACAAGTCCTGTATTTAATGGGTTAATTTCATCTTAACTTGATTGGTTGCTAGTAGTATATGTTATACATCAAAAAAAAAGTTTGCTAATGAACTAGCAAATCTCACTCATGAATAACCTTCATAGATGGTCATAGGAAATACACAGGAAATTAAATTAAAACATAACTTTAATCAGTTGGTATTAAGACAATTATAAAATCAGATGATTAAAATAATAAAAATAAATAGGCAGATGATTAGATCTGAGTACTGGATTCCCTGGTGGTCCAGTGGTTAGGATTTGGTGTTTTTACCGATGCAACCTGGGTTTTATTCCAGTCAGGGAGCTAAGAGGTGACACCACCCTGAAGCCATGCAGGGTTGGGTCTGGTCAGTACTTGTATGGGAGACCACCTAGGAATACTAGGAGCTGTATGCTGTGTCCCACTGGAGAAGGAACTGGAAACCCACTCCAGTATCTCTGCCATGAAAGCCATATGGATCAGCATGACCATGGACAAAAAGATATTCCTGGTGTGTTATGGTCCATTTGGTCAAGGCTGAAAAATGCAACAACAACAAAAAAGATTTGAGTACATCAGAAATAATCATGGGTTGTATCAACCTAAATTGCCAGTGGTGACAACTAGGAATAGGGCTAACTGAAGATAATATGAAGGTTAATAATTACAATCTAAGCTGGGAAATAGTTAATACCATTGTCGTAAATGTATAAAGTCAGATTAGTATAATAACACATTTCCTTTATAGTGCACAACCAAAGGTAAGTGTTTAAGGTAATTCCCCCCACACTCCTCTTATTGTTTCTTAAAATAAATTAATTAATTGATTAAATAATCGTGGTCTTAATACTTACTAATAAAAGTTAAGTTTTAATTTAATTTCCTGTATATTTACTATGACCATCTGTAAAGGTTACCCATGTGTGGGATTTGCTAGTTCATTAGGATACTGTGAGCCTCATTCATTTAGGAGGCCCCAAGTACGGAGTATAGGCCGTAAGTTTGCAGGCCTCCTGTGAGCCCGCAGGTCGCTCGAGTTACGGTGCTATTCAATTCTGCAAGACCGCAAGTTAGGGGCAATAGCGAATTTCAGAAACCATAGCATCATATGTAGCATTTGCAAGCTTGAACATGATCAATTAAGCAAGGCCGTAACTACCGATTAGAAACAGCCAATGGAAACAGAGATCGTCATCATTACGTCAAGGAAAAATGGAGGTTGGATTTCAAAGTCCTGTGGAGCTTGAGAATGTAGTGCTATTAATTCTAAGAGCTAACATCACTTTAACTTTTAACACAAGTACAGAAGTGTGTGTGTATATGTTCGTTTAAAGTGCTCCGGACAAGTACTGTATATAAACCCTTAGCGAGTCCTCACGGAACCCTTTACTTGTGGAGCCACTTTTGCCATTTGTGGCCTTGGCGGGGTGGTTAGCGAGGGGAAAAAATATTAAATGTTGACCTCTGCCGGTGACTAAAGGCATCCATGATCATTTGGGGAAGGGCATGTGTATGTACGAGAGGAATATACTGGAGCAGAATTTGCACAGCCATTTGAATAGCCATTTATATCTAGGCTGAGTTGTTATGTATGTAATATTAGATAAGTGAGCAGTTGCGGAAAGTAAGTGTATAGAGGACATAAAGAAAACAGCAATATATATACACTAGCGACTTGCCCGTCAAAAAATTACGGCAATAAAATTGTAAGGCAGGTAATGCTGTTTGCCACACAATGTAAGGCTTTTAGTCCTCTGAGTACCTTCGGTGCTCATTGCGAACCTCTCCCCTTGTGTACTTTTGGTCATCTGAGCACCTTCGGTGCACATTGCAAGCCCCGCGCTGAGTGCCTTCGGCACTCATTGCGAGCCTCTCCCCTTGTGTACTTTTGCTCCTCTGAGTACCCTCAGCGCTCATTGTGAGCTCCGCGCTGAGCACCTTTGGCAAAGCGAGTCTCTCCTCTGCTTTTTTTTTTATATAAATATATTTTTTTATACTAATTAATTAATTAATTAAATAATACATTTATATACTTTACCTATTTGTAATGAATATTTCCAGGAATCAATATGCTGAAGAGCTAACAATCGCTATTGTTTTTCTGCAGCATACAATGTACATTTGGACTGTTGGTGATCTGAGGAGAAAGGAGAAAGTGTCAGCAATGTGTGCAGTGTGCAGTGTAAAGAGGCTGCGTGCGCAAGGCCAAACTGTTTGTTTAGTTGTGTAATGCCGTATTTTAGAATGGTAATGTTATTAGTTTTAAGGTAGTGTTGTAAAATGGCGGCGACTGTGTACATGTTACGCGGGTCTCTAGCATTTTCCGTCCTTCCTAATAGTGTATTTTGTACATTGTACGTTCCTGGCTAAAAGACGTATGTGCCTGGCGGTGTTTAGGGTTCGTGTAGCCTTGTTTTCGTTTTTTTCCGGTGGCCATTTTTTCTCTAGCTTAGACCATTTTCGAGTGGCGAAACTCTGCAAATTCGATTTAAATTCGCGTACAACCTCACTCCCAGTGACGGTTTCCTTTTCAAAGTGTTACGGGCCGTAAGTTTTTCAGGCATTTTTTTTCAAAGTGCTACGGGTCTCGCACTGTGAATTGTGTATTTGAGTTTTTTGTTCTGTAGTCCCACGGGTCGTAGGTATGATACTTAATGCGTGCGGGGTCGTAGGGATGAGCGCCTATGGTGCTCATCTCCACCAGCGCAAGGAGCGTCTTTGGCGCTTCTTGCCTGGCCACAACTGCGTCCCTCACTTCGCGAGGTCCGTGGTTGCAGGGGGCTCGCTTTGCAAGCCGCAGTTTTAACTGTTGCGTTACCAACGGAATTTGGCAAGCCCGCGCTGCTGAGAACTATATATGTGATATATATATTTATGACCTAGGGTGGCACAAATCCTTACACCATGACTGGCTTTGTCTGTCTTAGAAAGACAATAGTCACATTGAATATCTACATTATTTAGGTAAAATGGACCACTGAGAATATGTCCATGATTCTTTTTTTAAGTTCCATATATGTTTCTGATCTGTATAAATGATATTACAAGAGGCTGAAAGTGCTATCAATGCTATGATCTTATATCTTACTTGATGCAAGATCAATTACCAGTTGGTGGTGATGTTGATGAGAGCACTGGTGCATTGAGTTAAGAGCTCTGTTCCCAAGGCCATTTAAGATAAAGAATGTATTACCTGTGTGCACCAGAACATGTTAATATTATCTAATGTGTTGGTCTGTAAGTAATATTAAATAATGACCCACAGTTCACTTTACCTCTTAGCACAACACTTTACTATTAAATTGAAATTGCTGTATGCATATAATTATATATAAAATATAAATATAAGGATCTTACTTGTTCACTGCCCGTGCGGCCAAGGGGTCAGTGAATTTCTTCCCAGTAACCCGAACGCCCCTCACCCTAACACCCCTCACCCTAACACCAAACCATAAGAAATTCACGGAACCTACTGGCCGATGGCCGGCACTGCGCATGGGCAGCCAACAGGAAAGGTCCAAATATAATAATATAAATAATGGTTAATTGTGTTTACCTCTCCTACCACTATCGCACTTACCATAACAATTAGATGAGTACAAGTGTCCATGAAAGCAATAATTTGAAATAGAATAGACCTAGTAAAAGTGAGTAATTACATGGCAATGTCTTTAAATGAAAACATATTTTATCAATGCACAAATAAAGATCAAATCATGAACACTGGAACAAATATATTCAATAAAGTTTTTGTTGCACTTTTTTTTAAGCTTTCTTATTAGCAGCTACTTTGCGGGAAGCAAATATAATATATATTTTAGATGTCATATAATCAATTAGGCAACATTACATATTGTAAAGTTATACAGTAAATGTTACATATTTGTTCACCTAAAGCATATTAGGGTCTGGCTGTTATTATAGCCGTAGCAGGGTTCCACTTTTCCATTTTCTAACAAAATGAAAAATGTTCAAGAATGTGTCATCTCAATAAAAGTCATAATGTGCGCTTAGCCTCAGAAGTGCTTAAAAGCTCTGTTTTTTATGCCTAAAATCTTACAAATTGTACAGTGTCTCGTAGCTACCAATCAATGGTAACATTCTGCAATATGCCACTTGAAAGTGGTCATTGACAGGCTAATTTGACTGTGTATTTATGAGCTGCATGAGCTACAGATCACAAACCCAAACAGGGAAATATTGTATGATTTCGGGCACTTTTTAATAAAATAAAGTACATAAAAGTAAATCGATTGGTATATTATAGTCAAAGTGAAATCAGGAAAGCTCACATGTCCCTATGTCCATGTTTATAGAAAAAATCATGGAACAAAGAGAAACATATTCCCTAAACAGAAGAGGAAGGCAAGTTTTCTCTGGGTACTAGTGATCCACGAGGTACTTACCCCTGGCACTTGCCTCTGAAGCAGCATCTTATAGTGTAACAGACACTGTGAAGGCCAATATAAGGAGAGAGCTGGAGGAGATGTTAACGCTAGTGAGCATTGAGCCATTCTAGAGTCCCCTGGGGTGTTGGTCTCTAAGAAGGAAGGGACCACTGCGTTTGTGTGAACTACTGGCGGCTAAACGACAACATGACAACTGATGCGTACCCTATGCCTAAAGTAGATAAAGCAAAATGTCTGCTACCATTAAAACAAAATGAAATGCAATAGTTAAAATGTTCTATATTTATATTAAAATGTATGAAAACATTTTACCAAATTATGTCTTTCTAATAGGATACTACAGTATAAATATGACACTTAAAGAGGTCATTTACATCAGTGATATCATCCTTAGCACATACGTGGCATCTTAAACTTGTAATGCCAAACCACCAAGAAACATGCACTGACAGGCATTCACATACTGGCTAATGTGCCCAGCAATTATGGGATGCCTGGGTTTGGATGGCAAAAATGTATGTTGATTGGAAAAAAATATATTCTGTATTTGTTCTTGGCTTTACAACCATGATATATTCATTTTAGATTTCAATATTTAATGTGTTATTGAGAATTTATTTTTAAAAGTTTTTAAACAGAAAGTGATCGCTGTCCATTGGACAGTAGCTCAAGTGACATTATTCTAAGCAAAGCTAATGTATAAATGCATTTAAGGAACTTTATTATAAAAATTCTGGAAACATTTAATCAAGTTTTTTTAGCTAGCAATAAATTAACGCATATTCCGATAGTATTAGCACACATGTATATCTATTTATATTCAGCTTGTTATAGACATAAAGAATAACAATATCCCATGTTATATTAGCTGTTCTAGCTTAAAACAGGTATGATCAAACGGTGCCAAGGGTTTAACCCGGGTGTATGTTCAGTCCAGTCCACTATCTGAATATCCAGTGTGTTCTCAATCTAGTAAATTGTGTGTGTCGGTGTATGTGATTAGTCCAGTCCACTCTGTGTGTGTCAGTGTATGTGATTAGTCCAGTCCACTCTGTGTGTGTCAGTGTATGTGATTAGTCCAGTCCACTCTGTGTGTGTCAGTGTGTGTGATTAGTCCAGTCCACTCTGTGTGTGTCAGTGTATGTGATTAGTCCAGTCCACTCTGTGTGTGTCAGCGTGTGTGATTAGCCCAGTCCACTCTGTGTGTGTCGGTGTATGTGATTAGTCCAGTCCACTCTGTGTGTGTCGGTGTATGTGATTAGCCCAGTCCACTCTGTGTGTGTCAGTGTATGTGATTAGTCCAGTCCACTCTGTGTGTGTCGGTGTATGTGATTAGCCCAGTCCACTCTGTGTGTGTCAGTGTATGTGATTAGTCCAGTCCACTCTGTGTGTGTCAGTGTGTGTGATTAGTCCAGTCCACTCTGTGTGTGTCAGTGTATGTGATTAGTCCAGTCCACTCTGTGTGTGTCGGTGTATGTGATTAGCCCAGTCCACTCTGTGTGTGTCAGTGTATGTGATTAGTCCACTCTGTGTGTGTCAGTGTATGTGATTAGTCCAGTCCACTCTGTGTGTGTCAGCGTGTGTGATTAGTCCAATCCACTCTGTGTGTGTCAGTGTATGTGATTAGTCCAGTCCACTCTGTGTGTGTCAGTGTATGTGATTAGTCCAGTCCACTCTGTGTGTGTCAGTGTGTGTGATTAGTCCACTCTGTGTGTGTCAGTGTATGTGATTAGCCCAGTCCACTCTGTGTGTGTCAGTGTATGTGATTAGTCCAGTCCACTCTGTGTGTGTCAGTGTGTGTGATTAGTCCACTCTGTGTGTGTCAGTGTATGTGATTAGTCCAGTCCACTCTGTGTGTGTCAGTGTGTGTGATTAGTCCAGTCCACTCTGTGTGTGTCGGTGTGTGTGATTAGTCCAGTCCACTCTGTATGTGTCAGTGTATGTGATTAGCCCAGTCCACTCTGTGTGTGTCAGCGTGTGTGATTAGTCCAGTCTGTGTGTGTCGGTGTGTGTGATTAGTCCAGTCCACTCTGTGTGTGTCAGCGTGTGTGATTAGTCCACTCTGTGTGTGTCAGTGTATGTGATTAGCCCAGTCCACTCTGTGTGTGTCAGTGTATGTGATTAGTCCACTCTGTGTGTGTCAGTGTATGTGATTAGTCCACTCTGTGTGTGTCGGTGTATGTGATTAGCCCAGTCCACTCTGTGTGTGTCAGTGTATGTGATTAGTCCAGTCCACTCTGTGTGTGTCGGTGTATGTGATTAGTCCAGTCCACTCTGTGTGTGTCAGTGTATGTGATTAGCCCAGTCCACTCTGTGTGTGTCAGTGTGTGTGATTAGTCCAGTCCACTCTGTGTGTGTCAGTGTATGTGATTAGTCCAGTCCACTCTGTGTGTGTCAGTGTGTGTGATTAGTCCAGTCCACTCTGTGTGTGTCGGTGTATGTGATTAGTCCAGTCCACTCTGTGTGTGTCAGTGTATGTGATTAGTCCAGTCCACTCTGTGTGTGTCAGTGTATGTGATTAGTCCAGTCCACTCTGTGTGTGTCTGTGTGTGTGATTAGTCCACTCTGTGTGTGTCAGTGTGTGTGATTAGTCCAGTCCACTCTGTGTGTGCCAGTGTATGTGATTAGCCCAGTCCACTCTGTGTGTGTCAGTGTATGTGATTAGTCCAGTCCACTCTGTGTGTGTCGGTGTATGTGATTAGCCCAGTCCACTCTGTGTGTGTCAGCGTGTGTGATTAGTCCAGTCCACTCTGTGTGTGTCGGTGTATGTGATTAGCCCAGTCCACTCTGTGTGTGTCAGTGTATGTGATTAGCCCAGTCCACTCTGTGTGTGTCAGTGTATGTGATTAGCCCAGTCCACTCTGTGTGTGTCAGTGTGTGTGATTAGTCCAGTCCACTCTGTGTGTGTCAGTGTGTGTGATTAGTCCAGTCCACTCTGTGTGTGTCGGTGTATGTGATTAGCCCAGTCCACTCTGTGTGTGTCAGCGTGTGTGATTAGTCCAGTCAACTCTGTGTGTGTCAGCGTGTGTGATTAGTCCAGTCCACTCTGTGTGTGTCAGCGTATGTGATTAGTCCAGTCCACTCTGTGTGTGTCAGTGTATGTGATTAGTCCAGTCCACTCTGTGTGTGTCAGTGTATGTGATTAGCCCAGTCCACTCTGTGTGTGTCAGCGTATGTGATTAGTCCAGTACACTCTGTGTGTGTCAGTGTATGTGATTAGTCCAGTCCACTCTGTGTGTGTCAGTGTATGTGATTAGTCCAGTCCACTCTGTGTGTGTCAGCGTGTGTGATTAGTCCAGTCCACTCTGTGTGTGTCAGTGTATGTGATTAGTCCAGTCCACTCTGTGTGTGTCAGTGTATGTGATTAGTCCAGTCCACTCTGTGTGTGTCGGTGTATGTGATTAGTCCAGTCCACTCTGTGTGTGTCAGTGTATGTGATTAGTCCAGTCCACTCTGTGTGTGTCGGTGTATGTGATTAGCCCAGTCCACTCTGTGTGTGTCAGCGTGTGTGATTAGTCCAGTCCACTCTGTGTGTGTCAGCGTGTGTGATTAGTCCAGTCCACTCTGTGTGTGTCAGCGTGTGTGATTAGTCCAGTCCACTCTGTGTGTGTCAGTGTATGTGATTAGTCCAGTCCACTCTGTGTGTGTCAGTGTATGTGATTAGTCCAGTCCACTCTGTGTGTGTCGGTGTATGTGATTAGTCCAGTCCACTCTGTGTGTGTCAGTGTGTGTGATTAGTCCAGTCCACTCTGTGTGTGTCAGTGTATGTGATTAGTCCAGTCCACTCTGTGTGTGTCAGTGTATGTGATTAGTCCAGTCCACTCTGTGTGTGTCGGTGTATGTGATTAGTCCAGTCCACTCTGTGTGTGTCGGTGTATGTGATTAGTCCAGTCCACTCTGTGTGTGTCAGCGTGTGTGATTAGTCCAGTCCACTCTGTGTGTGTCAGCGTGTGTGATTAGTCCAGTCCACTCTGTGTGTGTCAGCGTGTGTGATTAGTCCAGTCCACTCTGTGTGTGTCAGTGTATGTGATTAGTCCAGTCCACTCTGTGTGTGTCAGTGTATGTGATTAGTCCAGTCCACTCTGTGTGTGTCAGTGTATGTGATAAGTCCAGTCCACTCTGTGTGTGTCAGTGTGTGTGATTAGTCCAGTCCACTCTGTGTGTGTCGGTGTATGTGATTAGTCCAGTCCACTCTGTGTGTGTCAGTGTATGTGATTAGTCCACTCTGTGTGTGTCAGTGTATGTGATAAGTCCAGTCCACTCTGTGTGTGTCAGTGTATGTGATAAGTCCAGTCCACTCTGTGTGTGTCGGTGTATGTGATTAGTCCAGTCCACTCTGTGTGTGTCAGTGTATGTGATTAGTCCACTCTGTGTGTGTCGGTGTATGTGATTAGTCCACTCTGTGTGTGTCAGTGTATGTGATTAGTCCAGTCCACTCTGTGTGTGTCGGTGTATGTGATTAGTCCAGTCCACTCTGTGTGTGTCAGTGTATGTGATAAGTCCAGTCCACTCTGTGTGTGTCAGTGTATGTGATTAGCCCAGTCCACTCTGTGTGTGTCAGTGTGTGTGATTAGTCCAGTCCACTCTGTGTGTGTCAGTGTGTGTGATTAGTCCACTCTGTGTGTGTCAGTGTATGTGATTAGTCCAGTCCACTCTGTGTGTGTCAGTGTATGTGATTAGTCCAGTCCACTCTGTGTGTGTCAGTGTATGTGATTAGTCCAGTCCACTCTGTGTGTGTCAGTGTATGTGATTAGTCCAGTCCACTCTGTGTGTGTCAGTGTATGTGATTAGTCCAGTCCACTCTGTGTGTGTCAGTGTGTGTGATTAGCCCAGTCCACTCTGTGTGTGTCAGTGTGTGTGATTAGCCCAGTCCACTCTGTGTGTGTCAGCGTGTGTGATTAGTCCAGTCCACTCTGTGTGTGTCTGTGTGTGTGATTAGCCCAGTCCACTCTGTGTGTGTCAGTGTATGTGATTAGTCCAGTCCACTCTGTGTGTGTCAGTGTATGTGATTAGTCCACTCTGTGTGTGTCAGTGTGTGTGATTAGTCCCCTCTGTGTGTGTCAGTGTATGTGATTAGTCCAGTCCACTCTGTGTGTGTCAGCGTGTGTGATTAGTCCAGTCCACTCTGTGTGTGTCAGTGTATGTGATTAGTCCAGTCCACTCTGTGTGTGTCAGTGTATGTGATTAGTCCAGTCCACTCTGTGTGTGTCAGTGTATGTGATTAGTCCAGTCCACTCTGTGTGTGTCAGTGTATGTGATTAGTCCAGTCCACTCTGTGTGTGTCAGTGTATGTGATTAGTCCAGTCCACTCTGTGTGTGTCGGTGTATATGCCTAGCCCAGTCCACTCTGTGTGTGTCAGTGTATGTGATTAGTCCAGTCCACTCTGTGTGTGTCAGTGTATGTGATTAGTCCACTCTGTGTGTGTCAGTGTATGTGATTAGTCCAGTCCACTCTGTGTGTGTCGGTGTATGTGATTAGTCCACTCTGTGTGTGTCAGTGTATGTGATTAGTCCAGTCCACTCTGTGTGTGTCAGTGTATGTGATTAGTCCAGTCCACTCTGTGTGTGTCGGTGTATGTGATTAGTCCAGTCCACTCTGTGTGTGTCAGCGTGTGTGATTAGTCCAGTCCACTCTGTGTGTGTCAGTGTATGTGATTAGTCCAGTCCACTCTGTGTGTGTCAGTGTATGTGATTAGTCCACTCTGTGTGTGTCAGTGTATGTGATTAGTCCACTCTGTGTGTGTCAGTGTATGTGATTAGTCCACTCTGTGTGTGTCAGTGTATGTGATTAGTCCACTCTGTGTGTGTCGGTGTATGTGATTAGTCCAGTCCACTCTGTGTGTGTCAGTGTATGTGATTAGTCCACTCTGTGTGTGTCAGTGTATGTGATTAGTCCACTCTGTGTGTGTCAGTGTATGTGATTAGCCCAGTCCACTCTGTGTGTGTCAGTGTATGTGATTAGCCCAGTCCACTCTGTGTGTGTCGGTGTATGTGATTAGTCCAGTCCACTCTGTGTGTGTCAGTGTATGTGATTAGTCCAGTCCACTCTGTGTGTGTAGGTGTATGTGATTAGTCCAGTCCACTCTGTGTGTGTCAGTGTATGTGATTAGTCCAGTCCACTCTGTGTGTGTCAGTGTGTGTGATTAGTCCAGTCCACTCTGTGTGTGTCAGTGTGTGTGATTAGTCCAGTCCACTCTGTGTGTGTCAGTGTGTGTGATTAGTCCAGTCCACTCTGTGTGTGTCAGTGTATGTGATTAGTCCACTCTGTGTGTGTCAGTGTGTGTGATTAGTCCAGTCCACTCTGTGTGTGTCAGTGTATGTGATTAGTCCACTCTGTGTGTGTCAGTGTATGTGATTAGTCCAGTCCACTCTGTGTGTGTCGGTGTATGTGATTAGCCCAGTCCACTCTGTGTGTGTCAGTGTGTGTGATTAGCCCAGTCCACTCTGTGTGTGTCAGTGTATGTGATTAGTCCAGTCCACTCTGTGTGTGTCAGTGTATGTGATTAGTCCAGTCTGTGTGTGTCGGTGTGTGTGATTAGTCCAGTCCACTCTGTGTGTGTCAGTGTATGTGATTAGTCCACTCTGTGTGTGTCAGTGTATGTGATTAGTCCAGTCCACTCTGTGTGTGTCAGTGTATGTGATTAGTCCAGTCCACTCTGTGTGTGTCAGTGTGTGTGATTAGTCCACTCTGTGTGTGTCGGTGTATGTGATTAGTCCAGTCCACTCTGTGTGTGTCAGTGTATGTGATTAGTCCACTCTGTGTGTGTCAGTGTATGTGATTAGTCCACTCTGTGTGTGTCAGCGTGTGTGATTAGTCCAGTCCACTCTGTGTGTGTCGGTGTATGTGATTAGTCCAGTCCACTCTGTGTGTGTCAGTGTATGTGATTAGCCCAGTCCACTCTGTGTGTGTCAGTGTATGTGATTAGTCCAGTCCACTCTGTGTGTGTCAGTGTATGTGATTAGTCCAGTCCACTCTGTGTGTGTCAGTGTATGTGATTAGTCCAGTCCACTCTGTGTGTGTCAGTGTGTGTGATTAGTCCAGTCCACTCTGTGTGTGTCAGTGTGTGTGATTAGTCCAGTCCACTCTGTGTGTGTCAGTGTGTGTGATTAGTCCAGTCCACTCTGTGTGTGTCAGTGTGTGTGATTAGTCCAGTCCACTCTGTGTGTGTCAGTGTATGTGATTAGTCCACTCTGTGTGTGTCAGTGTATGTGATTAGTCCAGTCCACTCTGTGTGTGTCGGTGTATGTGATTAGCCCAGTCCACTCTGTGTGTGTCAGTGTGTGTGATTAGCCCAGTCCACTCTGTGTGTGTCAGCGTGTGTGATTAGTCCAGTCTGTGTGTGTCAGTGTATGTGATTAGTCCAGTCCACTCTGTGTGTGTCAGTGTATGTGATTAGTCCACTCTGTGTGTGTCAGTGTATGTGATTAGTCCAGTCCACTCTGTGTGTGTCAGTGTATGTGATTAGCCCAGTCCACTCTGTGTGTGTCAGTGTATGTGATTAGTCCAGTCCACTCTGTGTGTGTCAGCGTGTGTGATTAGTCCAGTCTGTGTGTGTCGGTGTGTGTGATTAGTCCAGTCCACTCTGTGTGTGTCAGTGTGTGTGATTAGTCCAGTCCACTCTGTGTGTGTCAGTGTATGTGATTAGTCCAGTCCACTCTGTGTGTGTCAGTGTATGTGATTAGCCCACTCTGTGTGTGTCAGTGTATGTGATTAGCCCAGTCCACTCTGTGTGTGTCAGTGTATGTGATTAGTCCAGTCCACTCTGTGTGTGTCAGTGTATGTGATTAGTCCAGTCCACTCTGTGTGTGTCGGTGTATGTGATTAGCCCAGTCCACTCTGTGTGTGTCGGTGTATGTGATTAGTCCAGTCCACTCTGTGTGTGTCAGTGTATGTGATTAGTCCAGTCCACTCTGTGTGTGTCAGTGTATGTGATTAGTCCAGTCCACTCTGTGTGTGTCGGTGTATGTGATTAGTCCAGTCCACTCTGTGTGTGTCAGTGTATGTGATTAGCCCAGTCCACTCTGTGTGTGTCAGTGTATGTGATTAGTCCAGTCCACTCTGTGTGTGTCAGTGTATGTGATTAGTCCAGTCCACTCTGTGTGTGTCAGTGTGTGTGATTAGCCCAGTCCACTCTGTGTGTGTCAGTGTATGTGATTAGTCCAGTCCACTCTGTGTGTGTCAGTGTGTGTGATTAGCCCAGTCCACTCTGTGTGTGTCAGTGTGTGTGATTAGCCCAGTCCACTCTGTGTGTGTCAGTGTATGTGATTAGCCCAGTCCACTCTGTGTGTGTCAGTGTATGTGATTAGTCCAGTCCACTCTGTGTGTGTCAGTGTATGTGATTAGTCCAGTCCACTCTGTGTGTGTCGGTGTATGTGATTAGTCCAGTCCACTCTGTGTGTGTCAGTGTATGTGATTAGTCCAGTCCACTCTGTGTGTGTCAGTGTGTGTGATTAGTCCACTCTGTGTGTGTCAGTGTATGTGATTAGTCCAGTCCACTCTGTGTGTGTCAGTGTGTGTGATTAGTCCAGTCCACTCTGTGTGTGTCGGTGTGTGTGATTAGTCCAGTCCACTCTGTGTGTGTCAGTGTATGTGATTAGTCCACTCTGTGTGTGTCAGTGTATGTGATTAGCCCAGTCCACTCTGTGTGTGTCAGCGTGTGTGATTAGTCCAGTCTGTGTGTGTCGGTGTGTGTGATTAGTCCAGTCCACTCTGTGTGTGTCAGCGTGTGTGATTAGTCCACTCTGTGTGTGTCAGTGTATGTGATTAGCCCAGTCCACTCTGTGTGTGTCAGCGTGTGTGATTAGTCCACTCTGTGTGTGTCAGTGTATGTGATTAGCCCAGTCCACTCTGTGTGTGTCAGTGTATGTGATTAGCCCAGTCCACTCTGTGTGTGTCAGTGTATGTGATTAGTCCAGTCCACTCTGTGTGTGTCAGTGTATGTGATTAGTCCACTCTGTGTGTGTCAGTGTATGTGATTAGTCCACTCTGTGTGTGTCAGTGTATGTGATTAGTCCACTCTGTGTGTGTCAGTGTATGTGATTAGTCCACTCTGTGTGTGTCGGTGTATGTGATTAGTCCAGTCCACTCTGTGTGTGTCAGTGTATGTGATTAGTCCACTCTGTGTGTGTCAGTGTATGTGATTAGTCCACTCTGTGTGTGTCAGCGTGTGTTATTAGTCCAGTCCACTCTGTGTGTGTCAGTGTATGTGATTAGCCCAGTCCACTCTGTGTGTGTCGGTGTATGTGATTAGTCCAGTCCACTCTGTGTGTGTCAGTGTGTGTGATTAGTCCAGTCCACTCTGTGTGTGTCAGTGTATGTGATTAGTCCAGTCCACTCTGTGTGTGTAGGTGTATGTGATTAGTCCAGTCCACTCTGTGTGTGTCAGTGTGTGTGATTAGTCCAGTCCACTCTGTGTGTGTCAGCGTGTGTTATTAGTCCAGTCCACTCTGTGTGTGTCAGTGTATGTGATTAGCCCAGTCCACTCTGTGTGTGTCAGTGTGTGTGATTAGCCCAGTCCACTCTGTGTGTGTCAGTGTATGTGATTAGTCCAGTCCACTCTGTGTGTGTCAGCGTGTGTGATTAGTCCAGTCTGTGTGTGTCGGTGTGTGTGATTAGTCCAGTCCACTCTGTGTGTGTCGGTGTATGTGATTAGTCCAGTCCACTCTGTGTGTGTCAGTGTGTGTGATTAGTCCAGTCCACTCTGTGTGTGTCAGTGTATGTGATTAGCCCAGTCCACTCTGTGTGTGTCAGTGTATGTGATTAGCCCAGTCCACTCTGTGTGTGTCAGTGTATGTGATTAGTCCAGTCCACTCTTTGTGTGTCAGTGTGTGTGATTAGCCCAGTCCACTCTGTGTGTGTCAGTGTATGTGATTAGTCCAGTCCACTCTGTGTGTGTCAGTGTATGTGATTAGTCCAGTCCACTCTGTGTGTGTCAGTGTATGTGATTAGTCCAGTCCACTCTGTGTGTGTCAGTGTATGTGATTAGTCCAGTCCACTCTGTGTGTGTCAGTGTATGTGATTAGTCCAGTCCACTCTGTGTGTGTCGGTGTATGTGATTAGTCCAGTCCACTCTGTGTGTGTCAGTGTATGTGATTAGTCCAGTCCACTCTGTGTGTGTCAGTGTATGTGATTAGTCCAGTCCACTCTGTGTGTGTCAGTGTATGTGATTAGTCCAGTCCACTCTGTGTGTGTCAGTGTGTGTGATTAGCCCAGTCCACTCTGTGTGTGTCAGCGTGTGTGATTAGTCCAGTCCACTCTGTGTGTGTCAGTGTGTGTGATTAGTCCAGTCCACTCTGTGTGTGTCGGTGTATGTGATTAGTCCAGTCCACTCTGTGTGTGTCAGTGTGTGTGATTAGTCCAGTCCACTCTGTGTGTGTCAGTGTATGTGATTAGTCCAGTCCACTCTGTGTGTGTCAGTGTATGTGATTAGTCCAGTCCACTCTGTGTGTGTCGGTGTATGTGATTAGTCCAGTCCACTCTGTGTGTGTCAGTGTATGTGATTAGTCCAGTCCACTCTGTGTGTGTCAGTGTATGTGATTAGTCCACTCTGTGTGTGTCAGTGTATGTGATTAGTCCAGTCCACTCTGTGTGTGTCAGTGTATGTGATTAGTCCAGTCCACTCTGTGTGTGTCAGTGTGTGTGATTAGTCCAGTCCACTCTGTGTGTGTCAGTGTATGTGATTAGTCCAGTCCACTCTGTGTGTGTCAGTGTATGTGATTAGTCCAGTCCACTCTGTGTGTGTCGGTGTATGTGATTAGTCCAGTCCACTCTGTGTGTGTCAGTGTATGTGATTAGTCCAGTCCACTCTGTGTGTGTCGGTGTATGTGATTAGTCCAGTCCACTCTGTGTGTATCAGTGTATGTGATTAGTCCAGTCCACTCTGTGTGTGTCAGTGTATGTGATTAGTCCAGTCCACTCTGTGTGTGTCAGTGTATGTGATTAGCCCAGTCCACTCTGTGTGTGTCAGTGTATGTGATTAGTCCAGTCCACTATGTGTGTGTCGGTGTATGTGATTAGTCCAGTCCACTCTGTGTGTGTCAGTGTATGTGATTAGTCCAGTCCACTCTGTGTGTGTCAGTGTATGTGATTAGTCCACTCTGTGTGTGTCAGTGTATGTGATTAGTCCAGTCCACTCTGTGTGTGTCAGTGTATGTGATTAGTCCAGTCCACTCTGTGTGTGTCAGTGTATGTGATTAGTCCAGTCCACTCTGTGTGTGTCAGTGTGTGTGATTAGTCCAGTCCACTCTGTGTGTGTCAGTGTATGTGATTAGTCCAGTCCACTCTGTGTGTGTCAGTGTATGTGATTAGTCCAGTCCACTCTGTGTGTGTCGGTGTATGTGATTAGTCCAGTCCACTCTGTGTGTGTCAGTGTATGTGATTAGTCCACTCTGTGTGTGTCAGTGTATGTGATTAGCCCAGTCCACTCTGTGTGTGTCAGTGTATGTGATTAGTCCAGTCCACTCTGTGTGTGTCATTGTATGTGATTAGTCCAGTCCACTCTGTGTGTGTCATTGTATGTGATTAGTCCAGTCCACTCTGTGTGTGTCGGTGTATGTGATTAGTCCAGTCCACTCTGTGTGTGTCAGTGTATGTGATTAGTCCAGTCCACTCTGTGTGTGTCAGTGTATGTGATTAGTCCAGTCCACTCTGTGTGTGTCAGTGTATGTGATTAGTCCAGTCCACTCTGTGTGTGTCAGTGTATGTGATTAGTCCAGTCCACTCTGTGTGTGTCAGTGTGTGTGATTAGTCCAGTCCACTCTGTGTGTGTCAGTGTATGTGATTAGTCCAGTCCACTCTGTGTGTGTCAGTGTATGTGATTAGCCCACTCTGTGTGTGTCAGTGTATGTGATTAGCCCAGTCCACTCTGTGTGTGTCAGTGTATGTGATTAGTCCAGTCCACTCTGTGTGTGTCAGTGTATGTGATTAGTCCAGTCCACTCTGTGTGTGTCGGTGTATGTGATTAGCCCAGTCCACTCTGTGTGTGTCGGTGTATGTGATTAGTCCAGTCCACTCTGTGTGTGTCAGTGTATGTGATTAGTCCAGTCCACTCTGTGTGTGTCAGTGTATGTGATTAGTCCAGTCCACTCTGTGTGTGTCGGTGTATGTGATTAGTCCAGTCCACTCTGTGTGTGTCAGTGTATGTGATTAGCCCAGTCCACTCTGTGTGTGTCAGTGTATGTGATTAGTCCAGTCCACTCTGTGTGTGTCAGTGTATGTGATTAGTCCAGTCCACTCTGTGTGTGTCAGTGTGTGTGATTAGCCCAGTCCACTCTGTGTGTGTCAGTGTATGTGATTAGTCCAGTCCACTCTGTGTGTGTCAGTGTGTGTGATTAGTCCAGTCCACTCTGTGTGTGTCATTGTATGTGATTAGTCCAGTCCACTCTGTGTGTGTCAGTGTGTGTGATTAGCCCAGTCCACTCTGTGTGTGTCAGTGTGTGTGATTAGCCCAGTCCACTCTGTGTGTGTCAGTGTATGTGATTAGCCCAGTCCACTCTGTGTGTGTCAGTGTATGTGATTAGTCCAGTCCACTCTGTGTGTGTCAGTGTATGTGATTAGTCCAGTCCACTCTGTGTGTGTCGGTGTATGTGATTAGTCCAGTCCACTCTGTGTGTGTCAGTGTATGTGATTAGTCCAGTCCACTCTGTGTGTGTCAGTGTGTGTGATTAGTCCACTCTGTGTGTGTCAGTGTATGTGATTAGTCCAGTCCACTCTGTGTGTGTCAGTGTGTGTGATTAGTCCAGTCCACTCTGTGTGTGTCGGTGTGTGTGATTAGTCCAGTCCACTCTGTATGTGTCAGTGTATGTGATTAGCCCAGTCCACTCTGTGTGTGTCAGCGTGTGTGATTAGTCCAGTCTGTGTGTGTCGGTGTGTGTGATTAGTCCAGTCCACTCTGTGTGTGTCAGCGTGTGTGATTAGTCCACTCTGTGTGTGTCAGTGTATGTGATTAGCCCAGTCCACTCTGTGTGTGTCAGCGTGTGTGATTAGTCCACTCTGTGTGTGTCAGTGTATGTGATTAGCCCAGTCCACTCTGTGTGTGTCAGTGTATGTGATTAGCCCAGTCCACTCTGTGTGTGTCAGTGTGTGTGATTAGTCCAGTCCACTCTGTGTGTGTCAGTGTATGTGATTAGTCCACTCTGTGTGTGTCAGTGTATGTGATTAGTCCACTCTGTGTGTGTCAGTGTATGTGATTAGTCCACTCTGTGTGTGTCAGTGTATGTGATTAGTCCACTCTGTGTGTGTCGGTGTATGTGATTAGTCCAGTCCACTCTGTGTGTGTCAGTGTATGTGATTAGTCCACTCTGTGTGTGTCAGTGTATGTGATTAGTCCACTCTGTGTGTGTCAGCGTGTGTTATTAGTCCAGTCCACTCTGTGTGTGTCAGTGTATGTGATTAGCCCAGTCCACTCTGTGTGTGTCGGTGTATGTGATTAGTCCAGTCCACTCTGTGTGTGTCAGTGTGTGTGATTAGTCCAGTCCACTCTGTGTGTGTCAGTGTATGTGATTAGTCCAGTCCACTCTGTGTGTGTAGGTGTATGTGATTAGTCCAGTCCACTCTGTGTGTGTCAGCGTGTGTGATTAGCCCAGTCCACTCTGTGTGTGTCAGCGTGTGTGATTAGTCCAGTCCACTCTGTGTGTGTCAGTGTATGTGATTAGTCCAGTCCACTCTGTGTGTGTCAGTGTGTGTGATTAGTCCAGTCCACTCTGTGTGTGTCAGCGTGTGTTATTAGTCCAGTCCACTCTGTGTGTGTCAGTGTATGTGATTAGCCCAGTCCACTCTGTGTGTGTCAGTGTGTGTGATTAGCCCAGTCCACTCTGTGTGTGTCAGTGTATGTGATTAGTCCAGTCCACTCTGTGTGTGTCAGCGTGTGTGATTAGTCCAGTCTGTGTGTGTCGGTGTGTGTGATTAGTCCAGTCCACTCTGTGTGTGTCGGTGTATGTGATTAGTCCAGTCCACTCTGTGTGTGTCAGTGTGTGTGATTAGTCCAGTCCACTCTGTGTGTGTCAGTGTATGTGATTAGCCCAGTCCACTCTGTGTGTGTCAGTGTATGTGATTAGCCCAGTCCACTCTGTGTGTGTCAGTGTATGTGATTAGTCCAGTCCACTCTTTGTGTGTCAGTGTGTGTGATTAGCCCAGTCCACTCTGTGTGTGTCAGTGTATGTGATTAGTCCAGTCCACTCTGTGTGTGTCAGTGTATGTGATTAGTCCAGTCCACTCTGTGTGTGTCAGTGTATGTGATTAGTCCAGTCCACTCTGTGTGTGTCAGTGTATGTGATTAGTCCAGTCCACTCTGTGTGTGTCAGTGTATGTGATTAGTCCAGTCCACTCTGTGTGTGTCGGTGTATGTGATTAGTCCAGTCCACTCTGTGTGTGTCAGTGTATGTGATTAGTCCAGTCCACTCTGTGTGTGTCAGTGTATGTGATTAGTCCAGTCCACTCTGTGTGTGTCAGTGTATGTGATTAGTCCAGTCCACTCTGTGTGTGTCAGTGTGTGTGATTAGCCCAGTCCACTCTGTGTGTGTCAGCGTGTGTGATTAGTCCAGTCCACTCTGTGTGTGTCAGTGTGTGTGATTAGTCCAGTCCACTCTGTGTGTGTCGGTGTATGTGATTAGTCCAGTCCACTCTGTGTGTGTCAGTGTGTGTGATTAGTCCAGTCCACTCTGTGTGTGTCAGTGTATGTGATTAGTCCAGTCCACTCTGTGTGTGTCAGTGTATGTGATTAGTCCAGTCCACTCTGTGTGTGTCGGTGTATGTGATTAGTCCAGTCCACTCTGTGTGTGTCAGTGTATGTGATTAGTCCAGTCCACTCTGTGTGTGTCAGTGTATGTGATTAGTCCACTCTGTGTGTGTCAGTGTATGTGATTAGTCCAGTCCACTCTGTGTGTGTCAGTGTATGTGATTAGTCCAGTCCACTCTGTGTGTGTCAGTGTGTGTGATTAGTCCAGTCCACTCTGTGTGTGTCAGTGTATGTGATTAGTCCAGTCCACTCTGTGTGTGTCAGTGTATGTGATTAGTCCAGTCCACTCTGTGTGTGTCGGTGTATGTGATTAGTCCAGTCCACTCTGTGTGTGTCAGTGTATGTGATTAGTCCAGTCCACTCTGTGTGTGTCGGTGTATGTGATTAGTCCAGTCCACTCTGTGTGTATCAGTGTATGTGATTAGTCCAGTCCACTCTGTGTGTGTCAGTGTATGTGATTAGTCCAGTCCACTCTGTGTGTGTCAGTGTATGTGATTAGCCCAGTCCACTCTGTGTGTGTCAGTGTATGTGATTAGTCCAGTCCACTATGTGTGTGTCGGTGTATGTGATTAGTCCAGTCCACTCTGTGTGTGTCAGTGTATGTGATTAGTCCAGTCCACTCTGTGTGTGTCAGTGTATGTGATTAGTCCACTCTGTGTGTGTCAGTGTATGTGATTAGTCCAGTCCACTCTGTGTGTGTCAGTGTATGTGATTAGTCCAGTCCACTCTGTGTGTGTCAGTGTATGTGATTAGTCCAGTCCACTCTGTGTGTGTCAGTGTGTGTGATTAGTCCAGTCCACTCTGTGTGTGTCAGTGTATGTGATTAGTCCAGTCCACTCTGTGTGTGTCAGTGTATGTGATTAGTCCAGTCCACTCTGTGTGTGTCGGTGTATGTGATTAGTCCAGTCCACTCTGTGTGTGTCATTGTATGTGATTAGTCCAGTCCACTCTGTGTGTGTCGGTGTATGTGATTAGTCCAGTCCACTCTGTGTGTGTCAGTGTATGTGATTAGTCCAGTCCACTCTGTGTGTGTCAGTGTATGTGATTAGTCCAGTCCACTCTGTGTGTGTCAGTGTATGTGATTAGTCCAGTCCACTCTGTGTGTGTCAGTGTATGTGATTAGTCCAGTCCACTCTGTGTGTGTCAGTGTGTGTGATTAGTCCAGTCCACTCTGTGTGTGTCAGTGTATGTGATTAGTCCAGTCCACTCTGTGTGTGTCAGTGTATGTGATTAGTCCAGTCCACTCTGTGTGTGTCAGTGTATGTGATTAGTCCAGTCCACTCTGTGTGTGTCGGTGTATATGCCTAGCCCAGTCCACTCTGTGTGTGTCAGTGTATGTGATTAGTCCAGTCCACTCTGTGTGTGTCAGTGTATGTGATTAGTCCAGTCCACTCTGTGTGTGTCAGTGTATGTGATTAGCCCAGTCCACTCTGTGTGTGTCAGTGTATGTGATTAGCCCAGTCCACTCTGTGTGTGTCGGTGTATGTGATTAGTCCACTCTGTGTGTGTCAGTGTGTGTGATTAGCCCAGTCCACTCTGTGTGTGTCAGTGTATGTGATTAGTCCAGTCCACTCTGTGTGTGTCAGTGTATGTGATTAGTCCACTCTGTGTGTGTCAGTGTGTGTGATTAGCCCAGTCCACTCTGTGTGTGTCAGTGTATGTGATTAGTCCAGTCCACTCTGTGTGTGTCAGTGTATGTGATTAGCCCAGTCCACTCTGTGTGTGTCAGTGTATGTGATTAGCCCAGTCCACTCTGTGTGTGTCGGTGTATGTGATTAGTCCAGTCCACTCTGTGTGTGTCAGTGTATGTGATTAGTCCACTCTGTGTGTGTCAGTGTGTGTGATTAGTCCAGTACACTTTATTTTCTCAGTCGCATCTATTTTGCGGTATGTCTTGTGTGTTAGTATGTGTCTGGTCCACTTTGTACCCAGTGTGCATGCAAGTGTTTACATCAGTTTGTGCTTAGTGCGGTCTGCTGCTCATGTCCAGTGTATATGCCTAGCCCAGTCCATTTCAATGTACATTTACTGTATTTGGTCAGCTCAGCCTACTGTATGTGGCCAGTTTGTATGTCCATTTTGTGCTCAGTCCATGCACATTGTGTCCAGTTTAATTGCTTAGTGTATTTTATTGTGTGCAGTTTTTGTGCCGTAACTGGAAATTAAAGACACGGAAGACCAATTTAGCAGACTTAGTAAGAGTAAGTATTTAGTATTAAACATTCATTGATTAGTACTTTAGTTGTTATCATTAATGATGAAAGATATTATTAGATAAGCACGTACAGCATAGATCATTACAGGCTCTGAGATTTTACTGCAGTTATAAAATTAGACCGTCACGCAGTCATTACCATATATATTCCATACCCACACCAATGTGTCTGCATGTAAATGTTACCTGTTTTTATTGGGAAACCCTTAATGAAGTGTGATAATATTGTGATGAACCATAACCCTTCCCTCCAACTTTCGAAGGGACTACAGAACTACTATCTAGCTAATATGGGAAGATTTTTATTTTACCATTTGATATGACAACATTATTACAAAAGAGACTAGACAAATATGTTTAGTATTAATAAAACACAATATACAAGCACTACATATCTAGAGTATATATTTTTTTACTGAAAACATGTACAGTATATGTATATTTGGATTATATTGTGCGTGCCAATTTGATGGTCTTTTTCTAGGAACATTTTGTGATTTTTATATTTTAGCAATAAAGTATGCCCAGAGCAGCACTCTGCACAGTGTGGATCGTTGTACAGGCTGCGGATGTGTGATAAGGTGATAATGTCAGTGAAAGCAGGTTTGAGGGGAGTCAGAATTGAAATCATCTCATCCACATCAGGAGAAGCGTCGGTGGTGTGTGAGGCTGATCTAGTCAGGATAACCCAATACATCATGGTGTCACTCAGTTGGCTAGTGATGGAGCAAAGCGCTGGGCAGAGAGGTGCTGGATTGGCCGTGGAGGACCTACAACTGATCTATTCTGTCCATGCAATACAATATATGTCTTTAAAACAAAAGAGAAATGAGAACTGGGGTTTTAGAGCAGAAAATTGTTATTGTGAACGCCAGTGTGAATAGCCCGGTGGCTAGACACGTTAGAGGTTTTCATCAATTTGAAATAGAAGGGTTGTAAATCTTTGCGCCAATCATTCAGCATCAGGTCCAAGATTGTGGAAATATGTACAGGACATTTTATTGTTACCTTTACAGCTGTTGCCCTAAAAGGTATTACTGAGGAATTACAGTTAAAGAACCACCACACAATGAAAAAAAAACAATATTTGTTGGAAACCTTTATATCTGCCATGATTACTCAGGAAAAAGTTATACTTAAAGTTATTAATTGGGAAAAAAATGTTGATGCCCCTGCAAGACCCAGGAGGGATCCATGATATATTGGTGGAAGTTGTGTGTGGGTGAGAGGGGTGTTTACTTTCCTGGAGAGCTATTGTTGCAATGAATGATGCAAGGGGTCTGCTTCTGGGCCAGTGAGAGGTAGTGGGCGTTGTCTATTTTAGTCTTATCCAATTATCTTTACAATGGCTCATTCCACCCCTCGCTTAACTGAAAGCCAAAACACAAATCTTCTTGATTCATCTCTGCGCAAACACAAAATGAATTCCTGTACTATAAACAGAGTCTTTTTTTCTTGAACTCCAGAGGTCCTTTAATTGGCAGATCACACTGCAGCACATAAAAATAACCAATATCTGGGAAAAAATATAAAATACAACCTTGTCTATGACACATTTTGCCAGTGGAATCAATTTAGCACAGCTGTACAAAAAGCCAGCTTATCTGTAGATAAAGTGATGGTTCCATATTTGAAACAATCTGGATGTGCTAACTTTGATATAAATGTACATTTCAGCCTTAGTTGGTCCTCGTCAGTAGGATGTAGCTGAACTTCCTTAGGCCCAGTGAGCAAGGAGTCCACATATTGAGTCCCAATCACCCTTGGGCAGAATAAGCCCTAAGGATCATTTTCATATGCAGAAACAAAGTCAGAGACGCTGAAACTGAGAATGAACACCATCTAAGTAGATTTTTTCTTTAGGTCTTGTAACCTACTCAGATAGCAGCCTCTTTTAGCTCACATGTGACCTTCACAGAAATATCCTATGGTATATCAGTCTGGTCTCACTCAAAAGAGTGACCCAGCCCCAAAAAGGCAGAAACACCAAACGTAAGTCGCGGCCTTAGTTGGGTAGGGGTCAGTGGGATGTAGCTGAACTCCCTATGGCATAGTGACCAAGGAGTCCATATCTGGGCTCCCTATCACCCTTGGGGAGATTAAGCCCTAAGGGTCATTAGTAATTGGCAAGATCTTTTAGGAAGCATAATTAACAAACTGCAAAACATTTTTCTTAACAAACCATTATATATAATATTTTTACCTAAAATGCTCAACCGGGCCTTTTTTCCTTTTTGTCCTTTTAACCGAACATTAACAGTAAAAAAAAGTACTTATTTTTTTCTCTGCTGGCATAATGATACTATTTCATAAGCACATGACAGTGAAAATGTTGCTTTTGCCTTATTTTAGCTTGCATCTAAACCCAATTTGACCATTTTGTTTTACTGTAATGGAATAGCACTAAATTATCCACAGATCTGCCAAGAATACCAGGTTAATCAACTTGATAGGCTCTTTTATACATGCCATGACATTTTATAGATACATTAATAATTTTATACTATAATATTTACAATATAATAATAATCTTGAGTTGCACCTACTTTGTGGAGCTCTTTGCCTGGTTCGGCCAGACAGTGACTTTGCTTCAAAAGTTTCACAAAACTCACAAAAAATATTTTTTTCTAAAGAATTGTATCACTTACATCCTTAGCATGCACAATCTGCACACCCTACAAAGTTGCTCACACATAGACACTTCCATTGTCTCATCATTATCATCATGAATCGATTACCCTCCTGTATCACATCCCAACCTTACCTTATAGATTGTAAGGTGTTTATGATGTAGACCTCATCTCTGTTCAACTAGATTGTCTGGTGCCTTATTGTACTGTATTTGTATCTCGCCATACCATATCATTTGTTTTTAGTTGTGTTTACTTTATTACACCTTCTGTAAATAACGCTATGGAAAAAATATTGAGCTTTTTTAAATAGAGTATGAAATAACGAAATCTTCTAGCTCACTCAAAGCATTAAAAATAAACATTATATGATTGTCAACTTGATTGTATTCTTCATAAAAGCACAATATATACTTCCAATTTACCAAGAAGGTCTATGTAACAAAGATAATTAGCCTATGCCCTGCAACGTTTGAATATACAGAATAGCAAGGTAAGAATGGTAGCCAAGCTTCACTCGTCCAACAGATGTGTCAAAGGATCCTGGTGAGACAGAGCTGCTGGAGTTCTTCTGGTTAAGCAGATGTTGTTGGATCAGAATGCGCTATATGTGCGTTTTCATTACATCAGAAGAATCATTTGGGATAGCGCTATACATACTCTTATTGTTGTGTTTTCTGCATATGTATGTAAATATATATATATATATATATATATATATATATCATACATACATACAATACACCAGTATGCATACTTCATATACTGAATATACACTAGTTTGTACTAATCATTCAGGTACGCAAAGAATAATTCTACACTCTGCTTATTTAAGGTAAATACTTTAAAGGACCACCGCAATCCTAGATTTAAAATACAAACAGTTTCTAGGTGAGATACATTTTCTACTCAGTTATTCTGCTGTGAAATCTATCATTTTTGTGTCTGCTGAACATTTCCCTATGGTGGAATGCACAGGGCCTGGTGTAGCTTCATTAGAACAGTTTGATCGCGCCATTTAAAAGGACACATCCTTCTGAAAAGGTATTCGAGAGGCTCAGTATTGAAAAGAAAATGGTTCCCCACAGTTTCAAAGCATTTTGCTCATTATCAAGTGTAGTTATTCAAGAAATATATAGAAAACATTTTGTTAGAGCACCTTTAAGGTGTATCTATCTATCTATCTATGTATATATATATATATATATATATATATATATATATATATCTATATATACACACATACAGTAATTCGACTTTCATCAGCAGGCAGTAAACCATTCCTATGTATTCAGCATTAATAATTGCTTATGGCATACATTAAACCTCATTTCATGTTTTCAGTTCTAGAATGACTAGTTAGTGGGCATTGTGGGCAGAGCTTGGGTCAAACATCTGGAAATACCAGACTTTGCTGGACAGGATGAGGTTTATAGCAGTGGTACAAGTTGCTAACTCGTTCCTTGAGGTCGAACATGCTTTGCTGGAGATGTTAGCAAAAATTAAGATTGTATTTGCAATTCTGCATTTTTATAAAAGCCACATATTGGTCAGTCAACTGACTTTATGGTTCTCTTCCTTTTCCATAAAGTTAAAATAACATATTATTATTAAACACAATTAAAAAAGAGATAATGTGGTCTATCTACACAGAGATGTGGACAGTAGAAGTTCCAATGAGAGAAATAGCCTGAACATTTTCTGTATTTATTATTAGAGTGAACTTGAAGCCGAGGAAGGTACCTTGTGATCTAAAGACTTGCAATCTTACAAATCAAAGGATATTGTATCAACGTAAAGGGCCACTGTAGACCGGAAGTTTCTATAGTGCATATGAAAGAACATACTCTTCCCCATGGAAAATAAATTATGTTAATTGAAGAGAATGAACACTAAAACAGGCAGATACAAAAAAAAAATGTGTTTGATCTACCTTTATCTTACCAGTGAGTTAATTGGAAGTATAAACAAAGACTCATGAAGACCCTGTTAATTGTCTTTTCTTATCTGATTTATATTAAAATCAGTAAGAAGCAAAATACAGTATGTTGCCATTCAGGCATCCATAAGTCTCAATGGCTGTTTAATTACAGGATGAGGAGAAAACAATCCCACACTGTGTTTATTTAATGTTATTTTTTTATGCCATGGATCAATTATATCTCGATATACGCACTCATTGTTTATTTTGTTTTTTATTATTTAATCCATGGCAATAACACATTATTAGGTATAGTTAATTTCCATTTACAAATTTAAATATAGAGTCATTGGTTTAGTTATTGTTGGTTAATATTGGTAATTTTTATCTAACCAGATTTGAAGTGAACATGGTTTAGTTGATACATAAAAGGGAGATTGTTTCAATGCAAGTGGAGCTTCATTTTAGGGTAGACATTTTTGTTGATTATCTATAAAGCAGTACACATAGTGCACATTAAATGTCCAATGTAGTGCCAGAACAACAGGAAATGTATGTTTAATTAGGCATTGATCATTAATAAAATGTATATTCACTGGTTTCTGAAAATATTATTCAATATTAAACTTCCTTTCAAATATTGACTTTTAAGTCTCTAGTTGAGATGCCTGTTTCAACCTCCTATAATGTTGTCATTGGCGTTGAAGTGGGGAAGTGCTGGATGGACTATTTAGCAATGTGTCCCAGTCAATACCACTGCCACTCCCTTGAGACAAACAGCTCAACTTAAAGGTATATGGAAGTTTCATGGAATTTGAATACATCTAGTATTATTATTATCTTTTATTTGTATTGCGCCAACATATTCCGTAGCGCTGTACAGGGGATAAGAACAGGGGAAATACACGTTTAACAAATTCAAAAGTTGAAGGGCCCTGATTTGAGCTTAGAATCTTAGCAGAAAATGCTTTATCCCAAAGCACCCTACAAGACTGGAAACTTGCTACTTACAATCTAAAGGGAATTAAAGGGCAGAGAACTGGGGAAGAGTAACAAATAAGGAATAGCAAGGGTCAGGAAGCAAGTGAAAGATAGAAAGAGTTTTATTTTACAGGGAGAGGGGAGGGATCAGAGGTGAAAGACTAGTATGTTGGCTGACCCCTAGTGTTGAGATGATAAATCTGCAAGTAGGAATTCAGGTGTTTTCCATGGCTCTATAAATTTAATCTGAGTTGTGGTGGGTGGGCAATATTCTGAGTATCTCACAGATGTAGCAGGCCTTAAACCAGAGTGAATTTGCACTGAAAGAAAGAGAGAATGGATTGTGGTCAGAAAGTACAGGAAGATAGGGGAGTTAGGAAGGAATGGGAGAGAGACCATAGAATGAAGGTATGTGAGGAGGGGGGGGGGGGAGATATTTGAGATAATTATGCCAGCCATAAATGGGGAAAGGATGGGGGAAGGTGGGGACAGCAAAGCAGGGTATAGAAAACAGAAATTAAGAACAAAAAGTCAGAAATATGTCTATCTGCCAAGATATAATAACATGCATACAGTAGTGATATTAATAAACATATTGGCTCCAGGGATGACGCAGTTTCCATAGTCTCCTCCATACCTGCTGAGGTGTTGTGAATGCAGCTCTGAGTATCTCACAGATGTAGCAGGCTTTAAACCAGAGTAAATTTGCACTGAAAGAAAAAGAGAATGGATTGGGGTCAGACAGTACAGGAAGATAGGGGAGTTAGAAAGAAATGGGGTAGAGGAGATGCATGAAAAAAATCCCAAAATAAAGATCAATAAACTTACCCTGGGGTCTGCAAAATTTGTTCAGTTTTCTGGTACTTGATTTTGAGAAGGAACTCCCCTGAAAATCCAAACTAAATTAGCATAACATTTCTAATTTGTTGTGGCCAATCAGATGCAGCCACAACATTGTAGCAATGTATGGGGATTCAGTCTCTGCATAAAACATCAAAGGATTTGTAGTTTTTTGTTCCTACCACACACACCTCTCTCTCTCCCCCTGGAATGAAGCAGCTCAGGCTGCACTGCTCACACAAACCACTCTCTCCTCCTGGAAAGCAGCAGCATCTGGGGCATCAGTGCTGCTCTGGATCTCTGCACTGTGCTTCTATTGGCTGGAAGGTTAGTATAAGGTTAAAAACTTACTTGAATGCAGTGGTTCTCCCTCTGGGTGTGAAGAAAACATTTTTTTTTAATAAAATAAATCTGTATATGTATAGAATGAATCAGTGTTATGTATATTTCTGATATAAGCAGCATGTGTTAGATTAGAAAAGGGTAAAAACAGTGAAACTTCCATATACGTTTAAGGCTTAGATGCTGTTATTTGTAAGTAAGTTTAGTATTGAATATTGTTTTTCATTATAAACTTTCTAAAAATGTTGGTGCTGGAACAACAAAATTACATTATTATTATTTTATTTTTTTAATCAAGTCCTGCAGAAGAGTTTCATTGTCCAGAAAACTCAGCAAACTCCTGAGCAGTTTAAAGGGACATGGAAGGTTTCTGTATTTCACTAGGAATATGATATACCTATGTTTCTGTTTACTTTTATGTACTTTATTTTATTAAGAAGTGCTCATAAGCTCTGTTTGTTTCTGCATAAAATCATACAACATGTACCTGCTTGATTCTGCCCTCTGTAACTCATGACTGTGGAGTGCAGTGTTTCACATTAGCCTATCAGTGACCTCTAACAAGTAGCATGTTGCAGAATGTTGTCACTGATTGGTTGCTATGAGGGGAAAAAACAAATAACATTATATTCCTACTAGCGACTTGGCCGTCAAAAATGACGGCAATAAAAAGTGAAGCCTGGCAATGCTGTTTGCCACACAATGGGAGCCTCTCCCCCTATACTTTATTGGCCTTGCGTTGAGCGCCTTTGGCCAAAGGCGCTCATTGCGAGTGTCTCCCCCGGTCTACTTCCTCCCTTGTGTCTCATTTCCCCCCTCCTCTCCCTCCCTTGTGTCTCCTTTCCCCCTCCTCTCCCTCCCTTGTGTCGCCTCCCCCCCTGTGTTTTCCCCCCCTCTCTCACGTATCTATAACTCCCTTCCCTGTGTCTCTTTCCCTACTGCGTCTCTTTCCCCCTCCCCTGTGTCTCTTTCCCTCTGTCTCTTTCCCCCTATCCCTCCCCTATGTCTCTTCCCCCGTCTCCTGTGTCTCTTCCCCCTCCGCATGTGTCTGTTCCCCCTCCCTCGTGTCTCCTCCCCACATTTCCCTCCCCTGTGTCTTTCCCCCTTTCCTGTATATCTTCCACCCTCCTATCCCTCCCCTGTGTCTCTTCTTCCTCCTCTCACTCCCCTGTGTCTCTCCCCCCTCCTCTCCCTCCCCTGTGTCCCTTTCCCTCCTGTGTCTCTTCCCCATCTCTCCCTCCCCTGTGTCTGTCCCCCCTCCCCTGTGTCTCTTCCCCCCTCTCCTGTGTCTCTTCCCCCTCCCCATGTGTCTGTTCCCCCTCCCTCGTGTCTCCTCCCCACATTTCCCTCCCCTGGGTCTTTCCCCCTTTCCTGTATATCTTCCACCCTCCTATCCCTCCCCTGTGTCTCTTCTTCCTCCTCTCACTCCCCTGTGTCTCTCCCTTCTCCTCTCCCTCCCCTGTGTCCCTTTCCCTCTTGTGTCTCTTTCCCCCCTCTCCCTCCCCTGTGTTTCTCCCCCCTTTCCCTACCTTGCGTCTCTTTTCCCCTGTGTATTTTACCCCACCTCCCTTGTGTCTCTTCTCCCCATTCCCCTCCCCTGTGTCTCTTTCCACCTCCCCAGTGTCTCTTTCCACCTCCCCAGTGTCTCTCCCCCCTCTCTCTCCCCCCTCTCCCTACCCTGCGTCTCTTTTCCCCTGTGTCTTTTACCCCACCTCCCTCGTGTCTGTTCTCCCCCATTTCCCTCCCCTGTGTCTTCCCCCCCTCCTCTGTGTCTCTTCCCCCTACTCTCACTCCTGTGTGTCCATCCCCCCTCCCCCTCCTCCTCTGTGTGTCTCTTCCTCCCTTCTCTGCCTCCCGTGACGTAATGCGCGTGTGCGGCTCAGGCCACGCAATGCGCATGCACGCGGCTCTGATGCAATGCACATGCCAGCGCAGTGCGCATGCGCGGGGCTTTGCGATTGATCGGTTGTCAAACTGTGATTTGTCGCAAAGTGTGACAATGAATCGCAGTTTGACAATTATAATATGTGATTAAAATCCATAAGCCTTCCATGTTTCTTTTAATATATATGAATGCCTAACATCAATTAAATACATAGAAGCTGAATAATAGCCGCTGTATTGATGAATGTGCATTTTTATGGCAGTATTCACACTGTCGCTATTGTGCAAGTGCGTGTTTCTCTCGGCAGGGTATCTGAGCATTGCTGAGAACCCAGAGTTTAGACAAAATGTTACACAATATGCTGTATGCAAGAAGTGAGACTTTAGTCATTCAGTGACTCACATTGTTTTACCGTTGCATGATGACTGGAACAACTTAATGTAACTACACAAATCACATGCAATGAAATAAAGTATAGAGCACACAAATAGTATCCCTGCCATATATGTGAGGAAATACAGAAATAGGTGAGTACATGATGAAGACTCCTGAAGACTGGGCTGTGTCACAGTGACTTTATTCATTTGTAATGACCCCACGTTAACAGGTCAATTAAATTAGTCCCCGTAAAACGCTGGTACAAAAGAACAGGATTGTTTAATTATTCATTGTTGCTAGCTGCCTATGAGAACTTATAAAATATGTAACCAATGAGTACTATGCACCAGAAGATTTCATAATGGAAAAGGACTACATTTAGTGGCTCTCGGCTTTGGACTTGATACATTTTAATGGGTTTATATTATTGGACAATTTTATTTATCTAGACCATGGGTGGGCAAGTTTGGTCCTGGAGGGCCGCACACAGGCCTGACTTTGAGTATTTCCTTCCTGTGCATAGGTGAGTCAGTCAGGATGTCTAGCCTGTATGCAGCAGGGTTATCCTGAAACCCAGCCCTGTGTGCGCCCCTCCAGGACTGAACTTGCCCACCCCTGATCTAGACCGAAGACTACCTTTAGTCACATCAATGATCGTTCCTTACCACATATATTGTTGACCTCATAGTACTTTGGTGACTTACCTAATTTGCTTGTTGCAGTCACCACTTAGCCAATTGAGACTTACTGTATACTTTAAATTAACGAGTACAAGCCCGCTGGCATAATCCAGCACTGTCAGGGGAAAATACAAAAAAAAAAAAAAAAAATTGTAGAAATACTTACATTTCTTTCTTGATCATCTACTTCTGAAATGAAATAAACAGAGTATAAATAGGGACCTCCTTGTTAGCAGGTGGAGTAGTAGCAATGTATCTGATGAGTTTACAGGTACTCCTTGAGAACTTCATAAATAAATTAATTAGGGATTATTATTAATAATAATATGATTAATCTTTAATTATTCAGCAAATAATTTCATAAAATGATATCAAATATATATATCAAAAACACAAATTTCCAGTGTGACATTTTACTTACTTTCATACTGTCCCTCTTTTTTGAGGAGCGCCACATTTCATTGGAAACATCCCTGTCCCTCTTAGCCTCCCACAATGTCCCTCTTTTAAAGGAAGGTTCCACATTTAAGTGTAAACTACTCTCTTTCAGACTGGGCTGTGTACCACTTTCTCTGGTTTCTCCTCTTAAAATCTAGGAGAAGTTTACAGTGTCAGTTCTTTAGAATATTTGGCTTCCATGCTACTCGAGCGGTGTAGTTTGCGGTATACCCATGAATCAGTTTTTTTCTCTCTACATGTTTATATTAATGTTTAGCTACACATTATGGCCACATCATGACGTTCCTAGAGCCGTCTCTCATCCGTGAAGCAGCCCTAGGAACGTCATGACTATTATAAAGAGTGAGAACAAATGATGTAAATGCGACAAGGAACCATTCAATTTATATATAGATAAATATATTTATATTTGTTTATATTAAATAGATGTGACAATTTAATTTATAGAATCACTATATATAAATTTAGTTTTTTGTGTGTTTGTCCCGGTATATTATATATATAGACAATGCACTAGAGCAATTGTTCCTAGGCAACATGGTTTCCGGATATGTATTAACCCCTTGAGTACTGGCCTGGGTGTTATCCTTGATGTTGTATAATGAAACGTAAATAATAATACAATATCATATTTTTCAATTACACATATGTTTATATTGGGTTGTTAATAGTCATAATTCTTTATTGTTTTTGGTGCTATACTGTTGCTTTAACTGCTGCTGCCACACTTATCAATGGTTTTAAAATCTTCAGTTTTTTTAATATTTCAGTACTGCGCTATTTTGCGAGTGATCCGTAAAATCTTATTGCATAGAGATTGGGTGTATAAGTCGGAGTAACTCGTAATCTATTGTCAGTGCAAAAATCAATGGAAAGGTTTGCCTTAATTTTCCGCTTTGGCTTGCCGCAGTCACTTGTAGCAGTTCCCTAGCACTGTTTCCGGGATGGGGGAATAGCGTAGCTAGGGAGATTTATTTTGACCTTAAACATGCAATATAAGAGATTAGCTGGTATGTTGTGCATATATTAAGTCTGAGTAGCTCTATAATTTTCTTTACATACTTTACAGAAAGGCTGTAACAGTACCTAATAGAGCAAAATCTTTCAAGTGTATATGTGCCTCTTTTTGGTTATTGAAATGTTGTGATTTTTATCACATATATAGTTGTGAGCGTACGAGTCGTTGCTCACGCTTGCGGGCTCGCGTAGCGAGCCCGCGGCCCTCGCCAAACGAGGGCCGTGGCTCGCGAAGCGAGCCGCGGCCCTCGCATAGCGAGCCGCGGGCCTCGCGAAGCGAGGTCACTGGGCAAGGGCCTCAGTTGCTGGCATGGAGCGCCGAAGGCCACTGGGCACAGGGTCACTGGGCACGGGCCTCAGTTGCTGGCGAGGTCACTGGCCACTGGGTCACTGGGCACGGGCCTCAGTTGCTGGCATGGAGCGCCGAAGGCGCTCCATGTCAGCAACTGAGGCCCCTCGCGAAGCGAGGGCCTCAGTTGCTGGCGAGGTCACTGAGCAAGGGCCTCAGTTGCTGGCATGGAGCGCCGAAGGCGCTCCATGCCAGCAACTGAGGCCCCTCGCGAAGCGAGGGACTCAGTTGCTGGCGAGGTCACTGGGCAAGGGCCTCAAACCCTCGCAAAATTCACGTCGCTACTCAAAAAACACGACACACAAATTACGACACTCGCTAAATTTTACGAGGAACGCAAACAACGTACGAAACACGTTACCACACATTACGACCTCGCAAACATCGGACGCAACACGCCGACATACAAACATTTAAAACACAATACATACACACAGCACATACATAAAAAACTTACCTACACCAAGAGGGAGCACCCAGGACCTCAAAAATGCAACTTACACCTCGATTTTACTCGAAATAAAACAGTTTAGAGACTAAAAAAAAATCTAAGCGAGAGAAAAAATGGCCGCCGAACAAAACGAAAACGAGGCTACAGCACTCTAAACTCGCAAAACACCACAAAACACCTACGGATATTCCGATACAGACCTATACCACACATTACTCGCCATTTTACACCAATGCGGAAGTACACGACTACGCTAACGGTTTGGTCTCGCGCACGCACAGTGTTACACTGCACACATTCAGCATGCTTACACAGCAGCTCCACACCACTAATGCTGCAGCAACATCAAAACAGATTGCCAGCTCTTCAACACAATGCTTCCTGCATATATTACTTCAAAATAGGTAAAGTATATTACTTTATTAATCTATTAGTTATTTTATTATTATACACCAAACTGCATTAGCTCACTTACAATTTCATTGCCGTCATTTTTTGACGGGCAATTCGCTAGTAATCAATAAAACTCAGAAAATGTACAGTAATACCCCGCGCAGCGATGATTCACGATAGCGCTGTTTTCAGGACCAGACCCCGTACAACGCTAAATCTGGCGATATGGCTGAAAATCCCAGTTTAGCGTGCTTTTTTCGCCATAGCGCTGTTCAGCTATATGCCAATAAATGTCCCATTTAGCACGGTTTTCGGATAGTGCTCCTGCAGGAACGCTTATACCATGCTAAACGGGGTATGCCTTTATATGATTTTTATGCAAAATAAAAATAATTGCTGGTAATTAGGTATGGATTTCAAATGCTCCTTTTTTGTAGAAAACATAAAATTTCTCCGCCTTTTGCACACGCGTGGTACTAAAGCAAAGCTGTCAGTTTGGTAAATGTGAGGCAGTTGATTCTGAGCTGAAATGATCCTTGGTAACTCAGTAAATAATTATTCCAAGAACATGCTAGAGAATTAACATGCAGTGGAGCGAAACAGCAGATGAAAGGTGATTGTTGTATTGGTGCTGAACGGCGGGTTTGGCCTTGTGCTCTCACACAATATAGAGGGGGTTATAGGTTACAGAAGAGGAGATATGTAGCTTGTCGTGAAGATGTCCTTCAAAAGGCGACAGACTGAGACAAGCTGGAAACCTGTCTTGTATGAAAGGACACTCAGAAATATCAGGTAGCAACAGCTTTTTAAGATATTCACAGGTTTGCTGCTACATAAGGAAAAAACGGACCTTTTTAGATTAAGATATTTTATAAGACCATAAAAAATTAACAATGTGGAGCAAGCGATTGCAATTTTGGTATAAAAACCAATGTTTTTCTCTTTTTACAGATGCACATTATAAATCATTAGTTCAATATTAGCATTTTCAATAATCAGTATGCGCCCCAGAGCAGTGCACAGCTACCCTGTAATATCACCATAGCAGTGATGTTCTTATATCCATACATGGAGCCTCATTCAATTGCGAGTTGGCCAATTGAATAGGGCTCTATATAAGCACATAACATATTTTTTATACAGAACTTTTTAGTTACTGAACTTCTATCCAAAATCAAGGTCTTCACTAACTAAAAACTTCGGGCAAAAAATATGTTATGTGCTTATATAGAGCCCTCTTCAATTGGCAAAATTGCAATCGAATGAGGACCATGGAATGGAATAAATGGACCCTCCTGTAGTCTTTGGCACTCCGTCTGTCCGCGTTCATCATTATTGTTATTACTCTTTATTTATGAAGTGGCAGCATGTTGTTCGACTTTATAAACTGTACTTTAAAGGACTCCTGTAATTGAGGAAAATCATTAAATCATGAAATAGTAAATTAGACCATCATCATGGAAGTTACACGTAATCTGCAATCAGAGGCTACAGATTAATTGGTGCCAATAAGTAATATTTGCCAATTGGGCTTGCAATCAAGAGCATATAAGCATTTTAGAGAAAAATCTTGCATTTACCAGACTTCTTTTTCTGTGGTCTGCCAGTGTGTAATAGGTGGTTCCAGGTAGGGAAAGTAGAATTTGCAGTCTGGAATGCATCTGCCTGCTACTGAGCATGTTCTGTTTATCCTTAGCAATAATAGTTCTTTAAATGCATAATATTGTGTCTATAATAAATAATGATATACAATGTGATTTGGTTTTAGTTTCTGAGCATAGGACAATTATTTACATTTATTTTTTCAGAAAATTATATCACTGGTTAGGAATGGAGATACAATTATATATCCTATATCATAGCACAATATATTAAGCCCTGAATCTGGAAGAGCTTCTCTGTTAAGGATCTTACTTTTCAGTCATTGTACAGAAAGTTCTATTTATAATAACTTATTATGCAGCTTGCTGGCTCTTCTGAACTATCAGTGTTTAATGAGAACCTGCCAGTACAGTGATAATACAAAGGCTAGAAATCAATATCTGGGTTTCAGAATAGGTCTTAATGTCTGAGAGCATGTGGTTCAGAGTCAAATGGGCCTCAAAACAACCATGTCATCCACATTTACAGAATTATGGCAACCTGACCTACTGGACAAGGGTCATGTGGGGCTAATTTTATGGTATTATTTTAATTGGAATCACATACATAGTCTCTCTGACATACTGTCTGTATGCACAGATGAAGGTCTGATGCTTGTACACCCATATTGACGAAGGAAGCATGTTTATTCTTGTATGTATGTATGCACAGTGCTTTACAGAGTGAAGGTATGAAACAATTACATGACAATATAAGTGCATTTAACATAGTCCACTAGCGGGCTATATTCTCACTGCTCCGAAGAGCTTACAGTCGGTATACATACATACAGACACATTAAGTATACGTGGAAAGGGTGATGCTAACCTGGTATCTCCAAATGCACATGCTGAGAGTTATTTGAGAGCATCTTTATGTAGGTGATTTTTAAGCTGAACTTTGAAAGCGGTGAGATTAGGGATTTCTGTGATGTTGTGCAGACTTGGAGCTACTAGTGTGGAAGGTTTTAGATGAGCTCAAGAGATCTGTGGAACACTAAGGAGGCATTCCTGAGCTGAGTGAAGACGAAGAAAGATGCGGTATAGCTAGGGATGGGAAGAGAGATATAAGCAGGAGCTGAGGGGGGATAGCCTTGAAGCAGGGGAGGAGAGTTTTAATGGCTATTATTGACTTTATTGGAAGCCAGTTGATGGATTTTATAGGGAGAAGAAGGAAGAAATATAAAAGAATGGGAGATCATAAGAGGAGCACAAGTAACGCTCATATGTTTGCTTGCTGGGCATAGGCTATTAAAAATAGTATAAAGTATAAAAAAAAAATCAATAAGTTAACATTTATTCTTAGATTTTAAACTGTCTGTTTTCTCCTCAAGCAGAGCTGTGTACCTCCTCCTACCTGTGTCCAGCTCTCCCTGTGTGCCAGATAAAAATGTATTCTGACTAGTCTAGCTTCTGCTTCAGACTAATGATACTCATTTAAGGGGACAGGGCTATGAGGGATCATTCACTGTCCCTGGGCAGGCCTATGGGGTAGCAGCAAGCATGTTACACTAGAGCTGTTACCTGTGTAGGCAGTGAAGGCAGAGCTAATGATGTCATGGGGCAGGTTGATTGATATCAGCCCAGCCTGCTTCCAAACTCCATGATACTCCAGTCCACAGACTGAGCTGGTCACGCCCTGATACACAATGGTAGAAAGAGATATGCAGAGCTGCTTGAGGACAAAACAGACAGTTTAAAGCTAACACAAATTGTTAAATTGTATTTATTTTAGAATGTATAAAGTTTTAATTAGCCCATGCCCAACAAACAAACATATGAGCTTTACTTGTAAATGCACTACAGTGGTTCTTTGCGTATTGAATGCAGAGGGGAGAGATGAGAATGTTGAAGATCATAGACGTGATATGATAAGTGGAGTGGAGGGCTAAGAAAAGGGCATCTCTGCTATATTTCTGAGGAAAAAAACAAGAAATGGATGCAACGGATTGGATATGAAAGTACGGAATTAATCAAGTTTGACACCTAAGCAGCTTGCGAACCTTAGATAAATAGTTTCCATTGATTCCCTTTTTGGAGAGATAAGCCTTATTTTATGACATTCTTTATCTAACCTTCTTTTCCTCATAGCCTTCAAAATTTCCCTTTTTGAATGGCCAGTTCTACGTTTTAGTAAAAATATCTCTATTACACAATCTTTTTATTTTCTCCAGTGTGCCCCTCTTTGACTTTTTTACTTTGAATTATCGAGAGACTTGTGAACAGGACAGGCCAACAAAGGCTTGAATTATCATATTTAATAATGACTCACAACCTAAACGTCCATATATCGTTTTCATTTTTTTGTTTTTCTTTTGTATATTTCTCTTTGTATCTGCAGAATAAGCCAATTTAACTTCCCATAATACCCTGCTACAACACAGAATTAGTTTTTCTGGGTGGGATACATGGTCTTCTGCTATTCACACTTACTTGGCGTGGGAAGGGTTCACTTGTGAGTAAGGAACGGATGCTGTATTCTGTATTGTTGGAGCATAATAATGCTCTATTATATTAAGGAAAAGCTCTGCAGCTTGTGCCGTGTGATCTAAACTCTGACTAATCTTTGCACATTGTGGGCAAGTTTAACCCAGTTAAAGTGACACAGCTGAGGTACCAAATCTATTATAATCTAAAACTACAGACAAATGCAAGTACTTTACTAAATTAAATGTCATTTTATAGTAATCTTACATTTATATTTGCAATATTTACCTCTCTCTCAGCCTTTCTGACCCACCCACTAAGGACCGTCTGATTTTGCTTATGAATTAAGACCTAATAGCCGATGATTGTTGGTTACCCACTAGGGCTCTGGTTCTATTGTCCTGAGTGACACTGCCTGAGGTCTGAGTATATACAGAATTGTTTTGCTCATATCTTTCCACTGAATATACTTGATGCAAAGCCCCAAGGCTTAATTAGCAATGATTGGCGATGATTTTTCCATTAGCAAGAGATATCAAACTCTCCTTAATGGGTGGATCAAAAATGCTAATTGGTATTGCAAACTTCAATGTAAATTTACTGCAGAAAATCTATTTTTAAACAATATTCAACTTGACAAAGGACATTTATTACTTATAGTTTTCAATAATATCATATTTGAAACCTCCACTATCACTGTAGACTTATATACCATATGAAGGAGACTTCAGAGAACCATCTACCAAAATAAGAAAAGGAAGAGTGATGCAGACTATGTCACATACAGAGAATAGATAGGCAGGTCCTTGTCTAATCTACAGATGTGTCCTGTGTGTAATTTGAACACAACACATTCATATACCAGACAGATCTGACACAATGTCAAAGGATCTGTATCACATTGTATGTCACAATTATCGCAAGCTGCAGAGGTCATTGGTAGAAGTCACATCTTATATTTGTGAAACATTCATTACAAAGGCTGTCTCCAACTAACCTCAAGGGTATTCTTCAGTGTGAAAAAGTCAGGAAATGCATTATTATATGTCCCCTTATTAAACTAGCTGCAGAATTCCCATGAATTGTAAAACAGCGCAACGCATTCTTTCCAATTGTGTAAATAAGATAAAAAAATGAAAATGACCTTCGTCATCGAAAGGAAAATCTATCAACAAACCAGATGCTCAGATGATATACATTCAGTATGCTACATAGCTCAAAATAAACAAATAGCTTAATAATTAATACATATCTGGGTAAAATGTATTGTTTTTAATACATTCTGTGAAATCCAGATGTTTTCAGTTTCAGTAGACAAATTATGGCCCCATCCTTATTATGCCACTAATTCCCGCAAATTGGGACCAAGCACAAGAGTCTTTACATAGTGGCCACATTGCTATTTGTTAAGTTGGATGGTGTTATATACTTAATAAAAACTCTAAATCAAATTTTCATCAGGAATGGAAAAAAAACATTGTTCACACGCTTTCAGCCAATTTCCATTACAGAGTTTGTATATTTAGCGTTTAAAACTGGCTGATGAATAGATTGTAAGTTTGCAAGTTTTCAATCATGTATCAGTGCTTTGGAAACAAGCACTATGTACATTTGGTTTTAAGCTCAAAATCAGGGCCCGCCCTTCTTTGTAATGTGCTAATATTTTGCTGTGTACTTAACCCCTGTATAGTGCTGGCGAAGATGTTGGCGCATTACAAATAAAGATAATAGTTACATAGTTACATAGTAATTAAGGTTGAAAAAAGACTTTCAGTCCATCAAGTTCAACCTGTTAAGATCTCCTCTGATCTGCAATATGCGGATTAGTTATTAATTAAATTATTGATTAAATAATTATTAATAGTATAGTATTGGAGAATGAATAAAGAGTTAGTCCATCAAGTTCAACCTTTTTAGATCTCTATTGATCTTTTTAATTTGGACTATTTATTATTATTGTTAATTGTTAATTATTGTTAATTGATCCAGAGGAAGGCAAACATAAAAAAAAAAAACATTGAAACTTTGCCAATTGTCTCATAAGGGGGAAAAAAAGCAAAATTCCTTCCTGACCCCAGAAACTGGCGATCAAATTTTCTCCCTGGATCAATATTCCTTGCTTATAATTTAAAATATGCTTTGTTGATTTTCGTGCTCATTGTGAGCCTGTCCTGTCGTGTACTTTTGGTCCTCTGAGAGCGATATATTTTTCTATGTATATGTATTAATGATTAATAAATTATTTCTTAAATCAATTAATATACTTTCATTATTTATAATTGATATATGCAGCGAGCAATAGGCTGAAGAGCTAACAATCTGTTTGTATTTTGCGTCTGCATAGAATATACATTGTGAGTGTTAGTGCCCTGCTTATAAAGTGTAATGAATGCTCCAAATGTGCATTCTAAAAAGGCTGCGTGCGCGAGGTAAAGCCGTTGGCTTATTGTGTAAAGCGGCATTGTATAGTCGTAATGTTATTAATGTGGTACGCGTCTCGTGAGCATTTTCCGGCTTTTGTAATAGTGTATCCTGTAGGTCGTAGCTATGTGTTTTGCGCGTTCCGGGGTCGTGTAGCCTCGTTTTCATTTTTTTCGGCGGACATTTTTTTCCTTGCTTAGGTGATTTTCAAGGGACGAAAATCGCCTAATTCGAGTTAAATTAGCGTTCCAGCTCACTCACAGACGTCATGGCTGTTGCCCCATGCTGTTTGGGATGTTTTGGGAAATTTTTGGGGTGTATTTAGTGTATTTTTCGGGTTTTTTGTTCGGCCGCTAATCTCGTAAATTCCCGTGTCTTGTCATTTTTTTTTTTTAAGTCCTGCGTCTCGTATTTTAACTGCTTGCCTCGCTTTGAGAGGCTTGCAGCGATGCGCGTCTTTGGCTCTCATCGGCTAAGTGCTACGGTTTAACAGCTCGCCTTGCAGTGATAAGCGCCTTCGTCGCTCATCGGCTAAGTCCTAAGCATTAATGGCTCGCCTCGCTTTGCAAGGCTCGCAATAGTTGAGCGCCGCCTAAGTCATATGCACCTCGCAAAGCATGACGACGTTTCGCAGTTTGACAACTATTATATGTGATATATGCAGCACCAGCATTTAACTCAGCTCTACCTACTTAGGGTAGGTATGGGTTTGTTTAAAAATTTGGCAACCATTATGAAAGGCTAAGAGGCCCGTGCTCTTGCAGGCTCACAATCTAGATGGTGTGGGGTCAAAGTCGACACAGTGTCAGGGTGGAACAGTGAGGGTCAGATTTATAGCAAGTCATATGTGATGGAGCAGTTTATTAATTGCAGTAATGCCTAGGCCATAACTCATTGTGTAATTATGATGCAGAACCATTTATTTATATGAGGATTGAGAATGGAGTAGTAGTAGTGAGGTGAGTGTAACTGCTGAGTGTGCCAAATGGGCCAGATATTGTTATTATCAATGGTAAATGGTGTAGTAATGGAAGAACTAGAATGGTGTCAGGATTCAGATTATGCTCTTCTATATATAAATCTCTGGAAGGTTTGTAGAGAGTCTGATGGTGCATGAAAAGTGAGACAAGAGAACAAGGAGGATTGAAATGGACATGTGGGAAGTATTTGAAAATTAAGGATCAGATGTAGGGAGCAGATGAAAATGTTCACTTTTTAGTTATTTATTTACTTCTATAAGTTTTAATTGATGGTTTGCTTGTTTTATTAATTGTAACTTTTTCTGTAAATTATTGTTCCATAAATTCGCTTTCAGTGACAGTCTTGTATAACAATGATATATAACAATTAATGTAGAAAACTTAAATGAAATCGGTAATTTGCATGTATCAGAGATAAGGCACCATTGTGGTCAATTTATTCAGTATTGTTTTTTTATTTTAATAAATAAACATGATCATTGTAAAATGTTTTTAGAAAGCAAAATAAATAAACAACCTTTATATTTTGCAACTTTTATGAGAAATGAATATTTAATGCTTTTGTCTCTGACACTGCTTATTGCTTTCTCAACTGTATGTGTCCTTGTAAACTAATGAGCGTCCCTCTATTCCCACTGTTAGCACTGATAGATATACCTACAATATTCACATTGTGCAGACACTTTCAGTGCGACTCCCATTTCATATTGATCTGCTGTAGCCAAAATAACAAAGCTGCATAGTTCTGTATAAAATATAATAAAATAGATAATGTATTTTTTATTTTATTTCTGAAAACATGTTACATATTTTTAGATGTAGTTCTTCAAAATGGTAAATTATAAAAATATGACCACAGTGGTCCTTTAAGCCTGACAGTGGTGAATACAAAAGGTAAGGCTGTTCTAAATCAGTGGATGGATAAAGTTGTCCCTAAAAGAAGATAATATAATGACAACAAGCCAAACATATGAATTACTATAATAGGTAATCTGTTTAATATGTTGTATGTAAAAAATATTATTCAAATGTTCTTCTCTGTTGCTTTAATGTTATATTCAAACAGTTGCCTTCCAAGACCTTTAGTTTGGGAGATAGTCCAATATTTGCACAAGGTTCACTCTTCTTGTGTGTTCCCAGATGGGCACAGAGAAGAAGATCAAACCCGAGAGGTGGCGCATTATAGAGGGCAGCGGAGGTGATGCAAGATCAGAAGACACAGATGCTAGTGGGGACTGTGACGATGAGGACGGATGTCAAGGGTCTGGTGAACAAGCAGGTAAATATCATATTCTTTATGTTTTATAATTACAGAGACACTAAGATTCCCAGAAGTCTTTTTTTTCACGGGAAAATTTTCTTGCCATCAAAGTTAGCAAGAATATTAGAGGTAGAGCAGTGTTTCCCAAGATAATTCAGCCATGTCGACCATGGAACAAACCATTGCCAGGATCCCAAAATGCTCCTGCAAGACTGCAAAAACCCTCTTTAGGACTCTAAAACAATTCATCTTCAATAACCTAAACTCCCTTCTATTGTCCCACCTGGCATCAGGTTTCCCAAGAGGTAGTTTTCATGGCCACACTTAATGGAACACCAAGGTTACAGAGCAAGAGGATAAATAGTTTAGTACTGAAGATATATTCCCACTAAGGATTTGATCTTATACTTTAGAAGAAAAACTCCTGAAGCCGGAGAAGACCACTTTTCACTCTTGGTATCATCTCATAACGAAAAACCTTTACGCTAAAATAATTCATAGAATATCACTTATTGGCTAGGTCATCCGCAGCATATTCCATGAGGACAAATATCAATCGCTCCTAAAACACTTGGAAAGCCTTACCTGCTTCTAAAAAACTCAGGGAAATACAATTATACAATTCAATACAAGCAAACAAAATTACTTGGAAGCATTGTTGGCTCTAAAGATTGCTACTTGAATACAAATAAAAAATCTCAAGTGGCATTTAAACTTGTACACACTTAAACCCAGATACACCTCACTTTTAACTATTCTGACACCTGTCAGTCAAACGGTTACCTATGTATCAATTACCCAAAGTGTATTATATGGAGTGAATGTTGTTGTTGTGGGAACTTCCAAAATACATTCTGCATAGTCTCTGATGATTGGATGCTACAATAGCAGTTTTTAGCATTCTTGCGTGTTACTTCTTACTCTTACCTAGGCTAGTTAACCAGCAGAATTTATTGGCTAATGATAACAAGTGCTCTTTAAATAAAAAGCTGCTACCATATATAAATGAATCAGTGATTTGCTGGGATTAATGTCAATAAGCCTACTTTAAGACTTCTCTCCCATACAGAATTTGGAGTATATCAATGTATGTCCTTTTAGAGAAGACAAAAACAATGCAGACGTATTATCTTTTGTGGAAATGTTATATTTAAATGATAGCCCTTTATGTCCCAACTTTTGTAGGCTATGTTGTAGGGCATTGCACAGTCTCATAGCTCACTGTGGTGTTTTGAATATCCACATTTTCTAATAGGCAAAAAGTTTTAGAGAACAAAATAAAATGAGCTTAACTTTTACATTATGAACTTTTATAAATGCTTATTCTTTACACCATTTTCATTTCTAACTTCATTTTGTCTGCTACTTTCTCACGAGTTTTAAACTAAGGAGCTTTCCATTATTTCCTTTAAAATCACTGGCAGTTTTAGATGATGCATTTCTATTGGGCAGATAGGAACTTCCTCTGCATTCAAAATATATACCCCTTCGTAGGAAACAGATCAACAGAAAGAAAAAAAGGTATATTCCGGAATAGCATTATCACATATATAGTTGCGAGCGTACGGGTCGTTGCTCACGCTTGCGGGCTCGCGTAGCGAGGTCACTGGGCAAGGGCCTCAGTTGCTGGCATGGAGCGCCGAAGGCGCTCCATGCCAGCAACTGAGGCCCCTTTGTGAAGCGAGGGCCTCAGTTGCTGGCGAGGTCACTGGGCACAGGCCTCAGTTGCTGGCATGGAGCGCCGAAGGTGCTCCATGCCAGCAACTGAGGCCCCTCGCGAAGCGAGGGACTCAGTTGCTGGCGAGGTCACTGGGCAAGGGCCTCAAACCCTCGCAAACTTCACGTCGCTACTCAAAAAACACGACACACAAATTACAACACTCGCTAAATTTTACGAGGAACGCAAACAACCTACGAAACACGTTACCACACATTACGACCTCGCAAACATCGGACGCAACACGCCGACATACAAACATTTAAAACACAATACATACACACAGCACATACATAAAAACCTCACCTACACCAAGAGGGAGCACCCAGGACCTCAAAAATGCAACTTAGACCTCGATTTTACTCGAAATAAAAGACTTTTGAGACTAAAAAAAAATCTAAGCAACAGAAAAAATGGCCGCCGAACAAAACGAAAACGAGGCTACAGCACTCTAAACTCGCAAAACACCACAACAAACTCGCAAAACACTACAAGAAACTCGCAAAACGCCACAAACCACCTACGGATATTCATACCACACAGTGCACACATTCATCACGCTTACACAGCAGCTCCACACCACTAATGCTGCAGCAACATCAACACAGATTGCCAGCTCTTCATCACAATGCTTCAAAATAGGTACACTATATTCATTTACTAATTTAGCTACCTTACAATTTCATTGCCGTCATTTTTTGACGGGCAATTCGCTAGTTGTATATAATAGGTAATAAATTAGAAGCTGTATTTTGTCTTTTCTTATACTCTAAAAAACATGGGCCCCCAGTCCATTGAGGTTACGGGCGATCGGGTAGCCCGTAAGTGATGTTGCAAGTTAATTTGCTATTCAATTGACATCTTTATGCGGGCTCCAAACGGGTTACCATGTTACAGCCTTGAAAAAATTGTGATATTAAACCCGTAACTTACAGCCTTCCGAAGCCTTTAACCATTCGCAAGGCCAAAATCTTAAATCGTTATTCAATTGCTCAATTTCCCCAAGCCCGCAAATGTTTTCACACCCGTAAATGATAATAGAAGGAGAAAATTGAACGAGTGTTAGAGAGGACCCACAAGGGGGTTAAACACCTGTTCATGGCACTGTAAAAGCACATAAAAAATCAATACTGCACTGTAAATAACGGGGAAAGCGATGACAGACATTCGGGGTAGAAATTGATCTCGGGTATCAATGAGTTAATACATAATAGGCCACCAACATGGACTATAACAGTATTGGCATTCATTTTCATAATTCTTTTTTTTGCGGGTTTGATCCCGTATCGGACCCCCGAACCTAATTCATTTACATGTAACCTCCATGTTTTACTGCCGTAATAATGACATTTCTCTATTGGCTAATTTGAAATGGGAGGTTATGGGCTTGCTTAATTGATCATGCTCCCACCCTGAACTGCTACGAACCAGTGCATGGTTTACTGTTTCGGCTTTGGGACAGTAACTTGCGGGCTTGCTCAATTGCTCAATTGAATAGCATAGTAATCGGAGACCAGCGGGAGCCCGCAGCACACCCGCAGACATTTGCCCGTCTGTGTTCGAGCTACGGGCTTGGAATTTAATGTGGTTCATGTTGTCTATGTTCAGGAGTAGTTCCTGAAACGATGATATTGTAAATATAAAGCTTCAGGGAACCCTTTAATCTTATATCAAATCCACATTGAACTAGAAGCTGAATGATAAATAAAACATATACAAACAGCGCCTAAAAAGAAAAATATTGCAGGGGAACATGAGGCTCCTTGTTATACAATTTACCATCCTGGAGACACTTTTACATTCCCCCAAAAAAATATGCCATGTAAAGAAAGACATCTACAGAGGTTGCATGCTTTGCTTTAATGGTACAAATACAATTTAGTAGTTACAGTCACAGCTCCCTTATATTGTAATGTGACCTTGGACTCCCAGGACTCAGCGATGACCTGCAATCTATATCTATTTCTCACATTACCATCATATCACACAAACTTTTGCAGCCTGACTCTGACCACAGAGAGGAAAGGAGGGAATGTGAGGAGCAAGTTGGCGGGTTTGCTGAATATGGGCGTTCCATCCATAAACACAGTGAAGGATGTGTGTACACTGGGAGGGCTCTGTGAATGATTCCTTTGTGCACTCCAAGTTGTGCTCTTGTTCATTGATTTGTATGATGCATAGACAAGGCTCTTCTTGTTTCCTTTCTATTGTTCTTTTATGTAACTACAGACCCCCTCATTTTGGTTGAGCACCCTTCCTTTCTTTGTAAAGAATTAGCCCCGGTCTCTTTGACATGCTTGTCAGGTCACGCTCTCTAGCCCACAAGTTGGCTTTGTTAGGCGTTTACACATTTTCTGCTCAAGGTCTTTCATTTCATAGAGAATGGCCAGCGAAACATATTCTATGTCACGCCTCATCCTGAATCTGTCATTCATGACAGAACTGGGCTCTGCATGTGTACATAAAAGATGAAATCCCAGTGTCTGCATATGTATGAGAGATGAGAAAATGTGTTTGAGTTGTACATGTTATAAAAGATTGGGTGGGGCGCTGCCTGTATAGAATGAGAGGTTGAGGCAGGATACTGCTCTATAGAGTGACAGGGTGTGTCTGAGTACTACTTGTATAGAATGAGAGGGTGTGGCTGAGTACTACTTGTATAGAATGAGAGGGTGTGGCTGAGTACTACTTGTATAGAATGAAAGGTTAGGGCTGGGTACTACTTGAAGAGTGAGAAGTTGGGCCTTGGTACTACTTATATAGAATGAGCAGTCAGGGCTGGGCACTACTTCTATAGATTGAGAGTTTGGGGATGGGTACTACGTGTTTAGAATCAGAGGTTAGGGCTGAGTACTAATTGTATAGAGTGACAGGTCACGACTGAGTACTACTTGTGTAGAATGAGAGGTTGGGGCGTAGAACTACTTGTATAGAATGAGAGGTTGGGGCTGAGTACTATTTATGTAGAATAATAGATCAGGACTGAGTACTACTTGTATAGAATGAGAGGTTGGGGCTGAGTACTATTTATGTAGAATAATAGATCAGGCCTGAGTACTACTTCTAAAGAATGAGAAGTCAGGGCTGAGTACTACTAGTATAGAATGAGAGGTCGGGCTGAGTACTACTTGTATAGAATGAGAGGTCGGGGCTGGGTACTACCTGTGTAGAATGAGAGGTCGGGGCTAAGTACTACCTGTATAGAATGAGAGGTCCGGCTGAGTACTACTTATATAGCATAAGAGGTCGGGGCAGAGTACTACTGGTATAGAATGAGAGGTCGGGGCTGGGTACTACCTGTGTAGAATGAGAGGTCGGGGCTGAGTACAACCTGTAGAGAATGAGAGGTCAGGCTGAGTACTACTTGTATCGAATGAGAGGTCATAGCTGAGTAATACTTGTATAGAATAAGAGGTTGTGGCTGAATAATACTTGTATAGAATAAAAGGTGGGGGCCGAGTACTACTTGTATATAATAAGAGGTCGGGCTGAGTACTACCCGTAGAGAATGAGAGGTCGGGGCTGAGTACTACTTGTATAGAATGAGAGGTTAGGGCTGAGTAATACTTGTATAGAATGATATGTTGGTCTGAGTACTACTTGTATAGATGATAGGATGTGGCTGAGTACTACTTGTATTGAATGAGAGGTCGGTGCTGAGTACTACTTGTATAGATTGAGAGGTTGGGGCTGAATAATACTTTTATAGAATAAAAGGTCGGGCCGAGTACTACTTGTAAAGAATAAGAGGTTGGGCTGAGTACTACTTGTATAGAATGATATGTTCGGCTGAGTACTACTTGTATAGATGATAGGATGTGGCTGAGTACTACTTGTATTGAATGAGAGGTCGGTGCTGAGTACTTCTTGTATAGAATGAGAGGTCGGGGCTAAGTGCTACCTGTATAGAATGAGAAGCCGGGCTGAGTATTACTTATATAGCATAAGAGGTCGGGCCGAGTACTACTTGTATAGAATGAGAGGTCGGGGCTGAGTACTACCTGTAGAGAATGAGAGGTCGGGCCGAGTACTACTTGTATAGAATGAGAGGTCGGGGCTGAGTACTACCTGTAGAGAATGAGAGGTCAGGGGTGAGTAGTACTTGTATAGAATTAGAGGTTGGGGCTGAGTACTACTTGTATAGAATGAGAGGTCATGGCTGAGTAATACTTGTATAGAATGAGAGGTCGGTGCTGAGTACTTCTTGTATAGAATGAGAGGTCGGGGCTAAGTACTACCTGTATAGAATGAGAGGTCCGGCTGAGTACTACTTATATAGCATAAGAGGTCGGGGCCGAGTACTACTGGTATAGAATGAGAGGTCGGGGCTGAGTACAACCTGTAGAGAATGAGAGGTCAGGCTGAGTACTACTTGTATCGAATGAGAGGTCGGGCCGAGTACTACTTGTATAGAATGAGAGGTCGGGGCTGAGTAATACTTGTATAGAATGAGAGGTCGGGGCTGAGTAATACTTGTATAGAATAAGAGGTCGGGGCTGAGTACTACTTGTATAGAATGAGAGGTCGGCATAGCTGTATGTACAAAATGAGAGTTTGAGGCTGGGTGTTTAACGTCAATGCTTTATGTACAGAATGAGAGAAGGGATCTAGGTGCTGCTTGTATGGAATGAAAGCTTGTGACTGAATGGTGCATGTACGCAAGACATTGGGCAGGGTGCTGCTTGTATAGAATGAAAAGATGGAGTTGCGGGGCTGCTTGTATACAATGAGAGGTTGGGGCTGAGTGCTACTTGTATAAGATAAGAGGTTGGTGCTGGATACTGGTTATATAGATTGAGAGGTTGAGTAGAATAAGAGATGGGAGGTACCTGAATTGGGGACAGAAGCTACTTGTTCAGAATAGAAGGTCATGGTTGAACACTGCTTATATAGAGTGAGAGTTTGGGGGATACAATGGATGGTTGGAGCTGAGCACTGCTTGTTTAGAATGAAAGGTTGGGGATGGTGCTGCTTGTTTAGAAGCATACAATATGTATATATCCAGAATTCATTATCTGCTATCCTACTTCTGTAATTTTGAAGTTTATGCATTCATTTTATATTAAAAGGCTTCATCAGGAATCTACCGTCCATGAATAATGGGAATTATGTGAGCTAGATCCATTTGGTGCATAGTTATAATTAAGTGCAGATGCTGCCTTTGTATCGTAAGAGATCAAGCGCAGATACAATACAGGAGTATCATGGAAAGTGTTAAATAGTCTGGACACAAACATTTGTAACGTTTAGGGCAAAGTCTGGTTGTTCTTTGTTTAAAATAGGCTGTCTTTATAGACATGAAATATGCACTTTATTACAATGTTCTCCCAGCAGGAACTTCTTGCTGCGCCCATTAAATTCTGCTCATCGGCAATGACCCACAATTACTTACTCAGTTTATCAAACTGCAGAGTAGTATGACCCCTTTGTCTAAACAGCTTTATTCACAATGACCATTGCTTGCACACAAAGGTGATTAGCTCCTACATTTACTATTCAAACCAATATATATACAGTATATATATATATATACACAATGCCTTGCAAAAGTATTCACCCCCCTTGACTTTTTACCTATTTTGTTACATTACAGCCTTAAGTTCAATGTTTTGTTAATCTGAATTTTATGTGATGGATCAGAACACAATAGTCTAAGTTGGTGAAGTGAAATAAGAAAATATATAAATAAAACTATTTTTTAGAAATAGAAAACAGAAAATTGGCATGTGCGTATGTATTAACCCCCTTTGTTATAAAGTCCATAAAATCTGGTGCAACCAATTACCTTCAGAAGTTACATAATTAGTGAAATTATGTCCACCTGTGTGCAATCTAAGTGTCACATGATCTGTCATCACATTTACACACCTTCTTTGAAAGGCCCCAGAGTCTGTAAGACCTAAGCAAGAGGCACCACTAACCAAACACTGCCATGAAGACCAAGGAACTCTACAAACAAGTAAGGGACAATGTTGTTGAGAAGTACAAGTCAGGGTTAGGTTATAAAAAAATATCCAAATCTTTGATGATCCCCAGGAGCACCATCAAATCCATCATAACGAAATGGAAAGAACATGGCACAACAGCAAACCTGCCAAGAGAGGGCCGCCCACCAAAACTCATGGACCGGGCAAGGAGGGCATTAATCAGATAGGCAGCAGAGAGACCTAAGGTAACACTTGAGGAGCTGCAGAGTTCCACAGCAGAGACTGGAGTATCTGTACATAGAATGACAATAAGCCATACGCTCCATAGAGTTGGGCTTTAGTGGCCAGAAGAAAGCCATTACTTTTAGCAAAAAACAAAATGGCACATTTTAAGTTTGCGAAAAGGCATGTGGGAGACTCCCAAAATGTATGAAGGAAGGTGCTCTGGTCTGATGAGACTAAAATTTTACTTTTCTGCCATCAAAGAAAACGCTATGACTGGCGCAAACCCAACACATCACATCATCCAAAGAACACCATCCCCACAGTGAAACATGGTAGTGGCAGCATCATGCTGTGGGGATGTTTTTCAGCAGCCGGGACTGGGAAACTGGTCAGAGTTGAGGGAAAGATGGATGGTGCTAAATACAGGGATATTCTTGAGCAAAACCTGTCCCACTGTGGGCGTGATTTGAGGCTAGGACGGAGGTTCACCTTCCAGCAGGACAATGACCCCAAACACACTGCTAAAGCAACACTTAAGTGGTTTAAGGGGAAACATGTAAATGTGTTGGAATGGCCTAGTCAAAGCCCAGACCTCAATCCAATAGGAAATCTGTGGTCAGACTTAAAGATTGCTGTTCACAAGCGCAAACCATACAACTTGAAGGAGCTGGAGCAATTTTGCAAGGAGGAATGGGCAAAAATCCCAGTGGTAAGATGTGGCAAGCTCATAGAGACTTATCCAAAGCGACTTGGATCTGTGATTGCTTCAAAAGGTGTCTCTTCAAAATATTGACTTTAGGGGGGTGAATAGTTATGCACATTTACTTTTTCTCTTATTTTGTCCTATTTGTTGTTTGCTTCACAATAAAAAAAAATAAAAAATAAAACATCTTCAAAGATGTGGGCATGTTCTGTAAATTAAATGATGCAAATCCTCAAACAATCCATGTTAATTCCAGGTTGTGAGGCAACAAAACATGAAAAATGCCAAGGGGGGTGAATACTTTTGCAAGGCACTGTATAAATATAGTATTATAGTTTGTGTAGGTTGGAGATTAGTAGGATTCTGTCAAGATAGTTCTGTGGTCATAGTAAACAGCTCATGGACGACTCTACACATGGACATCACCAGATGGATAATATAGAAATCAGACTGACTATGACTATATACTTTGTAGCCAAAAATAGAGGAGCTCTATGCAGTCATCAAAATAATTTGAAAGCTATAATAATAAACTGAAGAAAAGTAATCAGAGTATCAGACCAAACAGATGCAACATGAATAATATGCCCAGTGAATATGTAGTGAAGAAGGGACAAATAGACATTGTATACTTACATATTTTACAATATAGATCCTGTTTATTTTGATTTTATAGATGAAGAAAAAGTTAAAGTATACATTTGTAATGTTTATCTTCATAAGAAAGTTAATGTGTTAATGTGTCATGGAGCAATTCTCTCTCATTATAATGGAATTTCCATTTGTCCATCCAGTGCAAAAATACACCCTGTGGGTCTTTTTTAATTTATGGTTGGCTGAATGGCTTGAGGGTTCAGTTGACCCTTCCCATTCTAATTTTAAAAAGGCAATATTTCATATGTAAAATGCCACAAAAACTAATTTGTGTGAGTGGACTTTTGACTGCACAGTGGTCAGAATGCACAACTTAGATTTTCTTCCAGTTTTAATTATTTTAGGTCATCTTTTTATCTGTAATTGTGAGAAGAATCTTCTCATTTAAAGGAAAACTCTCAAATATGCTAGCTATTCTATTCCCCCTCTCAGCATGATTGCGAGAGAGCTACCCCTGAAGACTACGGCAAGCCACAGAAGCAAAATACGGAAGTATTTTCCATTGATTTTCCCACATTAGGAATTTTACGAGTTTCTTGAGCTCCAAAAACGTATTCAGTTCCAAATCACTCAAAATTACTTAGCACTCACAATTCCAAAAATCTGTGATTTTTCCTAGTAACCATGCGAGTACTGCAGAGCATAAGAATGCCTTTGCTACTTCCTTCCCTTCACCACTCTCTACCAATTGCCTTCTTTCCCTCTCAAAACATATCCCCCTACCCCAATCAACCCATTTACATAGCCATGGGGGTCCATTGAGAGCTCCATGGCAACTAAAATGTTAACCATGCAAGGGGGGTGGGGGGGGGTCTACCTAAAATAACCCCTACCTACCATGGGGGTCTATCTAGAATCCAATAGTTACCTTGTTGTGGACCCCTATGGCACTCTAAGTAAAACACTACACTAAACTATTATAAACAAATACCCCTTAATAAACTACTTAACATTTATAAAACATACTCATTTACAAAAGTTACCAAAAATAATAAAATTGTACAAAAATAAAAAATAAAAATTACAAAAAAAGATAGAAAATTACTATTAAAATAAAGAAGTACAGTAAAATAAAAAACAATTAAACCTGTAAGACAAAAGAAAGTAATGATACTTACCTAGCCCAAATGATTATCCAGCAATATTCATCAATGCCCAGGTCCTCAATCTTCTGCCCGGGACCAGGTGGGGTATCTATGTTGATTGAAGATGTTCAGGTCTTCTTCATTCTTGCTTGAAGACCACCATCCTCTCTTCTAGGCTAGGAATTATTTTGACCAATCAGATAGCTCAGATGTTAGGTCCCTCAGTGTATTTAGGGAATAACTACAAATCTGTTGAGAACCACTTTGACTACAGGCACTGTAGTGGGGAGTGCAGAATAACTCTTTAAAGTCAGTTTAGTCCAAATTTTTCATTAATTTATATATTATAATTTTTGCTTGGAAATTAATTTATATTAAGTAAAACAAGAGATAAAAATAACTGCATTTGATCCAACTTTTTCTTAACAGTTAATGGAGAGGAAGACGAAATGTAGTAGTTTGCTGACTATGTAGAGGTGTCTTGAAGCTGACTATAAGCTCTCAGACTTGTGTATGGCCAATCCTGAGACGCTAAAAAGGACATTCCACTAGAGGCTGACAGACTTGATCAAGGACTTAAGGCTGTGTGATAACTGCCTTGAAGACAGCTCTGTAGAACTAGTCATTTAAAAAAATAAAATGCATCATACTTTTTTATGATGCCTAGCTTAGGTACCAAGGATACACGACAAGTCACATCCTCCGAACCCTCACCGATCCTCCATAGCAACATTAAACAAACAGCACAGAATAACTCCCTCTCTTCATCATCCCTGAAACACATACAATATTCCTAGTTGAGAAACATTATCTGAATATTTTACTGTGTGCACACTCCCTACTTCCGATCTGAGCATGATAAAGTCTGAAAGGAGTCTGCAGCTATGTGCTGTACAGCACTCAGACATTGTTAGTTTAAATATTAATGAGAATAAGACTGATATAATCCAATAAATACATAGTTTATTTATACAAAAGCATATGCATTTCTATAAATACATAAACAGGCATAATAAAAACAGAGAGAAACTGTACATGAACTGTGTGTAAAACATATTTACTTCTGTTCTGTAAGTGCGACTTGGATCAGGTAAAGAGTATTTGGAGATTAGAACTGAGATGTTGAATTGTGCAATCTATCCATAATGAGATCAAATATAGATGGATAGATAGATAGATAGATAGATACATACATACATAGATAGATACATAGATAGACACATAGAAATAGATCGACAATGCATGTTGTGGTTCATATCCTTCCCACAAAATCCATAGCACTAGGTAGGTGACAGCAACACACTGATGATATCCAGTAATATTGAAACAGTGACTGCTACAGGCATGTGCTTAAAGGAGCCAAATACATTTGGATTAAAAATCTGAAAATGCATTGTGGCAGCATTTACATGTCCCAGCCCAGTATCCCCAGAGTGCGGTGCAAAACCTGTATTGTTATATAGAAGAGCACATATACTATTTGTTTTATATATATATATATATATATATATATATATGTGTGGTTTAAAAGACTATATATGTGCAGTGCACAGCATATTTTGCTCTGCAAGTAGACATTGGATCTGATTGTAGTTAGGCATGATGGTGTAGGTTTGTGGGTATTTGGAGATTAGAACTGGGATGTTTACAATGTTTTGAATATATGTACAATGATGTAAATGTACGAAGATTATACAGGAATACCCCATTTAGCGCTCCTCATGCGCTAAAAAACGTCACTAAATGGGGCATTCTATTACCATTACCATTCTATTACCATAGCGTTGTGATGTAAATTTAAGAATATTATACAGGAACACCCCATTTAGCTATCGCCATAGCGCTCAGACTGCGCTATTTGGAATCGTAGAGCTCTAAACTGGGGGATTTAGACGGCTAAATGAGATTTGATGCGCATAAACCTCGCTATCGCAGCGATTAGCTCTAAGCTGGAATTAGAGGAGAAAAGAGCACTATAGAGAATAAGGGGGTGTCGATAAGCTATTTAGATGTATATGTCTACCTATATATATATATATATATATATATATATAATTATTTATTTTTATATATATATATATACACACACACACACACTCTAGAGAATATGTAGTAAAATGTTATATCAGTGGGAACAAAAAGTGAAATCAAACATTGACATTCAGATGCTGCTGACGATTTAAAAGACTTGTGAAAAGCTGTTTTGGATGTAAATTGACATAAATTACTGAGTTAACTACATACAGTAAGCACAATGCAAGGTCACAAACAGTACAGGAGTTGTACGTAAGCCTCCTCCCCTGATGTATCTGACCTGCTCTATAAATTATGTTGAAAGTAAACACAATGCAGGGCAATCGATAGCGCTCAGCAGAGTGCGGCTCCAAGAGAGGAGAGGATATAGGGAAATAATGTCCCATCTCTGCAGGTGTGGAAGCAATAAATAGCGCAGGCACCAAATCAATAAAATTACAGTGATAGATGAGAGCTTAATAAGATAATGTTCATTATCCTGCTCTCCAATGCCGGTCTCTGAGCACTTTAGCAGCAGGGCCTCCAATGTGGAGGATGTCCACAGTCTGGTGTCACTGTCATTAGGCTGCTGTCATCATTTCACATCTTGCACAGCCATTTCATGCATTTGGCTGTGGGGACTCGCTGTTTGCTGATGAGGAACTGATTCTTTCTGTGTTCAGTGTTACTCAGTAAAACACAGATTCGAACATAAAATACTTATGAAATGATACCAAAATAATGAATTATGGCATGATAACAAAAATGATAAATAGTACAATACTAGAACAATATTCATGTTGCCAATATCATAGTCATGAGCAATTTGGCAGCTTATAAGGAACATTTGGCCTAGCTGCTATAAAACCTCAGACTCTGTTTGATCCTTGGCCTTCAGTCTACAAATTCTCCTCTTCTTCTACTTAGTCTTGCTCATTTCCTAAGCCCACACTATATTTGCAACATGCTCATTTATTATTAATACCAATGAAGTAAATATCATTGTCATTTTACGCACCACTGTACATATATGTAGTTATAATTTTATTTAGAGGTTAGACCAACCAATATGGAGGGCTCTTCTCTTGCAACCTCACAGTGTCTTTTGGAGCACTACACTTGATAATGAGCAAAATGTGTATAGAGCATAAAAAATACAACCTTTACTTTATTAACAACCTTCTACTGGTGGGATGGGATATTGAATACAGAGAATTTATTCAGCTGCTTCGATTGAAATGTGATTACTTAGTAACAGTGCTTTCAGTAGGATTAAAGAACTGTTGTAGTTTGTAAAAAGACCATAACCCTCTAGCTCAAGCTACAGACCAACTAGCAGTCCAAGATGGAATCCCACATGACACATACAAAGTCAGCTTAATTTAATATTTTCTTTAAAAATGCTTTTATGTTGATAAGATCCTAATGTAGTTAGTTTGTTAGAGACATGTGATCCATTAGTTTCTGGATTCATCTTTTTTTTTTCAAATTTAGAACAAAAACCTCCGCAGTACACTATATTAGGCTGTGGACACGTCTGGCACATTTGCATGACCAGTCTGAGATGTGAATTTTCTCATTAATGTCTCCTATCTTTACTAATTTCATTTCACAAGAGATAGTAGCTCCCTGAGAAACACAAATTACTCTCTGAAGGGCTCAGTCTTAATGATAACCAACTCATAATCATGTGACATTGTATCACTAGTTGAGCCAGCCTGAGGCGAGGTCGCTTTGCTGACTTGCAGACCTATTACATTTGGAGCCCGTAGCGGCATCGGCAAGGCCGCAAAGGCTGCGGGCTTGAGATTTGGCTGCGTTACAGAGCTATTAAATTCCACCATGCAGCGAGTTACGGTTCATAGGCGCAAGCCCATAAACCATTCTTGCGAGCGTTGCATGTACGGCCATAAGCATGATCAATTAGTTAAACCCGTAGTTACTGGTTTAGATGGAGCCAATGGCAAAAGAGATCGTCATCATTACGTCACTGAAAAATGGAGGTTAGATTTCAAAGCCTTACGGGCTTCAATTACAAGTTTCAATCGGACCCACATTCCAGGAATATTGCAAAATTATTAAATCAGTAAATATTATATTCTAGTCCATGCAAGTTCCATTATATGTATTAACACATTGATTTCTGGGATCGATATAACATGGAAATTACACATGAAAAAAAGTATTTTATATTGCATATTTCCGAGCTTGAGAATGTTGTGCTATAAACTTTAATACCTAACATCACTTTCCTTTAATTATGAGTACAGTAGTGTGTGTATATGTGCATTTACAGTGCTATGGATAGGACTTAAACCCCCTTGCGGGTGCTCTCTAGTACCTGTTGGCTGTTTGGCTCTGTTTGCGGGTACGTGGTTGAACTCTAGTGGATTTGTAGCAATTTAATAGCGATTTTCGAACGTAACTGTTACAGGCTTGACAGAACAAAGGATTTGCGGTCGCGGAGTTCAATCTTCGACATCCTGTATGTTTTTTTTGCCCCACAAGTCATTGGCGGGTTGCTTTATGGGGCCAGTTTAATAGCTGCAAGTTTTACGTGCTGCGGTTTTACACGTTCAGGGAATTTAATAGGGCTGTTGTACTCGCAACACTTATCTGTTTAGATGCCAATGAAGGAACTTGCCATATACCATACTGTTATACTTGCAATTTGTTTATGGATGGAAGGGTTAAATATAGACTCTTCAGTGTCTTTTTATTCTGCCAGTAAGCTCCTCAATATAGTTTCTGTCATCACCCAGCGCCTCAAACCAAAGACTGATTGAGGTCTAAACTACCTAAAGACTGCCAAACCAAAAACACATTTAGCGTAAATTTCACAAGAAATTGCTGCTAAATACTATTAGGAAACCAGATATTCAATTAGAGAGGAAAATCAGAACTGATTACATTCAATATGGAAGCTAAATATAGTAGCTCAACTGCTATCCAGAAATAGTATACAGTGACATACAGCAAACTAGAATAACACATTAACATAACCATATAGTGCAATGCACAAAACAATATATTGTGTAGGTGGGGATATGAGATCATCCACACGATATGGCACTGAGCTACAAATCTGTGGCATTTCACGTTTGTTTTAAACCGTTTAATCTAAGCTTCAGGTACCAGAGACTATCTTCTTGATGACATACTGCCATTAAGTAAATCCTTGTCATTAATTCACATCTTAATATTTTAGTCGTTTGGCTAAAGGAAAACTTTATTTTAGCAAAATTCTTGCATATTTTTGACGTATGTACCAAACTGCCAATATTAAACTCACCTAGGTCACCTCCCATCTGTCTCTGGGGAGAGCTGGCATCCTCCATGCTTCCTCCCATGAAATCTTGCTACAGCTGGGCAGTGATACTGTCGACTACACATGCTCTCATCACTAGGTCTTGCAGGAACTACAAGGCAGCTTCTCTGGAGGTGATCCATTACATTTCTCTGAAAGCATGGGACCCCTCTGGGTGATAATACCCAAAGCTTCATAGTGCCACTAATGTCCTACAGAACCTGGTTGTATTGGTCCCAAAGCTCGGATGATAACAAAATAGAGCCTTATTCAATTCAAACGCTGCATCTCGCGGTACATAGGCCGGATGTCTGCGGGCCTGCTGCGGGCTCGCAGTCTGCTACAAATCCGATGCTATTCAATTGATCAAACTCCCGAAAGTTACGGGCCGAAAGCCAAAACTGTAAACCATGCAAGGCCGTAACTACCCATTTAGAAACAGCCAATAGAAAATTAGACCGTCATCATTACGGTAGTATAAGATGGAGGTTACATGTCAATCAATTAGCGTTTAGATGTCCGATATGCAATGGGACTCGCAAACCCACAAAATACAAAATAATAAAAATTAATGCCAATACTGTGTCCATGTGGCCCGATATGTATTAACTCATTGATTCCTAAGATCGATATAACCCCGAAATGGGGATTTGCGAGCTTGAGACTGGTGTGCAATTAATTCTAATGTCTTTCATCGGTTTCCCCGTCATTTACAGTGCAGTATTGATTTTTTATTTGCTGTTACAGTGCTACGGACATGTCTTTAATCCCTTTGCGGGTCCTCTCTAGTACTCAGAGGATTTTCTTCTACATTTGCCGTTTACGAGTGTGAAAACATTTGCGGTCTTAAGGAATTGTAGCAATTGAATAGCGATTTGCAATTTTAGCTATCGTAACTCTTGCAAACGTGGAAGATTAAAGGCTTAGAGGGGGCGTAAGTTACGCTTGTAACAACCGCAAGGATTTCAAGCCTGTAACACATAGGTCGTTTTTGGCTTGCAAAAAAAATGCCAATTGAATAGCAAATTAACTTACGGGCTACTGTAACTTGCAATTGCTCAATTGAATGAGGCTCAGAATGTCCACATTAAACTACCACAATAAAGTAGCTAGCTTTGAGACTCATTAGGGGCATAACTCCAATCATTTGTGTACCTTGAATGTCTTCACATGTTGCCAGGAGTATGTTCTTCTTCTTTTTTTGTGGGGACTTCCAGGTCCTCCTGGAAGCTCTGTGCTGGGACTTCCATATGATGATAGATCATGGATCACAGCTTTCTCTGAAGGCATCAGTTCCATCTTGTCTAAGCTCCATTTGCTGGTAGAACCTGCCTGAGTTCTAGGTTCAATAGGTGTAGAGCCTTCTGATACCACCAAGTCTGTCAGTACACTAGGTGCACAGGGTTCCTTTCCACACTTCACCAGCTGGAGTAGACATCAGAATTTATATAGACTTTCATCAGATCAGACAGCCACAAACAGATCATGGAAATCCCAGCATCCAGGCAAAGATCGTAGTTCTACCATCTATGTCTTAACCAGAAAATATTTTTATTGAACGGGTACAGCATATTTATAGGAAAAAAACTATGATAACTAAAAATATTAACACAAAGTATTTAAACAGTGGTGCCATTAAACACATTTACTTTGTAATGTAATTAAGATCAGTAGCTCAGAAAGTCAAGTTAACCTAATTGCTGAGAGCTGTTGTATAATATGTGACTGGTTAGTAGCTGGTTCTTTACATCTCTCCACCTTCAATAATAGACTGTCCCATTTGGAGCATTGTGTCAGCTCCACAAAGGACCTCCTATATCTGCATTTGCAAACAATAATTTGACTACACCTCCATAGACCCGGTCAATGAGTATAACTTGAATTACCACAAAACTATTTATGAAACAATAAATACCAATATTAGACATGTTTAACTTAAACATTATCACTATAGCAAGCTATTACATACATTTATAATGCACCCAGTATAACAGTACAGTGAAACAACCACCTGTATATTACAATGAATACATCCAGAGCTGAACATGGTACACCAGTTCAGTGAATCCCTTATCCTACATGCCCAGTGCAAAGAAAATATTTCACACAGACTTGACTGGCACATGGAGGTTTGTGACATCCTTTACTACCAACATTAGCTTCTCGCTCTGTCAGTTCGAGCCATTGAAAAACAAATGCATCTACCACTGCAGGATATTTATCCATGACAATGGAAAAATATAGTATCTAAAAATATTCTGCTTATTTTTAAGTCTAGTACTTCAAAACCACATACTGTAAATATGGGACTTGCATTTGCTTGTTGGTGCCGTTTTTTGAAGGAGCTCTGACTTTTCTCCATTTGTTTTCATCAAGAAAGGGAGGCAGGTCTATTTGTATTGTAGATTATATATATGTTTTTATAGTAGTTTTCATATTTCTGCCATTGTTAATAAATAGTAATAACACGAGCACCACTATATTTTAGGAAAAATGTTTCTGAAGTAAGTAGCAAAATATCATCATTAATATGTAAGCTATGAACATAAAACAATTTTTAGAGAAAATCCTAATTTGCGAAGATTCTGTTTGCGTATACAAATCTTCCATCTTGTCTGAGCACTTCCTGATAGCTTGAAACCTGCGAACAATTCTTATCTACTTGGTCCGAGCATGCTAGTCTTTTTTGTGTTCAGATGATGCATTCAAAACAATGGAGCCTGTACCTCAAAGGTTAATCCGTAATTAATAGCAATGACCACTTGAAATGTTGGAAGGCTTTCAAAAGTATTTGTAAGATGTTTATTAAATGGTCGATTAAGAAAGAAACGATGAAACAAAGCTAAAGAAAAGGTCCATCTAAGCAATTTGTATAGAAAATTAGCATTTCACTTTGTCTTTAAAGTTCCTGATATGCTTGTTTGGTTATGACACTTTAAAGCTTGTGTTGACTTGTGCGCGTGATTTTGTGCAGTAGTGTCCCTTTAAATAAATTTAGCAAACATAGGTGTTTTCTGAAAGTTCCCTATTTGATGAAGTGGAGACGAAACATCTCTTTATTAGGCAGGCAGTACCAGGATGTAATTGCCTTTAGTTTTGCAAGTATTCAGTACACATAACGCCATCCCTCTACACCAGTGTCTACACCCAGCCAACCAGAACTGCAGCTCTATCACAGCTGACAGTTATTGACATGGGTTGGATGGGACTGCGCACTCCTGTGAATATAGAGAGAAGGAATACTTATCAAACATGCATCTGAGGAAAATCACTCCAAGAAACAGACATTGCATGAAAGAGAAGCACAGCACCCTGACATGATCAAAACATCAACATCTATAAAGATTAAATCATCAGAAACCGCCAATCTGGCGAGTTTGCTGTCTTATTTTAAACTCAATCCTTATGTATTGCTTAGATTTCTCCTATATCCACCATTGTACTACTAAATATTAATTGCAAAACACCACTAATAAGGTTGTATGATAAAAGCATTATGCAGCGCTATCCCTAGTTCAAGATTGGCAAAGGAGTGCGATAGGTTGGTACACTGTCACCTGCTTTATTCAATTTATATGTGCAATACATCATGCGTAAGGCCGGGCCTCATTAATCAAAAAGTCTAAATTAATAATACTGGAAGAAATATCAACAACCTCAGATACACAGGTGATACTACTCTCATGGCTAAAAGTAAGGAGGAACTAAAGCACCTATTGATGAGTGTGAAAGAAGAGAGTGCAAAAGTAATTTCAGTAACTGGGAAATAGATGGTGAAGACGTGGAGGCAGTGACAGATTTTATTTTCCTGGCCTCCAAGATCTCTTCAGATGGTGACTGCAGCCATGAAATTAAAAGACGTTTTGCTTCTGGAGAGGAAAGGTATAGTAAGTCTTTTAAAAAGCAAAGATATTAAGTTATCAACAAAGGTCCACATTGATAGAACTATGTTATTCCTAGTAGTAACATGAGAGCTGGACCATAAAGAAGTCTGAGCACCATAGAATTGTCGCCTTTGTATTGTGGTGTTGGAGAAGACTGCTTAGCATCCCTTGAACTGCAAGGTGATCGAATAAATCAGTACTTCAGGAAATCAAGACAAACTGTTCACTGGAAGCTTTGATCACGAGGCCAAAGATGAAATATTTTGGTCAATTCATGAGAAGACATGATTCCGTAGAGAAGACTCTGACACTGAGAAACATTGGAGGCACACAATGAAGCGGACAGCAGAGGCGGAGATGGATAGATGAGGTTATTGAAGCTATGAACTTGAGCTTGTTGAAACAGCCTGGCATGCTGCAATTCATAGGGTCATGGAGAGTTGGACATGACAGAATGACTAAACAACAACACTTCGGTAAATTTTGTGCCCCCATGCACCACTTCTCAGTTACTAATACTCTTATCCCCTTGCTATATCCCAAATCAGTTTTATATATATCTTAGAATTAATATTTATTATATGTGTCCAGACCCACGAGTCTCTATTAGCTTCTGTAACATGAGTCCAGGCAGATACTAATACATGTACATTGCATTTTTCCTTTTTATATCACAGTAGTTAAAGATTGGGGGATAACAGATTCCAGAACATAGAAGTCAGGAAATACAACCTGAATACTTCAAATTAATATATCATGGCTGGACCATGCATGACAGAAAGGTACACGGCAAAACCTGTACTAGGGACCTCATTGTCCCTTTCAAACCACTTATCTCACAGACAAGCCTATATAATCTGCCCACCGCAGAATCAAGGGGTGCAGATCACAACCTACCTTTTGCCCTGGGCTCATAAGGTATTAAATGGTTTATGGATTTTACTAGGAATATAATATACCTGTGTATTTATTTACTTTTACGTACTTTATTTTATTAAGAAGTGCGTATAAGCTCTGTTTTTACAGACTTAAATTGCACAAACTGTACCTGCTTGGGTCTGCCCTCCGCAGACACACTCTGTAGGACTGTCTCATACTAGCCAATCAGTGAGCATGTATTAGCAGTATTTTTTAACATGTTGCTTTGAGACTTTGCCCCTGATTGGCTAGCATGAGACAGAACAGCTAGTACTGCACAGTCAGTGCCTTTATGAGCAGACACACGCAGCTACTATTTATATGATTTTAGTCAGACAAAAACACTTCTTAATAAAATAAAGTACATAAAACTACATAGATACATTTGTTGTTTAGTCGTTCTTTTGTCCGACCCTCTAGTTGTGCTTATCCATAAAGTGTTCTTGGTAAAGATTCTGGAGTGGGTTTCCAATTCCTGATCCAGAAGGGGAAATAGATACATAGGTATATTTTATTCGTAGTGAAATCCAGAAATGTCCATGTCCCTTTAAGATGAGAAAAAATAAATTAAATATACTCACAAGCCTATCTTTTGCAGTGTGGATGCACTTGACTCTTCACTCTGGCCCATAGAAATGTGCCTTAAAAAAGAGGACTGCTCTGAAAAAAGATTACATCTAAACTAATGGAGAATGGACTATGAGGAGCTTCACCCACCCAACAAGATGGTTTTCTATTGTGAAAGCTCATTTATAGGTGGAAATAAGCTTTCTCATAGGCTGAGAGTGTTCTCAATATATATGTGTGCACAGAAGGTTATATCTTGTCTGGTTTCAACACTTCCTGACAGCTTGGAGCCTGAGGTACTGTGCTTATTTTCATCCCTATTAAATTGGGGCTAGGTATTAAAACTCCAGATCTATGTGTTACAGCTATTAAATTAGCCCTGTAACGTTGCTCGCAGCGGACTTGCGTGTTAACACGTTGGGCGGTCGAGAATAGGCTACGTGCTGAGCAATGTTGAACTTTGCGCACGTAAATCCTTTGGTCTGTCAAGCCAGTAACCGCTACTTGTTCAATTCAGCAATTAAATTGCAACGTGGTCACTCGCAAGCAAGCACGTAACACGCAAATGGAGCCCAAAGGCTCTAGAGCACCCGCAAAGGGGGTTAAGTACAGAACGTAGCACTTCTAATGTAAATAAAATCACTCTACTGTACATTTATTATAAGGGAAAGTGATGTTAGGTCTTAGAACTAATAGTACAACATTCTCAAGCCCGCAAATCAGCACCAAAACATACTTTATTTCTTGATTATATTCTGTTTTATATCGATCCCTGCAATCAATGTGTTAATACATAAACTGTAACTCGCATGTAATAGAATATCATATTTACAGCTTTATTAATATTGCATTATATCTGGACTGTGGGTCCAATCGCAAACTGTAATTGAAGCACGTAGGACTTTGAAATCTACCCTCCCCTATTTCAGTGACGTAACGCTAACAATCTCTTTTTCCATTGGCTCCATCTGAACCTGTAACTATGTGCTTGCTTAATTGTTTGCGTTTGAGCACGCAACCGCGATGGCCGAGAAATCATTTACGAAATAGCGTCTCTTGCTCATAGCAGCCCTTTCTAATTTAATAGCCACGTAAAACGGCCAAATTTGAAGCACGCAGCCGTTACGTGCTTCACATTGGAGTTACGAGGCTGGGATTTAATATGGCCCTATATCAGTAGTATTTGACCCCACATTCCCTGCAAATATTCAGAAGCTGGAAGTTGCAGTGAAACTTTCAAACTCTACTGTATTCTTCCCATATATACATGCCACCTTCACCAAGGTAGCATGGATGCCTCCAGGCTCTAGCAGAGGAATCAAAATGTATATTTCTCTTAATATAATCTTCAGACGTGTTTATTTTTTCATCATACAGTGGCTCTTTCAACACTGTTTTTTTCCCCTCAGAAATATAACATATAAGGGATACAGCCATTTCTTGTATTTATTGACACAAAATGCCAAATGGTATAATAGTGAGTGATGCATCTGTGTATGGCTACTGAGTCCTAAATTATTGGTTTCCAACCCTATCCTCAACAGCACTAACAGGCTAGAGAATATCTGTACTGCGTACACGTGTGCTAATCAATGCTTAAGCCAGTTAATTTAATATTTACAAAACCTGGCCTGTTGGAGCGTCTTGAGGACTAGGTTGAAAAACACTGACCTAAATGATGCATGTGTCACCCCATTACAATGACGAGTGCTTTCCACCATCTCATTTGCACTAACTGAAGTGGCCACATTCTAGCAGCCAATCGTCTGCCTCCTCCCGCACTCGGTCAGTAGCTCAAACACAAGGCAGAATAGAAGTCTAATAATTGAGTATTGTGTAGAAGTGGAAATTGGGTGATTGTAAGAGCTCAACTGAACTTTACTTGAAGCAGCAGATTATCTCACTCCAAGGCATACAAGAGGCAAACACTGTGTGTGGCATTTGGGCTGCGTCTTCCTTTAGAAAGTGTGGGTTGAATGTCACATAAAAAGGCTAAAATACAGCACATGCCCTCCATACTTACTTCATCTGCTGGCATCTTTTATGTGCCAGAGAAGCAGAAAATAAACTACCACTGCTTTTTCTTTCTCTCTTATTTTTTTGTGCATATTTGATTAATAATTGCTATAATGAGATATTATAGTGATCATCCATAGAGCAGTGTTTAGGATTTAAAGGGACTCTTAAGGCAAAACGTTTTTGTTTTATACAGTATAAATGTGTCAAGTTGGTTAATTCAATAACTTTATCCTTCTCAATGTTATTGTTATATAAAATCGACACTTCATTTAATTCTATGAATCCCCCAGAGTAACAGATTCTCAGCTCCTGGAACTTCCCCTTTCATCTCGTTCACAGGGAGGAGGTTTCACGTTACAGTGTGATACTACTTCAAGCAGACACACAGCATGTCACTGTCATTACGATGCTAGTGTGAAACCCCTCCCATGTGGCACTCGGCCAAAGCTGTGTAACATGGCAGCACTCCTGAGAGAGAACAGGAAGACAGAGGCGGGTTCCACAAGTTGAGAATATATTTCTCTGGAGACACTTTAGATATAAGTGAAGTGTCAATTTTATATGACAGTTACATTAAGGAGGATAAAATTAATTTATTATCCACATAAAACTTTTATATAAAGCAAAAATATTTTTGCCTAAAGAGTCCCTTTAATACAATGAAGATTAGCTCAGTCATGTTCAGTAGCTTAATGTTCCTATGAGCCTGGGCCAAACACATAACTCTGCATTAGAGCCTGCAACTATGGATGTTCAGGTTCTGATTGGCCGCACTTATTGGATTTGAGTGCCAATAATAGCACTTATGTAATTGGAATTAGGGCCGTTATTGACTAAGAAGGTCAACTGAAATTGATTGAATTTTCAATTTAACAATACATGCCATTCAACTGCCAGAATTAGCAAATATTTAAATGCAATTGTGTCCATTGCCATCCACGCTAAAAATCATCTAATACATAGCAAATGACAGGAAGTCAAGTGAATGGTGGTCGCCAGATTTGTAGAACGTACACAATTAAAAGTGTGAAATATTAGCATTCAATTAAATAGCTTTATAATTAGGTGATTTTATAAATTTGTTTTGGTGTTTAATTACAGTTAATGTATGCTAATCAATGAATAAATGTAATTTTGGTATACAGCAAAGTTTAAATGAATACTAGCTTGTTCTGCCAGGGTACTCTAGATAACAGTGAACATGAGTGTCTGAATGGCTGACGTGCAAATGTTAGGAAGGAAATTAGATGCAGAAAATCACATTTTAACATAGGCTTTAAAGGAGTAATGTGATCATATTGTTCCCTATAATGTTCTTTAGATAACTTGATAATTGGGAAAAATATTTTTAGAAAGCAAACAATGTAAACACAGATTTTCATTTTTCACTTTTAAATACAATTACTGTATACGGCAGGCTTCTGTTTACTTTGCTATGTTGCTTTTTTTCCCCAATACATTTTTATTAAACATATACAGCCTTATTAAATTGCAATTTGGCCAATTGAATAGGGCTCTATATAAGCACTCAGCATACTTTTTTTTACAGAAGTTTTTAGTTAGCGAAATCCTTACTTTTGGATAGAAGTTCAGTAACTAAAAACTTCTGTAAAAAAATATGCTATGTGCTTATATAGAGCCCTATTTAATTGGCCGAATAGCAATTTAATAAGGCTGATAGTCAGTTATATAAACATCACAGATATTTAAGGCAACAAATGAATAGAGATACAATACACATTGTGATATCTAATGATCTAACACTTTTAGTTATCTGTCTTCCTCTCCATCTTTTCCTTTTTCCATCTGAGGGTTAAACAGTGATTATTTGTGATATAAAAATTATCTAAGTATATCTTACTGTATTTTTTTATTTGTTAAATTTCTATTATAGTAAACTGAATTTGTATGACTATGTTATCTTGTTCGTAGTGATTAAATAAATGTTTGGTTCCCCTAAATTAAATGTATTGCTTTTTGCAGATTCTCTCGGTGGGGCTTTTCATCTAAAAAGGGCAATACATTAGATGCTGCATTATGTTATTACTAGTTGCCTACTTACTAGTGTATATATAGCCCATATATTGAAATAGTGACCCCCTTAGCCTATATCCCCTAAATACCAAAATATCCAGATTGCATTTAGTTGGATTATGTATTACTTCTTCCAATGAAATCATGAGGCCAGATTCACTAAGATTCTCAGAGGCTACAAAGATAGCAGCACAACTGATGAAAGATGCACATTTGTAATGCAGAGTAGCCATGCCTCAATGTATCTCTCATGTAACATATTTGTGACTTCTATAATGCTTAGGGGTAATCACGTATGTGGCTGCATCTTATTTACATAAACATTTGCTAAAGAAGACAAAGATTGAAGCAACATCATTTGTTTTCACTCACAATTAATCACAATTAATCAAGATCTATGGGCTACATGTCTTAACAGGGACTTTTTCACACCAAAATCAGGTTATTATATTTGGGTAATTCTTAAAGAGTATTATTTGTTTCTAATGTATAGGGATATTCGTTATCTTTTGTGTAGCTTTATTATGCAAATTAGAAACTCCTGAATTCTAATTAGCAAAAGTGATAAGGTAATTAGTAACACAGTCTGTTTGTTTTTGACAAAAAAGGGTTCATACAGTTAGTTTATCTTCTCCACACTTATGACACTCTCAATGCTGCTAATTAGCATACTATAGCTTCACACACAATTCTGACTACCTCAGGAATGATTTAATGTAGAGACAAATGGTTACTACAACGAAAAGGCAGTTTTTAGTTAGCACGCTGATCTGCTTATAAGGATATGGAGCCCCACAGTAATATAGGATAGCCTCACAAACAATTCTGAATTATGTACTGTAGAGAAAACCAGTTAGTGCAATGTATAGACCCTTTCCAATGCTCTTTAAGATGAAACCAACTTGTTTTATGTGATGGAGTCACTTTAATCTACATTGTTCAATACATAGGAAAAACAAAAGGACTATATTGCGCTTGCCTAATGCCCAATAAACAAATGACAAATGAAATTTTCATACAAACTTCACAGTGACATCACAAAAACACAACAGGGACACCATGCACATTGACTCTAGTCTTGTACACAATCATGTACAGGACAGAGCTGCACAAAGAGATGTTCTCCCAGGAGAGAGCAGATGAGGCGAGGAAGTGTCTGCGCAGGAGAGTGACAGTGATGGAGGGGCGCACGCTGGTCTCTGTCACCGCTCTGACAGTTTCCCTGAAATTTTGCTCCTAATTATCTTTAATGGCAGTCTGAAAGGTTTCCATTTCCCTTCTTTTTGTCTCTGAATACAAACATTATCCCAAGATGTAGCTTGCATTCAAATTATGTACAGATCTGTGCAGCGGTGTATTAACCTAAAGCTTCATGTGTACTTTGTTATTACAAACCACAGTATATATATATGTTTTTTATCATACTATTGTGTAAAAGCTCCAGTACAAAGCAGGTGTTGGAATCAAACATTAACTAAAATAGTACTTTGTAACATTATTACTGGTAGTTACTGGTAGTGTCCCGAGAACGCTACCTTTTTGCTTTCTCCCTTATTTTGCCTTTTCCATTGATGCGAGATCAGCAAAAGTGTAGCCGCTTTGTTTCCTTTTTTATTAGTTACCAAATAATTAACATTTTCATAGTTTTAACTGCAGGTGACGAAAGTAGTTTGCTGTCCACACTTTTGCAGGTTCTATAACTGAGTCTGCAATGTTTATGGAGGTGGGATTTGTAATAGGAAGTGTAGCATTCAACACAGATACATCCTTGTGGTCCATCTAAGATCTGGATGGGAGCAAAAAGCTTATCAGTTTACGGTATATCGCTATCAGTGCTTTTGGGTCACAATAAATTGTCAGTTGATTTGTATAGGATTGGTGGTCTCACCATTTTCCCTTCATTTTCTCGCTCATGTATAATCTATATACCCTTCTTATCTACTACATGCTCTATATTCAGTACCCATTATGTTGGCTGCTCCCTCTATATTACTCTTCCATTGTCCTCTCTTCTTCTTCCTAGCATATATAGAGGGATTCTAAAAACTGTCTTTCCTAGTTAGTTGAAGCTGACAGTGGAAGAATAGGGGCAGTGTGCAAAAATACTACTGTACAGAAAAGGTAGTAGAAAAATGGATCAGCCTCCCAGTGTATGGGCAACACAGTTAATAATAGAAAGAATAAGCAGACTTGATGTACATTTTGGTTTGAAACTGCCATCAAATGCTTAGTTTTATGTTCTATGTATGTAAGATTAATCCCTCCATTGTATTATCCCACTGCACAGATCCTTATTCCCATTTGTGGCTTTTCAGCGTAGCAGCACCATTGTAGGTTGGACATGTCAAGTGTTCAATGATAGCTATATTAATTAGTACATGCTTTTAGAATCAATTTGGCGTGTTTGCATACCTATTATATATACACCGAGGATGGATTCTCCGTCAGAATGCGTCTCAAACTACTGGTTATCGTTTGTAAATCACTCAACTATGCATGTCCCTTAAATCTTCAATCCAAAAGTTCCCACACTATGCCATCCAATCTTCGCCTCATAATTTTACCATACAATCAAAATGAAATGTTGCACCTTTATCATGTATCCATCTATGAATTACATGAATACAATAAAATAATTCCACTACCGCCATGTCCACTATCCTTGTGTCCCACTGATTCCACTTCCACTCATAGGACTACCATGTCCGCTATCCTTGTGTCTCCCTGATTGCACTTACACTCATAGGACCACCATGTCTGCTATCCTTGTGTCTCCCTGATTCCACTTACACTCATAGGATCACCATGTCCGATATCCTTGTGTCTCCCTGATTCCACTTACACTCATAGGACCACCATGTCCGCTATCCTTGTGTCTCCCTGATTCCACTTACACTCATAGGACCACCATGTCCGCTATCCTTGTGTCTCCCTGATTCCACTTACACTCATAGGCCATCATGAGCTTTATGCTTGTGTCCCACAGATTACACTTCCTCTCATAAGAACACCATGTCACCTATGCTTGTGTCCCACTGATTCCACTTCCTCTCATAAGACCACCATGTCACCTATGCTTGTGTCCCACTGATTGCACTTCCACTCATAGGACCACCATGTCCACTATCCTTGTGTCTCCCTGATTCCACTTCCAGTCATAGGCCATCATGCGATGTATGCTTGTGTCCCACAGATTCCACTACCACTCATAGGACCACCATGTCACCTGTCCTTGTGTCCCACTGATTCCACTTCCTCTCATAAGACCACCATGTCACCTATGCTTGTGTCCCACTGATTGCACTTCCACTCATAGGACCACCATGTCCGCTATCCTTGTGTCTCCCTGATTCCACTTCCAGTCATAGGCCATCATGCGATGTATGCTTGTGTCCCACAGATTCCACTTCCACTCATAGGACCACCATGTTACCTATCCTTGTGGCTCACTGATTCCACTTCCACTCATAGGAACACTATGTGACTTATCCTTGTGTCCCACTGATTCAATTTCCGCTCAAAGGACCATAATGTGACTTATGCTCATGTCCCACTGATAGCATACACCCCATTTAATGCAATCCCACAAGAGCAGGGCCCTCCAAACACCTTATATAGTTCTCTGATTTTAATTGATTTTGTAACTACAGCAAGCTCTGCCTAATATGTTAGTGATTTATAAATAAAAGATAATAATAGTAACCACAATGCAAGCCATAATCCTGGGCTGCTTTTAGATAACAAGATGTAGAGGTAACGTTAATTATTAAGTGACTGATGAAATTGGAATAATTGGTTTAATATGAATAATTCAAGTCACATTTTCTCTGTTTTAGAAACAAAGTTGCGCTCTGAAGATTCCAGCAATTCAACCAGGAAAGTGTCCAACCTTCCCAATCCAAGTTCTACCAAGACATCAACTAAACAGAAGAAGCTTGCAGACTCTGGCAGTGGAGTGGCTGGTTCCTCAGCTCTACTTGTGGCCTTCTTGATACTTTGTCAGTGTATGTCACAGCTTTGTAATGCTGCAGCTATTTTTTAAGAATCTTTTCCATAACCATCAAAAGCCTTAAGTGAAAGAAAAAAGCATCTTCATAGGGGGAGGCAAAGAGACAAGATGGATGTGGAGATGTTTGAGGTTGTGTCTTTTTCAACTAGAGTTTAAATAGAAGGATGGACTCGTAAGGTAGACATGTACCGGGAGCTGGAAAGATTCAGGTGACAGATAATAATACACAGCCCCCACACCTCAAACCACTTGATACCAACAGTTATTAGACTGATTGATTTCATAAATATGGGTTACAATTAGCAAGTAAAACATGGACAATTTCTTGTAAACCAGTACTTAGTCTGCAACAATTAAGTCAGGACTAACAGATCTAAGAATTATACATTTACTATTTTTTTTTTTTTTTTTTTAAATAAGGGTCACTTTGCACTTTAGAAGCCACTAGACAAAATGGTGTTCTTGTTTTACAAAGACCTCCAGAAATTAGCAATTTTTCAGACATTTATGACTGCGGCTCCCACATCTTAATATCGGTAAACAACTGTTCAAAATATTATTTCATTTGCTTTGTGCATCATACTATTTTGAAAAGTATTTATGGCTTAGCTTTATTGAAGTTGGCAAAACTACTAACATTGTGCATATGACACAAATACCACAATCTGAACAAAACCGGCTATGTAAATAGAAATGGTAAAATTAGATGTTGTGAGTTAATCCATTTATGGATCATTGGGGTATTTGTATTACACCTTCTACAACGGAGGGTAACACCCTCTTATGAATAAATATCAACTTTAGAACAGAAAATATATTAAATCAGATTCTCTGTGTATTTGGTACAAATACTATGTTAACATAATGTTATGAAAAATAAAGGCTTCAGGCCCACAAAGGTTTCTTTTTCAGATGCAATATGTATTATAACATCTAATAGGTTAAATCCATATAAACTCAGCATTTAATGTCACATTTTAATTTCTGTATAATTTTTGACGTAACTTAATTAGATATGTGCCACATTATATTCATAGAAACTATTCACAAACACACACTGCTGCCGGATTGCACAGTACAAGAAAAAATAACCTGACAGACACACTTTTGATTGATGATGGGGTTATGGTTTCTATGAATATTGGAGTAACCTTTGTTTAGATGTGCAGTTACAACGGAACAACTTGCCAAATGGCCGATGGGGGATGTTTGTGTGTTTTTTTTCCATTTTTTTTCCAATTTTAGTAGCAGCAGCAGCTATCCTAGGTGGGTTCACATGTCAGAGACCCACAGAGACTCCACTCAGTCGGTATTCTGCCCACTTGTGCCATAGGCCACTAAGAAACATAAGACTAGATAAGATTATAAATCCCCATATTCGTCCTTTGGTATCACAGAAGATGACACAAAGGATTATGGGTTGCAAAGCTACAGTCAAAGGTTCCTCTGTGAGAGAAGGGACCCTAGGCTATAGCCTATTTTGAATGTTGATAAATATGGCCTTTGAAGTCACCCAATTGCATAGTTGGAGCATGATCTGCCTTATACGGAAAAAAGCAAGAAGAAGGATTTATTCTACTTGGGTCTAAAATGTGCACTTATGTCTAGATTCAGACTGCCTACTGAAAACTAGATTTAGAGCATCTATAATGTCTAGATTTAGTATATTCATAAATATAGATTTAGTCAACACGCTGTTTCATATATTTTTCATTTCCTATTTTTTAATGCGGAGATAAGTACCATATGATATACCTGTCTTTTAACTAATATCAAAATAATTCCTTTTTTAACTTAACAAAAAAAGCCTTTCCAAAATGTCCCATTTTGACCTCTTGTCTAGATTAAGAATTTATGTGCGTCCTCTAACACAGAAGCATGTTCTAAAGAGAAAATCCTGAAAACTGTTGTATAAATGTATAAATAGTGGAAAGGAGGAAATTAAAGAATAAAGAAAAACAACACTATATGCTATTTAGTGAGTACCTTATAAGTCTATGTAGGTATTAACTATTTTTTGTTTATGTCAGACTAAGAACAGAAGCATGGGGTACATGCACACGTTCAACAAATGCTGTATTTGATTTTCTGATGTCGGTGGCTTTTTCTGATATACCAGTGTTGTGTTCAATTTTGTATCACTTTATCCTCTTATATTGTAGACATGATCGTGCAAAATATTACCCCGCATACCAAGTAAGAGAAACAAAACAAACTACAACCGTATCACTAATCTCTAACATTTTTGAAAAGAGGCTTCGATATATCTTGACAAGTGTGTAAACAGCACCTCTGTATTGTGTCCATTATTGAGACCCAGAGAGATGTCCCCCACACGCCTCATCTTTATACAGTTTTACTCTCTTTATTTCAGCTTTTTATGTATTATCTGGTCTCAAAGATTTATTAAAAATGTTTTATGATTAAAACTGTAATTGACTGATATTGTAGAGCTCTTTGTATTGTTAGTTTCACATATTATATATCGGCGGTAGTCAATCATTTTCTTTACAAAATCCATCAATATCCAGATTTATTTGTGTAAATGAAGTCAAGGTCAGGAGTTTATACTTTGACGTATACACAAAATATATAAAATATAACTTAAATAAGGCATAGGAAGGAAGATTAAATAGGAAACTATGCATTGAGAAAGGAGATCATTTAACTAACAGCTTGATTAAACATATGGAAGTTTTAGGAAAAATATGCAAAAATGCTATAATGATGTCCAGGTCTGGAAAATAGTGGGTGTAAATCTGTATTTGGACCAGAATCCACCTATAGACTACCATTGACACACACTTTAAAATAGAAGGACTGAATGATATTCAAACTCTTAGTGAAGCTCCAGTGTGAATTTATTTGTAGACATACACCTGAGGCCTCATTAAAATGTGATTTGACCAATAGGGCTCTATATAAGCACAGAGCATATTTTTTTACAGTCGTTTTTAGTTAGTGAACTTCTACCCAAAAGCAAGGTCTTCACTAACTAAAAACGTCTGTAAAAAAAATATGCCATGTGCTTATATAGAGCCCTATTCAATTGGCCAAATCGTAATTGAATGAGGCCCCTGAAATTTTTACTGTTAAAAGACCATTGAAGAACTACACTTGAAAACAGGCAATGTGTTTTTAGAATGATTAAAAAAATAACGCAACCATAACGTATTAATTATTGCATCAAATTAGATGCATTTATGCTGCTGAGGAATACACCATTTTGGATTCACTAGATCAGCTTCCTGAGGAGGGAGGAGGGCACAGGAAGTTAATGTCTGGACATGGGGAAATCGGCAGTGACAACTCAGTGCTCTCAGCAGCACTAAAGGGAAGCTGATTGGTTTATAAGGACACACCCTTAGGCCCTTATTCAATTGCAATTTGGCCAATTGAATAGGGGTCTAAATAAGCACATAACATATTTTTTTAAAGAAGTTTTTAGTTAGTAAACATCTATCCAAAAGCAAGGTTTTCACTAACTAAAAACTTCTTTAAAAAAAATATGCTATGTGCTTATTTAGACCCCTATTCAATTGGCCAAATTGCAATTGAATGAGGGCCTTAGAGAATAACAGAAATCTACAGGAAACAAAATGAAAGTCTGTAGCAAAGAATATTTTCATATAGAAGTTGTAAAAGCTAAAAGCAGTGCTTAGTTTTATATATATATATATATATATATATATATATATATATATATATATATATATATATATATTATGAAGTATCCTGCCACCCAATACTGACTACAGGAGCTGGTTGGGTGTTCCTCCTGGGGCATATGGTTGTGCAGTTGGGGGAGCTACCAAAATTACCTTTCCCCAACTCACAGTCAACTATGAAGATGTCTGTGACTACTTGTTTTAAATAATCCATCTTATATAAATTTAAAGTAAAAATAAATGCAAAGACTTTTTCAATTAATTGTGATGAAAAGTTTATCTTTTGTGAGAGAACCTTAAACTGGAAGTAACTGTTTCCCCCTTAATTCTAGGCAGAAGCTCCTCCCATCTCCCATATCTTTAGTGGCAGAGTGTAATGTATTTGGACTGGTATACATGGTCACCAATGCTAAGCAGTTTGTCATAGGGGCTCAGTCAGCCCAAACTCAGTTTATTTATTCTTAAATATCCTGAAAAATTGTCTATATCTTCTATTAGCCTTTTTTTGCTAAAGTGAACCATTTTTTGGAAATGTAGCAGTGTTTGAGCCACATTAATATTCAAAATAAGCTTTGATCTGCTATTCACAGTCTGCTTGTCTGACTCAGTGGTGGCCAAAACAATGTCACCCAATGTTATAATTCTCAGCTTCAAATTGCCATGTTTAACCACACAGCATACATGAGCCGCACAAACAATGCTGTATATCTCATGGAAGACTTACAGTAGAGAAAATGGCTAATGCTTTGTATAGGCAGTGTTTTATGCTCTTGTTGTTCAGGTGACAGTGTCCCTTTAAAGATGAGATGAGCTCCAATTTAAAGATTATTGGAAACTGGCAATTTCAATGTAAGTTTTCCTATAACCTCGGAACATTTAAGAGGCAGCATAATAATGTTATGGAGTCAGACATCTTTCTTTAATGTAGCACAGAGCAAGTGTATTGTAATTTAATTATTATACACCAAATTTGGATTTAGTGTAAGGAAATAGCAGTGACCCTGGGAGAAGCAAGCCGATAGTATTCATATTTAGGTATCATAGAAGAATGTTTGCAATATCCTTTTAAGCCCCTTATTTTGTCAGAGCAGAATAATTTAGGAAAGTAATAATAACTCTGCTGGATCCAGTACAATACCCACTGTGCCTCTGAACTGTGTAGTATATCCACTTAAAGGGCCACTTTAGTTTTCTTGAAAAGGGCTCTCTTACAGAATACTTTAGTAGGAATGAGAAGAAAAAAAATCTTTATTAAACTTTTACTGTGCATTAAACTATGAATTACTATTTTTCATCAAGCCCCATGCTGTATGAGCTCCGTATCTTGTCACCCCCTGACTTATGTATTGTCTCTGGAGTGGGGAATGCTCTATAAACTGGCATACTTACTTCCAGTATGATAGTGGGAGGTGACTAGAAAGTGTGTTTGTGCACATTGCTAGCAGCTCATGTTACTCTATTGCCTGCCACTAATGTGTTTTGCTGAGGCTTCTCAAAATTATTTCAATCTGGTACTTCCCCTGGGCAGCTCTCATTCAGAGTGTGGCGATATCTGACCTTATACAGAAGCTGAAAAGCAATGGTCTTGGCAGTAGAATAAGTGTCTGTCTCTAGTTCTATTCAAGAGCAGGTTGTCTGCAACCCTGAGATACTCACCAGGACATCTTCAAAAACGATTAGTCAGTTAGCAGTAAATTGGCATAAATGATAACACATAATCCTTTTTTTCCTGGCTTAAAGGACCATTGTGATCATGGTTTTCTGTTGCTATTTTTAAAAAAATCAAGCTTAATACTAGACAAAATAATTTTTAGAATCCAATAAATATATGCAACCTTTACATTTTCAACTTTTATATGCAATTATTATTTAATCCTGTCTCAGAAATCTAACTGCCTCTTCATTACTTATTTTGAAAGTATTGGCTGTTTCCAATGTCACATTCGCTAACTTCATGTGCATTCAAAGTCTCCTCCAAACTCAGAAAGTTGCCAAAGTTGTAGATTATACAGCAGCATGATTGCATATAAAAAGTATTATTTTTTTAGATTCTAGAAACATTTCCCCTGTTTTAAATATAATTCTTCTGAATACTCTCCTGATTGTTCCAGTGTCGGTCCCATATAACCGCCATGTTTCTTTCCATTTTACAGAAGCACTGTCTCTATGTGGCCTCTTTTTCCTGATCTTCATTTTTTTTCCTAAAATATCCATTTGTCTTACATTCATTTTTTTAAATAATTTTGTATGTTTAATACATGAGTTGTCCAGTGCTATATAAATGATAAAAATATGCATTTAGTAACAAGGTTTATAACTGGATAGAAATGTTAAAATATACAAGATTTATCATATAAAAGTGAAATCTTTTTTGTATGATAAATAGGACATAATGTTTGCATGTGGACATGAATGTATTTTTTGTGGGGTAATCGTCTAGACTAAGATTGCCTACTGTAGATGGCTGAAACGCGTTGACCATGGTATATGCAATAAAAGTTTTCACTTTGAACATAAGATCTCCTTTCTGTGTTATCTTTTTAGTTTAAATACCCAATCCTACAAAACTGGAGAAAAAATACACTTTTTTGTGACTAACTTATACCATATAAACTACTGAGGCCCTCATTCAATTGCGATTTGGCCAATTGAATAGTGCTCTAAATAAGCACATAACATATATTTTTTAAATAAGTTTTTAGTTATTGAAAACCTTGCTTTTAGATAAATGCTTACTAAGTAAAAACTTCTTTAAAAAAATATGTTATGTGCTTACTTAGACCCCTATTCAATTGGCCAAATTGCAATTGAATGAGGGCCTGAGTAAATAAGTGTTCACTGGGCACTGACAGACCCAAAATAATAATTAAGACTTAACTTTTATTAATATTCTCAAACCAAACACATTTAAAAATATGGTGTATAAAATAGCTAATAAAACTTAGCTGTTGTTTTTCGCAGATAAGTAATTCATTGAGATAGTTCTTGCCTAATCTGCAATATCCTATGTGTATGCATGTACTGTACCTCCATTATGTATACCCTGTATATATATATTTATATTTATATATATATATATATATATATATATATATATATATATATATATATATATATATATATACACTATACTGCTCCTCAGCTTATTTTTCATGGTAATTTGTATTATATACTGACTATGAAATATATAATAATCTTTGATAAATATACCATTTTGTATTACATAGAAAGTTAGATTTGATAGCACTCACAGTTCCATTTAGTTCACCTATTCTCTCTTCCTAAAATAATTGGATTTATAAATCTGCTGGACAACTTAAGGCACATCCCAAGCACTTATTTTATTGTAATTATCACTTCTACTGGAAAACTGTTCCATTTCTCTCTACTTGTTCTGTAAAGTCTCACACCCATCCATTACCCCAAAATCTTCCACTCTCTTACTTAATATCAAAACATCTTGTTCTTGTAGAATACTTAATAGCAAGGTACTTTCTCCAGGAGCTAAAATTCTTTAATATTTATAGAGTTTTCTGTCATGTAATTAAATTACAGCATTTTGTTGCTGTTTTAATTTCCAGCCCTACCCTAAAAGAAAAACACAATTAAAGGGACTTTGTTACCCCAACAACAAATTAGTATCGTCTTAGCGAGTATTAAAGTCTGTCTATACATTGTACCGGTTCCCTGGTGGCCCAATGGTTAGGTTTCAATGTATTCACTCCTGCAACCTGGATTTGATTCCAGTCAGGGAACGAAGATGTTGCACCACCCTGAAGCCAAGCAGGGTTGGGCCTGGTCAGTACTTGGATGGGAGACCACCTAGGAATACCAGGTATGATGTGGCCCGCTGGAGAAGGAACTGGCAACCCATTCCAGTATCTCTGCCATGAATACCAAGTGGATCAGCATGGTGTGTTATGGTCACGGAGAGTCGGACATGACTGAATAATACAAACACATATATGTACCAACAGCACTAACTGAGATATTTGTTATTGCTTGTGTAGCTACTTTATATGTACAGCCATATACAAACAAGTCTGCTTTGGGAGAATCTAACTGCATTGTAACACTGGTGAAAATGATTTTGCATTAAGGAGATTGTGTTACTAATTATCAAATATTAGCAGCATTAGTATGTGGGTGCTAATTTACATAGTAATGCAGCACAAACAAAGATGAATATCTAATGATTTACTTCAGTGTTTTATGCTCTTTAAGAATAACTTTAAAATGGATTTTGTGGCGATAGAGTCTCTTTAAATACATGATAATATTAGTAACAAAAACTATATATACCTTTGCATAAATTAAATGCAAACATATACTATTTAGCAGTATTTACGTGTAGATGAACAATATTTCCAGATTGCACCCCCTTATTGTAGTCATGGAGACAATATGGCAGCTCAGTGTACTGTACTCAGAACTGTATTACACCTGGTGCTTGACAATATCTTGGCATATCTACCATCTTGTCAACAAGAGTCAAATTTGGACAATATCCAGGCATCCTGAAGAGCATCATCTCCCTGATGGATCTGGACACTATGAATCTCATTATTCTTCCTCTCAGTAATGTTTCTGGCTCAGCCTCTGATCCATTATAGCTTCAGAGACTGAAACCGTAAAGTATTCTCAACTTCCCTGGGACCCACCCATGAATCCCAGGCCATTAGTAGTGAAAAGCTAAAATAGGTCCCATAATCCCTGTCAGGGTATTCCTGCTCACTCCATTTATTGATATGCCCTGAATATTTATAGGATTTCTTAGTTTGAACAGCATGTGATGAATATTTTACATCATAGTATGGAAACAATGGGTGTAAACATGGCCTGTGTGGGGTTTCTTTTAAGAACAGCGGTAGTCATTTTAAAAGTTAGATAACCAGTCAATGTCACCAACCATCAGTATTAAAGCATTCTTAATATTCTTATATGGGTTCCCTGATGATCCAGTGGTTAGGATTTGGTGCTTTCACCGTGGGATCTGAGTTTGACTCCAGTCAGAAAACCAAGTGGTCACACCACCCTAAAGCCAAACAGGGTTGAGCCTGGTTAGTACTTGGATGGGAGACCACCTTGGAGTACCAGGAGCTGTATGCTGTGACCCACTGGAGAAGGAACGAGCAACCCACTCCAGTATCTCTGCCACGAATACCAAGTGGATCCGCATGGTGTGTTACGGTCCATGAGGTCACGGTGAGTCAGACACAACTGAGCAATGCAAACACACACAATGTTCTTGAAAAACCTGAAAGGACCATTGTAATTTAGGAAAGCTTTCACATGTGTGTGATACATTAACAGTATCAGTTGTTGTAAAAGCAAATAAATTATATATTGAGGACTGCTAGTAACCCAAGGTGTTTTCCACCTATAATAAATGTAACTTTTAACAACTGTGAGCTTTATATATTAAAACCATTTTGAATTCTTTATTGTATATTGATCACAATGGAGATATAAAACTAATAACAAAATCCAAGATTTGAAAAGAACATAAAATTGAGACACATGTATGGAATAAATTACTATAGTGAAGTAAATATCTTAAACTCACATTGGAGGGGTAATAATATTCCCACATTGTAGGTGTGTTTTTTACATACAAGAACTATCCAGTTCTTCTTTGTTAAACCTTATACCTGTTCTGGTCTAAATATTTAAATTAACGTTCTAACTATTTAAAAATGCCACCAACCTTCTGGCTACTTGTGTATAGATGGCAAATGAGGTTTCCAATCCCTGCCAATAGGGGTGCTGTTTATAGCCGGCGAAAGTAGCTATCAATGCCAATAACATTGTTTAACATGCCACACGGTGGATATAGTTAGCTGTTTATAAGAGGCCACCATTGCCTCCAATTGGATCCCTAGATTCCCTCCTACATAATAAGGTTCATAAATCCATTTATAGATATCCTACGTGGGGAAAATAGCTGCAGTTTTAAACTGCCAATAGTGCTAGGGGGGTACCCTGGACTGATACTTCCGCTGTATATCACACAATCAGGTCAGCTTGGGGATGCACGCAGCATCGTTTACGCCAGACACCTTTCAATGTCACAAGACATCTTCCTCAAAGGCAAATGGGAGATGCCATAGGATCGGCCTATTTATGTATTCCCATAACCAAGGGAACCAATCAAAGCACAAAGTTATGAAGAGCATGGTAAATAATAAGATGAATGCATGAGAGTCATCCTGATAGTAAATACAGTAGGTTAACAAATATGGGATCAGCAACCATAGCACACATTGTATGGGGTTAAGACTATTAACGAGTGTCAAATATGGGAATAAGAAGCTGAAAAGAATAATAGATGACTATCATAGATGTACTCTGTATTATAGTCTATGTCGCCAAATCCTTACTGAATGCTGGATATTGAAAGCTCTATGAAACTAATGTGGTATATTATATTAATAGTAAAAAAGGTGGATTGTCAACCAAATCCAATATAAATCCCAATAACCATCTGCGTGACATCCATTCCATTCATGACACAAGATAAGTGGATTGATACAACTTAATATACTGACATATAAGTGCGTCTGTGCACTTTGTAGCTTTGTGTGTATGTGTACCCTTACCTGTCCTCACCCAATTTTATGCAAGCTGACCTGATTGTGTGATTTTCCCTATACGAGAAAGGAAGGCTATACAGCGGAGGTATCAGTCCAGGGTACCCCGCTAGCACTACTGGCAGTTTAAAACGGCAGCTATTTTCCCCACGTAGGATATCAATAAATGGATTTATGAACCTTATTATGTAGGAGGGAGTCTGGGGGACTCAATTGGAGGCAATGGTGTCCTCTTATAAACAGCTAACTATATCCACAGTGTGACTTGTAGCCAGAACACAAGTAGCCAGAAGGTTGGTGACAACTTATAAATAGTTAGAACGTTAATTTAAATATATAGACCAGAACAGGTATAAGGGTTAACAAAGAAGAACTGGATAGTTCTTGTATGACAAACACACACCTACAAGGCGGGAATATTATTACCCCTCCAATGTGAGCTTAAAATATTTACCGGTACTTTGCTGTGGTAATTTATTCCATACATGTGCCTCAATTTTATGTTCTTTTCAAATTCTGTATTTTTTAAATAGGTTTTATATATCCGTTGTGATCAATATACAATAAAGAATTCAAAATGGTTTTAATATATAAAGCTCACAGTTGTAAAAAGTTGTATAAGCAAAGAGAGAAAGGCATTTTCAGAAAAAATATTAATTTTAACTTTGTGTTGAGGATCTTCCTTATTGGATCACTAGAGCTCCAGTTCTCAGGGTGCACTAACAGACCAGATTTGATAGATAACTCTGTTTAATTAGAATGGCCCAATTACTGATAAGCTCACCTGTGACTAAAATGTGTTAGTGGGCGCTGAGGAACACTACTCTAGAGCTCATAGTGTTGACCCGGAGCACGAGTGGTAGGGTGATTCAGCCCTACTGTAAGTCCCACAATTTTGTGGCAGACTTTTAGTAGAAAAATTATCTTTATCAATGGTCCCAAATGACTAATTGTAATAGGAAAAAAGCAAATGCCCCCTCCCCATTAAAGCAAAATGTAATATAACAGTATGCATTCATGTTTAACTTTCCAAAAACATTTAGCCAACTATCAAGTCTCGTTAAATAGTTAAACTTACATAGCAGAGTGATCCTTAGCCTAAGCAGCCTTTTCATTTTTAAATTGGGGTACTTATAAGTCACTGGAAATGATCTCCCTTTAGGAAGATATATCAGACTTGGCATGGAAAGTGGATGAGAAAAATGTAAGGTTGAAGTCAAGAAAGGTCGCTGTAGATTTTATTGAAATAACATTCAGTTTATAAAGTATGGTGGTACCTCGATCTCATCATTAATCAGTTCCAGACGGTACGTTGAGTTCAAACAGGTTGAGTTCCAAACAATCATTTCCCATAGAATCAATGTAAATTGAAATTATCTGTTCCGTTTTATTTTGAAATGATGGTCTTGTTTTTTGATACAAAAACTAAAAACTAAACAGACATAAATAAAAAAACAATAATTACATCAAATAACAGATAATTTTACTTCACTTTAACTGTACTGAGAGGACTTAAGGGTCAATTGAGATGGTGGTGATGTAAAGGAGGAGGAGACAGAAGAAAGAGAGAGAGGTTAGTGCTTGGAACTATGGTTCTTATAGGCACAGGCTACATTTTGGTCCTTATAGGCACATGCTGCGTTTTGGTAATTATAGGCACAGACTGCACTTTTTTGGTAATTATTGTGACAGACTGATACTTTCAGGCACACACTGCTCTTTGGCTCTTGCGCAGACTGCTCTTTGGCTCTTGTAGGCACTAACAACACTACGCCACAGTACAGAACTTTATTCCACTTCCTGAGAGATAGGATGCAGGGTGTCACAAGCACAAATTTTTCTTTCCAACTTGTTGACTTCCAAGCAATCGTTGAGTTCCAAGCAAATTTTTCATCTGTGAGAGGCGTCGAGTTCTGAACAAAACGAGAACCGGAGCAGACAAGAACCGAGGTACCCCTCTACTTATTTGTATCTATAGTTTTAAATTACACCATATTTGGAATATAGACTGTGTCGCTTTAATACACAATTTTCCTTTGCATTGGTAATTATTCCTGCAGAATAAGGTCATACAAATATACTTTTCTGCCCGGTTGGGAATGCCTAATCAGCCTAACCGGGAATGCATAATGATAAAGATCAACAAAACATGCTGCTTCAGAGAGGAATATACTAAAATATTGATGCTGTCTGAACTGTAGGAATGTTCTTTAAAACTATATTAAAAATGTATAAGGGCAAACATCAGAGAAATGGATCACTACTTTCCACACATAAAACAGAGGATTTTCCCCTCCCCACCTAAAAAGGGATTATCACTCTCTCGTTCAGACAGGTTTAATTGGGACATTATATTCTGGATATTCCAATGACACTATGGAACTTTCCCTTGAATGCTTCCAATACCAGGCACTATTGCTGTGTAATGAATAACTTCTAAAGCAGCTGTTTTGCAACAGTAATGTTACACAAATGATCCAACAAAGGTCCTATTTATTGCAGAAATTAAATATACAGATATAAATACAATTTCATGCCCAGCCTTTTTTGAGCAGGTGACTGCACTCAAGACAATATACCCACTGTCTTAGAGGCTAGTCAGTAATCTCTCAACATGGCTAAATCTGAAAGCCTGATTGACAGCTAAAAATTGCAGACTTCACTGTTAATTAACATTAGCAAAAGGCGTTTTTAAAAATAATGTTTAATTGATAACGTACTTGTCATTACTTATACATTTAAATTATGCCATATTTGGAACCGCTGTTGTGTCACTTTAAAACACCCAACTTTCAAACTCAGTAATCTAAAATTCATTTTTTTTCATTATGTAATTATGTTTATTTATATGTGTGCTTTTCATTTATCCAGTAACAATTACTTTACCGTTACTTTAAGAAACAAAAATTCAGGGGAACCCTACCACTATTTCCTACCAGCCCTGCAAACTGAATGGCCAAGCCAGTATTGCCCTCCCCATTTCATGGACAGAAATGTTGGTGTTTGCCCCAATGCTCTTCCCACCACCGATGTGTCTATATTATCTATACAGGTTGTATGTTTCATTGTTTAGTCATGTCTGACTCTCCGTGACCCTATTGCCCGCAGCACCCCATGCACATCTTGCATCTGGTTGTGCTTATCCATAAGATTTTCTTGGCAAGAATACTGGAGTGGGTTACTAGTTCCATCTCCGGTGGGCCACAGTTTGTCTGAACTCTCTGCTATGACCTGCCCAGCTTGGGTAACCTTACATGGTATAGCTCAAAACGTAATTGAAGTACACAAGCCCCTTCATCAAAACAAGGTAACGATCCAGAAGGGGATCTATAATATAAAATTAAACTGCTTGTTTGCATAACTAAACATCATTTTATTATCAATTGCTTAAAAGCTCAGTTTCTACTCACTGAATCCTTTCAAATAGCCCCAACAAAGGTCATCCCCCCACATGCATACAGTGGGCCCTATTAAATTTGCCTATTTGTAGTTCCTGAAGCCAGTAAAGGAGCCTGCAAAAGTTACAGCTAATAAATTGGCCTCTTTTAGCTACCTGTAAAGGAACTGCAGACTACAGGCTGAAAAACACAGCGTTTGCCAAAATCGGAACTCCGACCAAGCTAAGCCTTTGATCTGTCAAGCCCGTAAATGTAATAATCGCGAATAGCTATTAAATTGATACAAATCCCCAAAGACGTCCTGGCGTTCAAACCCGTAAATAGCAAAGGTAGCCAAAAATATTACAGGCTCCAAATAGGACATGCAAAGGTTTTACAGACAAGTTCTTAACACTGTAACAGACAATATAAACACACCACTGGACTTTAAAATATGGGGAAAGCAATGAAAGGCATTACAATTCATTGCACAACAATCCCCAAGTAAAAAATAGGCATTTAAAAAAATATTGGAATGGTCATGCATATGCCAATATGAAAACCCAAGCTGCAACATGCACAAAGCAATTAAAGACACACTATCTGATTAAATTACAACACAAAAACATGAAACTACCTGCCATATTATCCCTTTCTCACTCAAAGAGGCTCTAATGTGGACCCTAAAATATAAATATAATTGCATGTACATCTCACTCATCACATCTACATTAGGAAAATAAATAGCGGCAAACTACACTGCCACATGACAAACATCAAGTACCTGGGGCAAAATGTTATATTTGTTTGTTCAGTCCTTCAGTCGTTTCTGACTCTCTGTGACCATATGGCCTGCAGCACATTTATCTATGTCTCTGCCTGTGATTGTCCACAATGTTTGCATGCCAAAGATACTGGAGTGGGTTGCCAGTTCCTTCTCATGTGGACTGCGATTTGTCTGACCTCTCTACTTTGACCTGCCCACCTAGAGCGACCCTACAAGGTATAGCTCACAGCTTCATTGAAGTACTCAAGCCCCTTCACCACCACAAGGTAGCAGTCCAGAAGTGGATTAGGGGAACATACACCACACTAATCTACTCTAACCCATCTGGAAGGGCTGTGCAGAGACACGTGGAGCAACAGCCAACTCACCTCCATCAGGGATAATCTCCCCTACGCCCACCCTGGAAAGTCCCACGCCATTGCTGGTGGCCATATTCCCAGATGTATAACCATTATCATTTGGTGAAATCCCATCAAGTGTTTTGCTATCAATCAACTAACATTATCACCTGTCATATTGTTATCAGACCTTCAGGGGAATGTTGATACTCCACAGTATCACAAATTGGACCTGTCATGTGTATTAAATCTATATTATTATATATGATATATTATATATATTGATGTGTCTTATTATTTTATATATATATATATATATATATATATATTGCATAGTAACAATGGCTCATTAGTTTACTGATATAGGAATGTCACACAAATGTGATGTATGTAAATGTCCCAAAACCAATACCATTGAAAACACACTGACGCAGTGATAATGGTATAAAAAGCTTTATTTCATACACAGAGCACAATCAGAAATGCACAAGACTGTGCATTAATATCATGGGTGTGGTGTGGGTGGATCACAGAAGGACCAGAGGCTTTTGGGGAAAAAGGGGATACCTAAAGGGGGTAATGTCATAGTCTAGAATAAGCATGATGCATAGCACCTACCAGGGTCGCATATGGTCACCACTACAACCGTAATCTGATGAAAAAAAGATCATCACAAATCATTTAAATTTAATCGAAGAAACCAGTAATGCACATAGCCCTTACAACATGTGTATATCTGCTCAATGAAACAGATGCAAAATCCTCTGGATTGTGTCATCCAATCCAGTTTCACACATACAGTGTGTTCCCAAAACAAAAATCTAAAAAGAAGTGGTAAAAAAAAGGCTGAGGAGGATAAAAAAAAGAAAAACATGCATGTACAGTACAGTGCTAAATACTGTAACTGTAACAATATACCAACTCACCTGATTTCCATCTGCAAGCATTACTAACCATTAGCTAGTTCTTAGGATAACTCACTGGCCATGACCATTACTAATGATGTGTCATCTCACAATAAATGCTTAGCTGTGACCAGCGTCAGTGGTCAAGGTGTACTATCACCTTCACCATATGATATTGCTAATCAACATTAATATCACATCCATTAGCTATACAGGTGTTAGCTATACAGGAGGACGCAAAGGTCAGCAGCCAGATTCAATGTTACTTACATCCGACCCAGGGATGTGATTTCAGACTGATTTTGAGGTCAGGATCACATGCTTCACTAGTGCATATATTAATGCTGGCTGTCATTAACATGCCATTGTGAGACTTTGCAAGTCCACCGCCATAGCGGTATTAGTCTACATTTAAGCTAACAACAATCTTGTCTTGCATATCTGGATATATTATAGCTTTAATGTTGTGGGAGCTACATGTTAAGGGGGCTATCATTGAAGCAATGTCCACTTGAGAGGCACTGGGAAAACTTATAATTAATACAATTCCTTCACAATGCTTGCAGATGCAGAAGATGCCTTCATGGACCTGAATTGTACCTAACCAAATAAAAAAAATAAAAAAACTCTGCAACTCTGAGTGTGATCTTTGTTGGTTTCTTGATCTTGATTGTTCTTGGCTCCTAACGTTCTCTTGATTCTGGCTGTGGTCTGTGACTGCATACGCTGCAGTGGGCACACCTATACATGGACTGTCTATGGATTGATTAATGTTGTTGTATCCACTGAAGACAGTGATTTGTTAGCCTCATGGATTTAATGAAGCATGACTGATCTATCTATCCCTTGTAAATTCCATGGAGCTGACATGTCAGTGTCCTTGTTGGTCATCCTGTACATGTGTAGCGTGTGATGAACATGTGTTAGCATGATGGTGTATGTGATATTTACCTGACGTGGAGGCTGGATCCTGCTGGGTCACCAGGCCTGAAGCTCCAGCACCTGGCTCAGTAGGTCCTTGAGGGCCCTCTCCCACTGATTGTAGGTGATGGTCACTCTGGGGCAACCACTTGTTGCTGAAGCTGAGGCCATCTTCCTCCTCACCAGGACCATGACATCATCAAATCGGTGCTTCACAGACATCACAGCCCCTTCCTCTGTGCCCACTGCTGTTACTGCGGCCGCTACCTCCTCCCATGCCTGGGCCCTAGGCCTAAGGATAGCAGGCCGCTCACGTATGGCATGCATACCACCATCTCCTGGGGGGAGTAATTTGGGGCCCTGTGCCTGCCCCAAGCCTCTTGTCCTCCTGACTGTGGTGGGATCCTGTCCGTCCTCAGCTGTCCCTGGGGCCTGTCCCTCATCCCCACTATCACCCCCTGGGATCAGGTCCCTCCCCCTCTGACCCTGAAGATGATGTGCGTATCAATATGGGCATCAATCCCCCACCTCCCCCTCTACACTACTTCCCATCTCCTCCTCTCTCACACTCTCACTATCCTCCTCTCCAACACTCTCCATCTCCTCCTTCTCTCTTTCTCCACTCACCTTATCCTCCACCATCTCCACCATCTCCTCCTCTCCTACACCCACCATCTCCAACAATCCCCATGGCCACATCTCTCTCCTCTCTCTCTTCCTTACCTCTCCTCTTCTCCTCCCCACTACTCCACTTCTCTCCCCTCCTCTCTCCTCCCTCCATATCAATCCTGAAAATAAAATGAAAAGGATAAATTAAAAATGTATGCGTGTTTATATTTGTGATGTAAAAAAAATATGTTTTATGTGTAATTGCTAACTGTTGGGGTATAGGGTGGGGGTGTATGTGGTAACCTGGCTCCATGTGTATCTATGTGTATTTGTGTTATGTGTAATCAATATATATGTGTAATCAAAATTTATGTGAAAAATAGTTATGCTGATAATAGCCATGAATAGAAGTGTAAAAACCTGTTCCCCAATATCATCTACTCTCTCTCTCTTTCTATATCCCACCTCCAACTGTGCGCTACTTCGGAAGAATCTACAACACAGTCAACGCATGGGCGTGTGGAATGCAGCTTTATTATGTCCCCCTATCAATCATTTTCATTGGCTCTGAGGCCTGCGTTGGCAATCTGTGACTACGGGATTGGATTGTAACTGCGGACCGCATCTATTTCAGCTCACTGTCAGCTTGCAGGCGCAGGAAGGGCTTTTGTGCTTGAGGCTTCGGCCCTGTGTTGCGGCCTTGTTCAAATTAATCTCTCTGTAACTCCTAGATATTTCCAGCCTTGGAATTTAATACGACCCAGTGTTTCTATTGGTACTAGATGTACTAGCCACTTACAGGCTGTTTCTCAACAGCATGTTGTGAAATGTTGCTGAGCGAGAATGTTTGATCAGCTAGTACATATACAGCCACATAAAATTCCCCTAACGTGTAAACCCGTAGCTTGCAAGATGTACGGCTATTAAATTGGCCTCTTAAACCAGCCCGCCACCGACTTGCTGAGGAAGGAGCGATAAAACCCTACAGGACGTGAGAATTGCATCAAAATCACTGACGTTCAAGCCCGTCACACGCAAATGGAGTCAAGAACGAGTGCTAGAGAGGACTCGCAAGTGTGGTAAAGTCCAGCCCATAGCACTGTAAATGCACATATACACACACTACTGTACTTTTATGAACTTGGAAAGTGATGTAGGTCTTGGAATTAATTGCACAACATTCTCAAGCTCGGAAATCGTCCAAATAAAATACTTTTTTCATGTTTAATTTCCGTGTTATATCGATCCCGGCAATCAATGTGTTAATATATATAATGTAACTTGCATGTGATAGAATATTATATTTACGGCTTTATCAATATTACAATATATCTGGTATGTGGGTCCAATCATAACTCGTAATTGAACCCCGTAAAATCCCACCTCCATTTTTCAGTGACGTAATTCTGATAATCTCTGTTGCCATTGGCTCCATCTAAACTCGTAACTACGAGTTTGACTAATTGATCACGACCGCTCATCCAACGAGCGAAAAATGGTTTGCGGTTTTGCCTCTCAAGCCTGTAACTCGCAGCATGCTCTAAATTAATAGCACCGTAAATCCGCAAAATTTCAAGCTCGTAGCCGTTGCTGGTCTAACGTTGCACATAGCTTGGAATTTAATGTGGCTAATAGTACTCATGCACTGTGTGCATCAGCTGTGGGTACAGACTGTTACAGGGACTGCTTGGGAGGTTTCAGTAAGTAAAAAGAGAGCTTATAAACAGGTAGTTTATGTAATTATCGATATAGGGAAACTTCCATATCAATTTAAGCCTTGCATGGACTTCAGTGAGGAAACTTGCCAGCCTTTCATGTCTTTTTACAGTCCATGAGATAGCTTAGTGAATGTCCCCCAGGACTAAATGCAGGGCACATGAGTGCACTTGTGTTCAATGCAGTGGGTGTGCCTGTGATATAACAAGGCAGACATTCCTGTGGGAGAATACATCAAATGGCTAATGCTTTTTAAACAGGGTAAGGGTCAGGTTTCTATGATCTAAAATACTGCAAAGAAAAAAAAAAGAAAAAAAAATGCATTTAAGACACAAAGCTCCAAAAAGGTATAGAAGTAAAAAAAGACCTTATTACCTTGATATGTAAAGCTTAGCGGAGAGATGGACGAGGGGTGACATATATAAACCTTGGATTATAATGAAGCATTAAATTAAATAAACATTTCTCAGAAACAGAATACGTTTTCATGATTTAAAGTAAGAGGAAGGACGATTCAGAAACAACTCTTTGTTAGTACTATTTTCCAGTAAGGTAATAGATAACTGAAGGGCTTTCCAGTCCATTTGGTAGGGACAAACACAACACAGGAATTCTATAATGTCCATACTTCAAAACCATCTCTCTCTTAGATGAACAATCCCTATTTGTATGGGAATCCTCAAGCCTTTCCTGTTATATCCCCACCAGTGCAGTGGCATGCAGCAACCAGGAGGTGGTGCAATGGTGGCGAGCCAAGACTTTGTTGAATTTGTTGTTAGGGTTAAGGTGTTAGCTGTGTGCGCCACTATTTTACTATGTAAAGCTTATCATCTGCCACTATCCTTAACCCTAACCCTAAATCCTAACTGTAACCCTCACCCTAGGAACAAAGTCTAGGCACACAATCGTCGCAAAACACCTACTGACCTCTACACGCCACTGCACTGGGACATATAAGGAAAGCTCAAAATCCTCTTGTCCCTCAGCTTCCCAAATATCCCTCTATTGAGGACATTTTCACATTTAACAGCAAAACCCTGTTTTCCATGTCCCCACCATGTCTTATTTTTATAGTATAGTATTTATTAGAGTACATAAAATGTATGTTTTATTAAGCATCTTGCATTGACTGATCGTCTGCCTCTCCTATGCCAGATGAGGTTAATATGGCAGCCGTTTGGCCTTACTGCGCTCTTGTGACTCCCAGCAGCTTGTCTCGCTCCCCTGAGATGTGGGAGTTATAAGTGGCATCAGGTGAAGGGAGGGGGGCTGATGAAACATTTAATGAATATTTGTCACCTTGGCAAGGACTCCAGCCAGCTAGAGAGCCAGAGTAGAGGAGACAGATTGCCAAATAAACCATTATTAGATATGTATCAACAGTATGTTCATTTAACCTCCAATTAGACATTTAATAGACTGGAGCATCAGGAAATCTCACAAAATGAACACCTGCTCTGTTATTAAACATCTAGTACTTTTATGGTCCATTCTAGCATATGCAGATGCCATTAAAATGGTGGTAACAAAAAATGCATTGGTTGTAAGGGGGAATGGGGAAAACATACTGACATGCACACACTCTCACAGATTGGCACATACATTGGGGTAGATTCACTAAGCTTCAACGGACTAGCAAGTGATTCACTGAATCAATTTTCAAGTAGGAAGTAGACATCACAGTCTTCAGCGGTCTACTTTGCAGCCCCAGAGAAGCTTAGTTAATCTATGGGATAAAGTACAACTGACACTCACCCACATATATACTGACATCCATCTCACATGCCTTCAATTCCAGGTGCAAATAAAATACATACACATGTATAAATAATATAAATATATACATTGTACGTTTGCGAGTTTTCAATCTTGTGTCGGTACTTCGGAAACCAGCACTATACGTTCGATATAACCTCAAAAATAGGGCCCTCCATTCTTTGTAAGGTGTTAATTTTATTTTCGCCATGTACTTAACCCCTTTATAGCCGTACGCAATATGTTGGTGCGTTACAAATAAAATATCATTATATATATATATATATATATATATATATATATATATATATATATATAAATGAAGTCAGAGAAAGAAGTATAATAACTTTTGGTACTCACATGCACCATAATGGCACATACCTGGTATCAACAAAACAAAGGAAAAGTGTGAGAGATATGAAATATAAACACAACGTTTTCACCCAGGTATAACTGACTTATTACGCTTCACCATGAGACCCACAGAGTAACGGTTTCTCAGTTTCTGAACCCACTACCTTTCTTCCTGCTTACTCTCATGCAGGATGTCATCTTTCACAACTGTGACCCAAAGCCACTCTCACAGAGGAGGAGCACCACACTATCAGTGTCATGCTGCTGCTACAAGCAAGCAATGACATGCTGTTATTAGAAGCTACAAAAACAATAAATAGACAAGATTATCTTTTATTTTTGTTTCCAAGCTGTACATAAATTAAACTAAAAGGAGGAGAATGTGGAGAAGTGTAAATATTCCTTTTTTACATTATATACACCGGCAACATATTATAATACATTTTTAAATATAATGACTATGATTGAAAAGCAGGAATTATGAAAATGGGGTATTTAAAGCAACACTAGGCGTTTCTAGGAGTTATTAAGGGTTCCTATAATTCCTTATTTTTAAACCTAATTATTTAATACATTTTTATATTCTGTCACTAATAATAACACCATGCCTAACATGTAAAAAAATGATTGTGCTACAGTTTCAATATTCAGTTTGGAGATCTAAAACATATTATGTCACTTCTTGCAGAAGCATGATACTAGTGGGAAGCTCCTCCCAAGTGGGCATGGCTTCAGGTCACAGATGTGAAAGATGGGTGCATGCAAAAGATTAAACAGAAATAAAGGTCTAATTCTTGAAGCTGCAGAACTGTTACTGTGGGGTCTTTTTAGAAGTAAGTGAAGTGCACATTTTGAGTTGTAATTACATTTAGGAGGATAAAATAAATTAAGCCTAGTTAAAACATCTATATAAAACAAGAAGTGTCTTAAAGAATCCCTCTAATATACCTTTTGCATTCTAGCAGGGCAACAATGAATTATATTATCACATAAACAGTACAGAACATCTGAACATGCTTAGATAATTCAGCACATGCTTATTTAATGTAGTGTACATCATTGGATCATACTAAGTTCATTAAAGGACTTAGTGGCAAAATGCTTTTTGACTCTAAAAAAACAAATAACCCAGTCTCTAGTTTATTATTTTTTTATGCAATAATTTCATATAAAAGTGAAAAGTATAAAGACTGTGTTTTTGATTGTTTTGGTTTCTAATAAAAAGGTGGATTATCAAGTTTTGCTATTCAAAAAGACCATAAAAAAATGACCATAGTGGCCTTTTTATTATATTAGTTATCCATAAAGATACATTTTTTATGTATTCATGTTGTCTTCCTTTACTATGCATGATTCTTATTTATTCATACAGACTCGTTGTTGGAATTGATAATAGTACATGAGCACCCATGTATAATTAAGGCTATCATTATTCACTGAGGGGAGCCTGAGACATTACATGACAGGGCCATAGACTGAATGAATTGTGATGTCTCAGGCTGCCTTCAGTGAATAATGTCGGCTTTAATTATACATGGCTGCCCATGTGTTATAGGAGGACTATGTATATATTTATTACATTATATGCTGCTATGTCATGTTTATTGCCTAACTAAAGAGACATACCCACCAACAAATAGATTGCTTACTAACTAGATACATACCCATCAACAAATAGACTGCTTACTAGCTAGAGACAAATCCACTAACAGATAGACTGCTTACTAACTAGAGACATACCCACCAACAAATAGATTGCTTACTAACTAGATACATACCCACCAACATATAGACTGCTTACTAGCTAGAGACATACCCACCAAAAAATAGATTGCTTACTAACTAGAGACATACCCACCAACAAATAGATTGCTTACTAACTAGATACATACCCATCAACAAATAGACTGCTTACTAGCTAGAGACAAATCCACTAACAGATAGACTGCTTACTAACTAGAGACATACCCATTAACATATAGATTGCTTACTAACTTGAGATAAACCCACCAACATATAGATTGCTTACTAATTAGAGACATACCCACCAACAGATAGACTGCTTACTAACTAGAGACATACCCACCAACAGATAGACTGCTTACTAACTAGAGACATACCCACCAACAAATAGATTGCTTACTAACTAGTGACATACCCACCAACAAATAGACTGCTTACTAGCTAGAGACATACCCATTAACATATAGATTGCTTACTAACTTGAGACAAACCCACCAACATATAGATTGCTTACTAATTAGAGACATACCCACCAACAGATAGACAACGGATAGACTGCTTACTAACTAGAGACATACCCACCAACAGATAGACAACAGATAGACTGCTTGCTAACTAGAGACATACCCACCAAAAGATAAACAACAGATAGACTGATTACTAACTAGAGACATACCCACCAACATATAGATTGCTTACTAACTAGAGGCATACCCACCAACAGATAGACTGACTACTAACTAGAGACGTACCCACCAACATATAGATTGCTTACTAACTAGAGGCCTACCACCAACAGATAGATTGCTTACTTACTAGAGGCATACCCACCAACAGATAGACTGACTACTAACTAGAGACGTACCCACCAACATATAGATTGCTTACTAACTAGAGGCCTACCACCAACATATAGATTGCTTACTAACTAGAGGCCTACCACCAACAGATAGACTGATTACTAACTAGAGACATACCCACCAACATATAGATTGCTTACTAACTAGAGGCATACCCACCAACAGATAGACTGCTTACTTACTATGTATGCTGACTATAGAGGCATGCACTCCAGCAGATTGCCTTAAGCAATAACTGACCTATGTAGACGACTAAATATATTTGTATTGTCTACAGAATGCAATGGTACAGAGGCAAGTGAACGGCATGTAGTGGTGAGTGAGACACAAGCGTGTGGACACGGTTCCATACATTTCTCTAGTACTGTAATGTTACATTATATGCCAAATACATATATAATATTGATATCTAGAAAACAAAACAAATGGCTACGAAACCTAATGATATCAACGAAAAGCCACATAGCCCAAAAATGGAAGTCTTCTACTTTAAACATTCAAGAAGTAATCAACAAGTTACATACCATAATGATTTATGACAGACTGTCGCATTCTTTAGAAAACACATACGCTCAATTTCTAGAAATATGGAACCCACGGCTCTCCTCAACGCAAGCTATAGACATTACTTAAACAGATAATTACACTTTACCTATCAAAGCCTGTCTAAACTCCCCTCAAAAAAAAAAAAAAAAACGGATCTCCCTTTGTCGACCCCAGGAGCCGGGTGAGCTTGTAGTATGGGCTGGGTAAGTGACTTGTTGCCGGTCATTTCCTAGTCGAACCAGTTACGATATTTTGGATTATATATGAAGATTCCGATTGCTCATAGGACACACATCAATTTAAGTTCGAGTTATTGTATTGTTTGTTCAATCTAAACTCTGTGTTGTTATTTGCAACATAAGATCTCAACCAGCACTGTTTATTGTATCAAGATTGTTATAGACCTTCTTACAACCTTTCCATTCACTAAATAGAAAATGTTGAAATGTGCTCTATCAGTGTTAAACAAATAAAATACCCTACATAACAAATTCCTTCTTAACCATTGTAAAACTTTATTAAGCAAAATGTTTGTAACAACACTGGCTTTGTTTAAGAATAAAAAATATTAAAACAAAAAAAAGGCAATATATCAGTTCAATTTACAAAATTCTTTGCAACTTATAGCATCATGCACACAGTCCAGCCACAGTTTAGTGCATCAAATGGTTATATTAGGAAACTTATAAGACAATCATACAACAGTAGGTCATCTTGACCAGCATGAACCACTAACATACGGTGGTAGTATTGCCCTGTGTTGGGGTCTACTTAAAACTTGGATTAATAAACAATTGCAAATGAGTGTGCAGAAATTAAAACATTCCCTATCACTGTCATTTGTATGTATATACATTTTATCCTGTTACTCCTATTCTAACACAACATCTACCAGTACAAATGAAAATGATATTTCTGGTGCTCGGATTGTAAATTGTAACACTTCATTGTTGGTAGGCTACTGTATATGTTAAGGTTAGCTTAATGTTGTAAATGATTGAAACACTTGTAAAACGAGAAGACCTAATGGGGACCTTCATTTAGTATATACTTAGTATACATGAGAGTGGGCGATGTGTGGAGAATTTTGCAGCCAATAAATTGGTAACATAATGACCCAAGACAAATGCATTATTGGCTACCTCAGGAAGCCCGGCCTAATGAAGGCAACATTGGGTGCCTTGGTCTGATCCCCAAGTAGAAGATTAAAGTTCTACCTAAGAAGGCCATGATAGTAAATAGGCTACAAAACCTGTAGCCTTTGGGAACTTGGAAAGAGCAATTCAAAAAAGAAATGGACTAAATGGATTTGATGATGGCAACTGCATGGGAAGAGAGTAAGTCACTCATTTCACAAAACATATAGTGGCCAGCCAAAACAGCAGAAAAGAGGCCCCTGCAATTACAATCCCACCAAAAGGTACATGTATTAGGTTAGACATTTCTGCTACTGTAAAGTAAAATGAAATTCTCAACACACTATAAAAAATTAAATCAAAATGAGACTGATGGATAGACTATTGTTTTGAAATCAGTCATTCACTTGGCAGCCTTCTTTTTATGAAAACCTAAAAAGGACAATATTTTTCATCCTGTAAAAATCTGTAGCAGAGAAAACAGGAAATAAAATGCTTGGACCAACTGGAACCATTTATTTTTGTTTTCAAAACCTCAAACTATTTGTTCCTTGGCTCTGTCCTAGGCTCAGATTTGCTCAAGGCCAATTACACATATTTTGGATTCTCAAACTTTATTAGCTGCTACTATTTTGGCTGAGAGTCATATTTCAGGGATTCTGTGTTGTTTCATCTCTTTTCTTTCAATAATTCTACATATTTAATGTCCCTAATTTTATTGGATGAACAATATATATTCATTTCAGGAGTGAAGAAGAAGTACAGGTCCCCACACTATCACCTATAATAGTTTACAGATGTGAGTAACGTCTTGCGCATTTGTTACTCACTTGCTGATTGCCTGCATTTTGAAGAAACTCGCAACAGTTGCTGTGTTTGTGCGCATATGCAGCAGAGCCGCGCTATTGCGCATGTAGAGCGCAGTCTTGTTATTGAGCATGCACTGCGCAGCCTTTCTATTGCGCATGTGTGGCCCAGTCGTGCTTTTGCTCCTGCACTGAACTGCACGGCGGGGGGGGGGGGGGGGGAGGAAGAGAGAGGGAGGGGAGGAGAGAGAGAGAGAGAGGGAGGGAGAGAGAGAGAGGGAGGGAGAGAGAGAGAGAGAGAGAGAGAGAGTGAGAGAGGCAGAACGACTGGGAGGGAGTTAGGCAGAGAGAGGGAGGGGGAGTTAGGGGGGCATAGATAGAGGGAGGGAGATAGAGAAAGGGAGAGAGAGGGGGATGAGAGAGAGGGAGGGGGAGAGAGAAAGGTTGGGAGAGAGAGAGAGAGAAGTGGGAAAGAGAGAGGGAGGGAGAGAGACAGAGAGCACACACAGCTCAGATAGAGGACATAGAGAGAGACACAGGGCACACAGAAAAAACAGTCAATTGAATATAATATATTATAAAATAGTATATATAATATAAAACACTTTGTACATACATATATTTTATACATGCCTATATATATGTTTATTATTTCTGCACTATATTAATAAGCAACCTGATATGTTTCAAATAATATATATATATATATATATATATATATATATATATATGTGTGTGTATGTATATATATATATATATATATAGAGAGAGAGAGAGAGAGAATTGGAGCAACATGGTGGTGCTTGGAACAGAGATGTGCATGCGCTAGTGCACCCAGGGGCAGCTAAGGACTTTGTGCCTCGGGGTGTCAGATATATAAATCTGGGTCTGTGTTCAGGAGAGAGAGCCGTTGGGGAGCTGACAGAGAGAGAAGAGGGAGATTGGATCGAAAATATAGGGTTTTTATGGCAGATAAGAACCAAAACAGCCCATCTAGTCTGATCATTTAAAATTGTGACAAGCACCCCTGACCTGGAAAGAATTCCCCATTGTACATCTAATTGATCCTAGCAATGTTCTATGCTGGACTAACCCCCCATTCAGGAGCCTAATTCATCAGCAGGTTTGGGTCTATGTAAATACTAGCAAGGCATTAAAGGGGACGTCTCCTGACAGTGTGGGATACCCTGTTTTGAAGGAGTAAATACCATTAAGTTGGTTCTTCCTGGGGAAAATAATTTATGGAACCAACTCTGTGCTTTAGGAGAATTATGTTGAATTTTGTTTAGCCTTTTTTTGTGTTCGACGCTCCGAGACCCAATGGATTGCAACACGCCAGGCAAATCTGTCAGCAACTGCCCCTCTGAGCTCCATCAAGCTCAAGCTTAATGTTTCAATGACCTCATCTTTCCATCTCCGCTTCTGTTGTCTCCTTCTTCGTGGGCCTTCAGTCTTTCATTGCATCAGAGTCTCCTCTAAGGAATCCTGTCTTCTCATAATATGGCCACAATATTTTACCTTTATACCTTCCAGTGAGCAGTCTGACTTGATTTCCTTATGATTGGATCTTCTTGCAGTCCATGAACTCTAAGCGATTCAACACCACAAAGGCATCAATTCTACAGTGCTAAGCATTCTTTATGGTCACATCTATACGATACTACTGGGAATACTATTGTTCTAACAATGCAGACTTTGTTGATAATTTAATATCTTTGCTTTTAAATAGCTTATCCAGACTTGCCATTCCCCCTAGAAGCAAACATATTTTAATTTCATGAGTACATTCACCATCTGAAGAGATCGTGGAGCCCAGGAAAATAAAATCTGTGACTGCATTCACTTCCTCATCTATTTGCCAGGAATTGAAAGTTTTCCGTGATTATCGTCTTTTTTAATGTTCCACAGCAGACCAGCTTTTGAAACTCTCTTCGCTCACCCTCATAAATTGTTCCTTTAGTTCCCCCTCACTTTCAGCCATCAGAGTAGTAGCATCCGCGTATCTGGGGTTGTTGATATTAGTTGAATACATAAGGTGACAATATACAACCTTGTTGCATTCCTTTCCCAATCTTGAACCATTTTGATTGTTCCATGTTCGGTTCTGACCATGGCTTGGTCCACATTCAGATTCCTCAGGAGGCAGATGAGATGAGCTAGTACTCCCATCTCTTTAAGAACTTGTCACATGTTGTTGTGATCCACACAGTCAAAGGCTTTAGAATAGTCTATGAAACAGAGGTAAATGTTTTTTTCTGGAACACTTTTGCTTTCTCTATTATCAAACTGGCAATTTGATCTCTTGTGCCTCTTCCTCTGCAGAATCCGGCTTGCACATCTGGTAGTTCTCGGCCCATAAATTGTTAGAGCTGACCTTGCAGGTTATTAAGCATTAACTTGCTGTCATGGGGAATGAGCGCAATTGTTCAATAATTGGAGCACTCTGCCTTTTTGGGACTGGGATATATATAGACTGACCTTTTCCAATCTACTGGCCATTGTTGAGTTTTCCAATTTTTTTGGCACAATTCAAGCAACACCTTGACAGAATCATCTTTTAGGATTTTGAACTAATCAGCAGGGATTCCATCAACTCCTGCAGCCTTGTTATCAGCAAGGGTCCATCTCACATCACTCTGCAAGATGTCTGGCTCCAGCTTATTGGACAAACTCCATCACAATCCCAGAAATAATATAACGATAAATGAAAATAAGTGTATATCTATATTGTGAGATCTGGAGGTAAAAAAATGGATCAGGGTAATAGTCAGTCGTTTGGTGCTTCTGCTTAGATGGATAGTATGAGGCCCAGTGTCACTGGCTGATTAGTACAGATGTTGGGCATGGAGTGTATCCTTGGTTAGTAGAAGATGAAATGCACTCTTGGGGTACAGATCAGCGAAGGATAGAAAGCCTTAAATGTACCCTCAGTTTACCACCTGACACGTAACATGGAGTGTTTCCTAAAGATATTCATGGTAAAACACATACAGTATGCTGTATCATATGCGGTACACGTAGTGCATGATACAGAGCATGGCATGTATACTCAGGTTAGTACATAATACAGCCCTTAAGTGTATTTTCTAGCATAGAGGGCACCACCAGGGTAGCACAGGATGTAGTGGCGTACCTATTTAGGCTAGTACATACCACGCCAAATGCATGTACAGGATCACAGCATTGTGATTTGTGTGGTGCCTCACATACTATCTGTAATAGGCACAGTAACCACAGACAGCTGTGATACAGTTGGGCTCCACAGGCCTGAAATAGTCTGATAAATAATTACACAAGGGAGAAATACAGACAAACTGAAAGGCCTGTGTGGTTTGTGAGTCACGGAGGGTTGAGACAGCTGTATTTCTGTGTGTAACCCTCTGCTCACAGCCTCCTTTTAAGGGTATTGACTCCATATTTCTAATAATACTCTTCCTGTGAAATGTTTGTATGAAACCTGGAGGTTCACTGACTGGACCATAAATTACTGTGGGTAACCTCTAAGATCAAACTGTGAGCTCAGAGCAGGAAAACCAGGACTACAAATAAGATGTGCAAAATATAAATACAAGTGAGAACAGACAGCACAAAGTCACTGAGAGTCACGCCTGAACCTGAGAAGGAAAAGCAGGGAAACACTCACCTCTGTACAGGGAGCATCCTGACACCATTGGAAACATTACATTTGTACAGTAAATAATATTTACTTTAAGGAACATATTTAAAATATACAATTTTGATGAGCCACACTTGAAAATACTCAAATTTAGTTTAGAAATGTATTATTCTCAGAGACCCCTCTCAACTACCCCTTAACCCTTCCTTTCTTTCCCCCTCTCCCCTATCTCCCCCCTTTTTCGACTTAATACTTTCTTTAAAAAAGGAAACTATATATGGAAGTATTATATATTACCAATTATATAACTATGTAAAATCAACATGATTGCATGATGATGTATGTAGCCAAATCACTCTTCCATATTAATAAAAAGAAAGTACAAATATAAAAAAAATACACAGACATTAATGTATTTCAATTAATTTGCAATTATGCTGCAGTGGAAGCTGACATTTTAGTCTTCACTGATCTACTTCTTGAGTTGCAGAGGAAGCTTATATGTGGACAATGGAAATGTGGCATCTAAAACTATGTAAAATCAACATGATTGTATAATTGTCTGTGTAGCCAAATCATTCTTACATAATAATAAAGGGAAATGTAAAGAAATTTAATATTTTATTTAAAAAGTATATAAAAAAAATAACAGAGAAATTACAATTTATTTGCAATTATACTGCAGTGGAAGCTGCCATTTTAGTTTTCACTGATCTACATCTTGAGATACAGAGGAGGCTTATACCAGTGCTTTGAGTAGATCTGATGGAAAGCTTATTACTGAATACCGATACAGAAGCTGCAAGAAGAAGCTCAGTAAAGAAAATGGAATCTTACAGAAAATAATAATTACATATACAATTAAAAAATGTAATGGATGTTTATATTCCTTTCTTTAATTTATGCTTTATAAAAACATGTTACTCATTAATGGCTCATTAGTTATTTGAAGATATACAGAGAGTCTTAGACCACAAAGGTTGCTTATATAAAATACTATGGATCACGAAATAGTAGGAAGAAAAGTTCCATAATTCAATTTAAAAAACATCTCTGGGGGAAATCAACAGCCAATCAGAATACAATATTGTGTGCATTGCCAGACAATCAATGCTCATTTAGCTGTGCACCCTGAGATTACAGTCATAATCTTAGGGCCCGTTTAAATTTGCCAAATTGTAGTTACTTAAGCCCGCAAAAGTTACGGCTATTAAATTGGTCTCTTTTAAATGATCAAATGATCTGCGGGTTACAGGCTGAAAAACAACTGCGGTTGCCAAAGTGGTAACTCCGACCCATCTAAGCCTTTGATCTTTCAAGCCCGTAAATCGCAAATCGATATTAAATTGTTACAATTCGTCAAGCCGGCAATTGTCACACCCGTAAATGGCAAACGTAGCCAAAAATCCTACGGGTACTAGATAGGACTCAAAAGGGGGTTAAACACCTGATCGTAGCACTGTAAATGCAAATAAAAAAATCAATACTGCACTTTAAAAGATGGGAAAAGCGATGTAAGACATTAGAATTAATTGCACAATAGTCTCAATCTTGCAAATCTGCAATAACATTTATTTTTAACGGTTTATTTTCATGTTATATCAATCTCGGGAATCAAGGGGTTAATACATATCAGGCCACCCACATCAGCTAGACTGGTTTCTTCATTAATTTTTACTGATGTTCACATTGCTGGATTACATCGCATATCGGACTTAGAAACACTAGTTGATTTACATTTAAACCGCACCTTTAACTGACGTCATGATGATGGTCTCGCTTTCTATTGGCTGTTTCTACATCGGTAGTTACGGGCTTGCGGATTTGATCATGATCTTGCCCTGAAATGCTACATATGAAAGCATGGTTTACGGTTTTGGATTTCGGCCATGTAGTTGCAGGCTTTTCTAATTTAATCGCTCAATAACCGTGGCAAATTTCAAGTGCGCAGACTTACAGGCTGTATGAAAGTACCTGCGGGCTGCGGGCCCTTAGTCTCAGGATCAAATCCTAAGAGTTTCCAGGTCTGATAGGAAAGTGATGCAGCAAATGGAGATAGAAAGTAGCTTAGTCCTGCACACAACAGCTGAGCCCACATCTCACAGAGCTGCTCCGAGTATGGAGGACGTCACAGTGTTGAGAGGGTAAGATTAATTACATGCACTGAAGAGGTTTCTGAAATAGCTCATACAAGGGTTTATTTAATTAGTGTCGGTAATTATTTTGAAATCCAAGTACAATTTTTGAATTATTTTTACATTTTATTATAGATGCAATTTATTTGGTGGAATCTGATTTGTCAGTGTGATTGCATTTATTGACCTTCTTTTGATGAATAATTTTATAAATGCACTAATATATTATAACCATAATCTACCAAAATCCTGGTATTAAGATTACATGAATGCCTAAGGAAGTACATACTGTATATAATGTTGACATTACTTCAAGCATATTTGGTATTTGTTAATCAAAAGAGGGTTAAGATGTTAAATGACCACTGAAGTTTTTACTTTCTTTTTTATGATGAACTTGACTTGATAATGTGCAAAATGTGTTTAGAAATTTTAAAACAAATTAAAACAGCCTTTTGTTTTTAACTGTTATATGCAATGATGTTTTAATGGCTACAGCCATTTGCCTTTGTTACCTAATGTTTATTAGACTCCTGGGAGGAATTACATTACTTATGGATACAAGTAAGATCTCTATCCAGTACCATTAAAAACTGCCATTATAAGCAGATACTTGATAACAGAACTGAATAGATGATAAATCCAAGGAGGCAACCCATCCCCCTCAGGCACAAGGCCAAGTAATAATCCAACATGGAATCCCCAATTGTTCGAGCAGAGGTTGTATAATTTAGGATTTTCTCTATAAATGGTTTAAACATCATGACTTATGTAGAGGGATAATGCTGTTTTTTACATACTACAGAAACATGTAGTGGTTTAATATACAAAAAATTTGCAATTGATTTTCTGCTTACTAGATTCTCAAGACAAGATGTTAAAAACAAGTATGAGCTTATGAAAACCCATTCACAATCTATTGTATGTAAATTTATGTGTGAATATCAGCTCTACAAACCATTTAAAAGAACTCTGTTCTGCATTTTTCCGGTAAAAGCATCTATAAATTTAGAGGAAGCGAGAAGAGCCGTTGAGGCATTGAAAAACGCGGGACTTAGCCTCCAAACAATTAGGAAACGCTGGATTGCCTTAGGCTGCAAGCAGTTAAGGAACACGGGACTGAGAAAAAAAAAATGAGGTCGGAAAAATACGAAGATAACGGCCGAACTGCGCAAATCAAAAAACACAAAAAGCAAAAAAAAAAAACTTTTTTTTGTTGTAAATCTCACCCACAGCATGGGGGAACAGCCAGGACGTCTGGGAGTAAGGTTCTGCGTGAATTTAAGCCGAATTTGACGAGTTTCGGCACTCGAAAATCGGCTAAGCGTGGAAAAAAATGTTGGCCGAAAAAAATTAAAACTAGGCTACACGACCCGAATCGCGCAAAACACCGCCAGCCGCGTACCACTTACACAGGAACGTAAAAGGTTTCACATAGACAATCACCGCTATTTTACAACACTAACTTGCAACTCATAACATTACAAATCTAAAATGACTAAAGCAACGGTTTGGCCTTGCACACGCAGCCTATTTATACTGCACAATTGGCACATTGCTGACACTTTCTCATCAGGGCAGCAAGAGTTTAACTGTACATTGTATTCTGCAGGAAAATCAAAAGAGATTGTTAGCTCTTCAGGATATTGATTGCTGGATATATTAATTACAATTAGGTAAAGTATATTAATTTATTAAGTAATTCATTAATTAATTATTTAAAAAAATAAAATATATATATATATATATATATATGCAAAAAAAAAAAATGCTAAATAGCATATTTTACACTGCCGTTACTTTATGAATACATTAATGCTTCGCACTTCCTAATACATTTGTTCATTCAGAATTAATTATTAACGGACATTAATTTAATGAGTACTAATTAGTAATGGGAAATAAAAATGTATACTTTCCACTGAACTAGAATTTTTTAAATTTTTACACTGCAGTTATATATATATTGCGCAGAAGGTACTCAGAGGAGCAAAAGTACACAAGAAGAGACGCTCGCAATGAGCGCCAAAGGTGCTCATAGCGAGCCACCCGATGAGCGCCAAAGGCGCTCAGCGTGAGGCTCGAAATGAGCACCGAAGGTCCTCAGAGTAGCAAATGGTTTACATTGTGTGGCATTGCCATGGCTTCAAATTTTATTGCCCCATCATTTTTGACGTGTAAGTCGCTAGTGTATATATATATCACATATACAGTATAGTTGTTATATCTGTGGGGTTGTTCGTAACATTTGCGGTGTTGGTCACGCTGTACGAGCTTCATGAGGCGAGCCGTTACGGGTCGCAGGCCTCACAATGAGCACTGCAGTGGGCCGCAATCCCCCTCCTCCATCCTAACCCCCTTTGCGAGGTTGAAAGACTTAGGCCCGCAGGACTTAGGCGCTCAGGCGCACAAGACTTGCACTACGGCTCGCAATCCTCCTCCTCCCTCCTTCCCCCTTATCCTCCTTCCCCTTATCCTCCCTCCTTCCCCCCTCTCCAATAACCTCCCTATTCCCTCTCTCCTCACGCGCATGTGACATCACGTCATTAGCATATGCCGGTTCCGGACACAGGCAGAAGACGTGATGCAGCAGCAGGGGCTCAGCGGGTCAAGGTAAGAAGAGAGGAGAGGTTATTGGAGAGGGGGGAAGGAGGGAAGATAAGGGGGGAAAGGGAGGAGGAGGATAAGACATGAGGGAGAGAGGGGGAAGGAGACACAAGGGAGGGAGAGGTTGTAGAAAAGGAGACACAAGGGAGGTAGAGGTGAGGGGAAAAAGAGACACAAGGGAGGGAGAGGTGGGGAAAAAGGAGACACAAGGGAGGGAGAGGTGGGGGAAAAAGGAGACACAAGGGATGGAGAGGTGGGGGAAAAAGGAGACACAAGGGATGGAGAGGTGGGGGAAAAGGAGACACAAGGGAGGGAGAGGTGGGGGAAAGGAGACACAAGGGAGGCAGAGTAGGGGGGAAAGGAGACACTGCCAGGGTTACAATTTTACTCCTGTCATTTTTGTCAGGCAATTTCCTAGTATATATGTGTGTATATATAAATGTTTTTTTTATGCCCCGTAACTGGTGTTGCCAGTTCCCTGGCATTAGTGGAGGAAGTGTTCCATGTGGGCCACATATAAGGAGAGTTTACAGTCTTGAAAGGATCTGTTTTCACCAAGCTTCTGTTTGTTTCTTTTTTAGACGCGTTTCAGGAGGAAATTATGTTTTACCTAGGTGTTAAGATGCCAGTGTACAATGACTGATATTGAATCCAAGTTAATAAAAAATGCATTAAGAGAAATTAATATTCCGTTTCAGTTGTGTTCACATTATTTTATCCGTAGAAACTGAATGAGACCTCTTAAAAAAGAGAGGGTATTGGAGCTATTAAAAACTGGATTCCGAGTTCTACTTAAAGGTATGAAAAAGGAAAAAAGTTATTTTATTGATCATGGGGATGCTCACTTGAACATAGTCATTTTTGGTAGACTGCAACAGTCGTAGTACAGACAAACAAGACAAAACAGTAATTATTAAAGAGAACTGTATTCGTTCGTGTGTTATGTCTCACAATGATATTTGGATCATAAGGCTATGACTTTGCCCTGTATCCACTTCAGGATGGAATATCTTATAGCTTCAGTCTGGCTTGGTGTTTTGAGCAGGAGAGAAAGCACCAAGCACATGTCAGGTCAGAGGTCAACTCAGGGGGCAGACATAGAATGTTAGGGGTCCCAAACCATAGCTATGGCAGGCAGTAGACAGAGGTTACCTAGGGTCACAGTCCAAGCGCAAGGCAGGTGCAGACAAAGAATAGTAAAGGTTATAAGCCAGGGGCAGGGCAGGTGAGAATAAGTAACTAAATCGAAAAGTCAGCAATTTAGTTAATAGAAATACAAACAACAACCCTCCCCGTTCTGAAAATAGACACCTTATTTTGACAATGGTTGACACTCATTTGAGGCTAGTTTCACTGGGTAAAAACAATCTATATTCCAAATAAAATCAAGTGCCATACTGCGGTGAAGACAGAACAGAAACCTTCCCGTACTCCACTTTGAATGAGAAGATTGTTTACTTTTCAAATTCCTGCTTATAAAAGAATTCTAGGATTTAGAATTTCTGAGACTGTGTTTTAACAGACATTATAGTAACAAAGGCATAATTAGTCACTAAGCAACTAAAGGCAACTGAAACAAAAACAGTCTATGTTTGGAATAGTTATTTAGTGGCTAAAGGGCAATTATGACCCACTAGTCTTTAAGGTTGACCACAGACGTTCTGATCAACCACAAGAATAAATAAATCCTCTTTCAGTCAATAAAGTTACCTAATATGTCTGATATATGTGTTTAAGATCATTTCAGTTTCATATTTAGTGACAAAATATTTAGAGGTCCATGTTCCTCATTCTTAAAAATGTATAGTGTGGGGTAATCTAATCTGTTGGCCTTGATGGGTAGAACAAAAAAGCTATAACTCCTCAGTATTTTGACAATCATTTTGCTTTAATTTGCCTAACTGCACTTTATATATACAATGGTACCTTGGTTCAAGTCCTTAATCTTTTCCGGACGGCAGAATGCAAACCATTTAGAACTGTCGGTCTTATTTTTGGATACAAAAGCTTAAAACTAAACAGGCATCAATAAAAAAAAACTAACAATTACATCAAATAACAGAGAATTTAACTTCACTTTAACTGTACAGCACTGAGAGGACTTGAGGGACCAATGGGATGGTGGCAATGTAGAGAAGGAGGAGAAAAGTTTTTGCTTGGAAGGGGAGTCCTCTTCCATTATATCATCAGGCACTTGCACAGGGGATATTTGTCCTTTCTGTCTCTTAACATCACTGCACCTTGCTGGAGACTGTGATGTAGGCAGTTTCACTAGAAACACATCAAGGGACACTTGCTGGACTCGAGCTCTTAAAGGCACAGCTCATCTGTAAATAAAATATAAACTTTAATGTCCTTAAAAATGATGATCTAAATTAACAAATTATAAATAGCAGTCCAATCACATAGCTGGAGTCCAGGTAAAATAATACTGATAATTAGTCTGTTCAGAACACAAACATCCTATAGAGTTTTGTCTAACACATCATGACACAAAACTCAGAAAGCATAGAAGCATTTTATCACCCTCAATTTGGGCTCTTACAGGCACAGACTCAATGTGGGATCTTACAGACACAGGCTTGATTAGGGCTCTTACAGGCACAGTGGCTTGCGCACTTCCTGCACTTGAGCACTTCCTGTTGCAACTTTATTGTACTTCCACGTCGCGAACAGGTCTCAATCCAATCTGCAACTTGTTCCAAACAAGTTTTTCCCCTATGTGACGTGACTTATACCAAATTGGACTTCAACCAGAGAGATCTCAAACCGAGGTGACACTGGATTACATTTGACATATAATATAACATTTAAGTCATTTTAAGTTGAATAATAATTAAAAGTTTAGTATTTGAAGAGGACAGAGGGAAGAGATCAACATAAAAAGGCAATACTTTCTATATAATCAAGACAAAAAACAAACAATTATAATAAAATCTGTTCCAGTTGGTTGCGTCTATAATAAATAACAACTGACAAGCTAAAAGATCTTTAAAAAAAAAAAAAAAAAAATATATATATATATATATATATAAACAAATATTACATATATACAGCTTGTTACTGTAGTGACTAAACTCCACTTATTGTCTGATTGTTTGACACACATCTGATTAACTACATCAACATAGATCTATACTATAAACTGTTTCTCTGTTTAAATATGATGGAAAAGTCTTTATAGGGGAAATATAATTCACCAATTTGAGCCATATGAAGAAAACATATTGATAGTTATTGAGGCTGAGGTTGTGACAGCCGATTTGTAACACTATATGGACCAGTCTGACAGTTGGAATTGAGATTTCACAAGCAGCTAAAAGACTACAATTCATTGAAACTACAAAATATGTATTTCTTACAAACAGAAATAGGTCCCACTAGCTTACCTGGACTGTACGCTCGCCTTTTACGTACATTAATTACTTTTCAGCAATTATACACTTTACCAAAGAACAATTTGCTTAGCAAAGATACTAACTATACAGGCCTGCTAACAAAAAGAAGGTAGCTGTACTCCAAAACTGATAAACTAAAATCTAAAATGAAGGAATACATTTTAAGAAGGGGAGACAGAAACCTAACAAAAGTTGATCCAAATTATATTATACTATATGGAGGTACATCTACTAACTCAATTTAATGTAAGACCTCTATAAAGCACTATACAGCATCATACTACTACATCTGTTGAACAACAACAATTACAGAAAACAATTGTGCTAGAATACAATATGTATACGGAAAATACAAGTCAGCAATCAAAAATAAACATGCTAACGAAGGTATGAATGATTTCCACATACCAAGACAAACAATGCCATCTCTGTCAACACAGACTCAATTAATATCTGAAGAATCAAATGATCTACTAACCCGTGGCACACAGACATACAAGAACCATACTTTCTAGCCTCACAGAAAGTGATACAACAGGAAATTTGTTGCATTTTAAAAACAATTAAATCTGAGATAACTTTAATAGGAAATAGAATGACCTCACTAGAAACTAATATAGATGACCAGTTACCGTCATACCTGGGATATCCCCAAAGCCCAACAAACCTGAAATAATGACATGACACCAATCTGGGTATAAAAAACTGGCCACAGCTTATTTATTTAACCTAACAGGGTGAACCAAAACCAATTTCTTAATTAACCAAATTACCAACTAGTGCTTGCCCGCCCTACTTATCATAAGACCCCTCAGGGGACCCTGCGCCCCTAGAGGCTCCTCCTCCTTCACCAACGTAGGAGGGCAGGCACTATCGCCCCCTGCTGTGACATATACAACACGTACCATATTACCTTACAAAACTTTCCATGCAAGTCTTTTTTTTTTTTTTTTTTTTTAAACATTCCAAGACAGCGAATAAAGAGGGAGGGAGGGTGAGAACTAACCTACAGCTCTTGCTTAGGCTCATGTGTGCTCAACTGCCCCACACATCCCCTTAAAAAACCTCTGTTGAAACCCCTCCTGTCTCCCCTCTCTACCAATCAGAACCAATCCTATCCTTTGATTCCTGCTCTGGTCACCACCCACTCCCCTTCCACTTCGCTCTGCCGTGGGTTCAAGACTTGATTCAAACACAAAGGGAAATAGATGTAGAACCCCATGAGATTAAAAATCATTATACAGAATGAATGGAAATACAAGAAGATTTGGACAATCAAAACCAGACATCATAACTCTCACAAACAATTCTGAAACAATTACAAGGAATCCTTATAATTCCTTATGGGACTGTTTGCACAGCTAGTTCCACAAAATTAAACAATAAAACTATGTATGCATTGAGTTACCATACCAAAGCAGGGAGAGCCTCCCAGGGATGTAATTATATGTATGCAATACTACGAAAAAAGAAATTCTGAAGGTAGCCAGAGACAATCCAAAATATTTACAAGCAATAACTCCAGATATATATTTAGATGTCTCCCCAATTCCTTTACTTAATTTTTGGAGACTTAAGACTATCGCATATCAACTAAGAACAAATAACCTTCACTGTACAAAGAAACTGAATCATCATATCAATGACATACATAAGTGAAACTTTCTTGAGCAGAGTAGATATATAAAGAAACTGAATCATCATATCAATGAAATACATAAGTGAAGCTTTCTTGAGCAGAGTAGGTATATACCTTTTTAACAGAAAGATGTTCTCCCATACCTCTGAGAAGCATACATTTTGCCAAATATGATGCTAGTATCAACCTAAGACCTTAATTGTAGCAGATATGATGCTTGATTCCCTATATCCAACACAATTAAGAGTTTAATGCTGCCACTCCTATCAGTGAGGATCCCCATGATATTTCCTCAATAACGGATGTCAACTATGAGCCCTTAACGGACCCCCACTGCAGTTAAAATAAACCCCAGGTATATTTAACTATAACCATGGGTGTGCCCAATGGACCCACATGGTGCCTAAAGTTAACCACCTGGCTAGAGGGGTCTTTTCCCAACCCCCATGACCTCTATTATTAACCCCCCACAAGGGTCCTTAATTGTCCTCCGTGGCATTTAAAATGTAGGCCCTCTGCCATTGAGGTCCTTAACAAATGTGGCATTTAAAATGATACACTGTGCCACAGAGGCCCTTTACAAACCTCCTGTGGCACCTATCGTTAACCCCATTCCATGGGGACCTCAATGGTACCAATAATATAACCATGGGGTCCACCTAACTTTTTACCCCTATGCATGCAGATCAAGTAGGAATCAGATAGGGAAAGCTAGCCCCAGACAATGTTTGAGGGTTTGTTATTTTACATCAGCATGCTATCAATCACATTGTCCAATCCATGGTGTATCATTAGATGGCCAGAAAGCTTTTGGCTAGATACACTGTCCTTTTTTTATTTACTACTACTACACTATAACTTCTCAGCTGAGATCCAAAGAGCTATTTCAACCTTCTATCAGAAATGTATTGCACACATATGACTTTGTTCCACTCCAATAGCAACACAAGGAGGCACAAAACACAGATGTCCTGTATCCAGTGACAGATCTACCTTTTTGGAGCCCCTAGGCAGTGAAGTGGAAGAACCCCCTGCGAGTAAGTGCACAAGGTATGCATGCACCTATTTTTCCCTCTCTTGCTATGTGAACAAATCACAGATATTTCCCCATAACAGCCATTTTTGCAACATACAAACGCTGAGCTATTACTTGTTTATTAAATGCATTTGATGCTGGGCCATAATATTACCTCTACATCACCACCATCTCATTGGGTTCTCTCAGTACAGTTAAAATGAAGTTAAATTTGATGTAATTAGTCTATAGCTATAGCAATTAGTCTCAATGGGAATCAATATAAATTACCACTTAGCCGATTACATTATTATTACTTATCAATCACTAATCTACTGAAATAATAAACCAATTTTGATATGCAATGCCAATGAAACTTAATATTACTCAACTTCTTTTACATAAAATGTTTCTTTTGAATGATCTTTGAATGATCCAACCTACACTGCCCTTTATGAGGTCAATTTTCCTCCTTTAATAATAAAAATGAAAGAATGGTCTGACTTCTCTATTTCCCTAATAGGGAGAATAGCGACCATAAAGTTGAATCCCTTGTCACGTTTATTATATTTCTTTACCACGTTACAATTTAGAGTTCTTCCAAAACAAAATCCAAATGCTTTCCACAAAAATCAATAATTTGAAAGTAGTCAGAAAGTAGACATAAAGCTCTGGGTGAGCTATCGTCTTCAAATATAAAACATTATTATTTAGCAGTCAGATTAGTCCAACTGGTACAATGGCACTATTCTAAACCATCATTATTGCTTTCCAATGAACGTTATTAAAACATATATTCCAATTAATCATAACCTATAAAAAAAAAACATATAAACTAACACAACTGCAATCTGCACAATATCCATAGCTCAAAATAAAGACTTTGGCCCAGGAATGGGAATTAGCCCCTTTTTAAGATGTTAAGAAAAGGGTATTTCATGTTTATTTCAAATAATTTATTTCAAATTATTAGACATGGTGAAATAATGACTTTTCAAGAAGTCAGGACACATTATGATTTTTATGACTGTAACAGATGGCAAGTAAACCAATATATTCAAACATATCTAAAAAAAGAAGGTTTCTTCCAACCTTGCTAATTTTGAAAGCACATCTCTATTGATTGAATAAGTCAGTTTGCTTCTGGATTCATTGAAGACGCTTTATCCTCTGTTCAATCAGAGAGCTCTATTTTCCCATATTCTGAATGGCTAAAATTTCAGCCAATAATAATACATTTCAGCTTAATAATAGTGTTAATCACCTACGATTGGCTACTGAAAGAGCCAGTCAGTGAAGAGATTGTAAGCTTAGACCTGAGTAGAGTTAATGCACGATTTGCTGCTGTGGATTGTTCCTTAACCTGTGTCTTTTTAATATAAAGTGCAGACTATGGCTGCTTTTATGTGCAATATTAACCATATTTAAAGGACCACCATACTGCAGTTACAAGTATGTTCATACGTTTGTTTGCTGGGCATAGGCTATTAAAAAAAATATTTCTTAGCTTTTAAACTGTGTGTTTTCCCCTCCAGTGGACCTGCAACTCACCTCCTACCTGTGTCATCAGGGACGTGCCCAGGTCTTCTTGTTTGCTGGACTAAAAATAAAGTCTGACCAGTGAAGGTTCTGTTTCAGACTGAGCATGCTCAGTAAAGGGGGTGGGGCTATGATGCCTCATGCACTAGTGGGGCATATGCAAACATGTTACAATAGAGCTGTTACCTTTATGTGGGGACAGAGCTAATGATATCATGGAGCAGGGTCAGCCTAGCCTGCTTCCAAACTCCATGATATTCCAAGCACACAGGAAGAGCTAACCACACCCCTGATAGACACAGGTAGGAGGAGATACATAGCTCTGCTTGAGGAGAAATCAATAAAAAAAAAATAATTCTATGTATTTTAAGCTGCCCAGCCCATGCCCAGCAAACAAACATATAGCTTTACTTGTAAACATACTATAGTGGTTCTTTTAGTTATGTATTTTTAATTAATGTCATTAATGGTAATATATTCATAAAATAATTGCATACATTCCAAACAACATTTGCTCATAAATTCTCTAAGTTTGTGCACAGGGGCATAATTATATTTTATGTTGCCTTAGGCCAAGGAGTGCAGTATATTGAAACATTTTTGCATATGTACCAAAAAGGCTATACAAAGCTATATTTCTGTCTTCATGTGTATTTGATGCTTTCTGACGTAACATACAGTATCAATGAACACACATAAACTTATGACTTGAGATACAGAAAGGGAAAAGGAAGAGCTGCAATAGGGGGATGCACAAACCTGAATGGCCTAGGGTAGCATACAGCCTAAATGTGTCCATGCCTAGGTCCCATTCAAAATTGGGAACCTCCAAACCCTAGTTACTACTTCTAATTTACCCATGCTATGTCCATATCCTATAATTACAACACACACATACATATATATAAAGGTGTATAAGTATGTGTAACTATATATACAGTTTGTCAGCAAACCATGTTGTCTTAACCTATAAAACATCTCCAAAAAACATAACTATTTTATACAAAAAAGCAGCTAAAATTCTAATCAATGACCTCAACATATCTCCCTTTGTTGACCTCCCCATCACCCATCTCTCTACTCCAATCAACAATGAACGCCTCTGCTAGAATTATCTACCAGACTCAATGCTTAGTGTCTGTCAATCTCTCCACTGGCTTCCAATAGCCTCCAGAATAAAATTTAAATCCTGACCCTAATATATAAGCCCCTAACAACAGTGCACCCCTTATACCTCTGCCCTCGTCTCTAAATACTAACCCCAAAGGCTTTCTTCACTCTAGTAATCCGCTTATTTCTCCTCCTCTCGTTATCTCATTTACTGAAAACTTTCAAAATCTTACTTAAACACACATCTATTTAAAGAAGCTCATTACCTTCAGCCTTAATATGCACTACTGCGTATTGCTCACACACAAAACCTACAGTATAACACACACTGATCACTGCAGTCTGTTACATTCCTGTCTCACAGCCAAACCTTACCTTCTAGACTGTAAGCTCTTCAGAGTAGTGACCTCAAATCTGCTATACAAAACTATATATTGTATTTATACATCTACTTACTGTAGAACTGGTCTATATCCTTGTAATTTGCCAGTTGTATTCAGTGTACTTTCTTCTACTTTGTACATAGTGCTATGGAAAATGCTGTCACTTTATAAATAAAGAGTAATAATAGGTGTGCACCTCCTTGGCCTGGCAAAACACACCCCTGTGTCACACTGTGGCAAAGATGTTAGAGCACAGAAGCTTGACACAGGTAAGCAACTAATAATGCAGCATTGACTTGCTCTAAAAAATAATATTTCCCTGGAGTCTGAACCTTAATTATAACTTGGAAAAGAAAAGCAGTCCTTGAGAAAATATAATTGACTATCCCTGGATGCATCATAAAATGTATTAACAGAAGCTAAACAATCATAATATGCCTATCATGGAGGGGGTTGGAGAGTGTAATAGAAACTATATAAGGTATAAACACATGTTCAGCACATTGAATAAGTATTTTGTGTATCAAGAATTTTGTGATCTTTAAAAATACAACACAACTGCTTCTCTACACACAATGAAAACTCTGGGGGGGATTTGTCCCCCCTCGCAGCTCCTACACCCATGAAAAAGGAGCTATTCTGTAGAGCAGGCCCTGGTCCGTGAGAGTATCTGCTGGACCTCAGGAATAAGGAGGGAGGAAGAATCCCAACACATTAACCAGTGTTGGGCAAGTGGGCCGCCAACAGTCCAGGATTTTTGTTTGATTACAAAGTATTATTGTGATTGTTCCACCAGGGCTCATGCAGAGAGATGCTAAAATCCTGGCACCCGATTCAATTCCAAGCCTGCATCTTGCGGGATACAGGCCATATGTTTGCGGGCGTGCTGCGGGCTCCTGGTCGTCTCTGATTCCGGCTCTATTCAATTGAGCAAGGGGCACAAGTTACGGGCCGAGGCATGAAGCCAGTAAACCCCTCCCACAGCCGCAAACTGTTATTGGGCTGGCTGAGATGCAATCCGGAGTTGGAGTTTTTTTGCAGAGAGTGACAGAGAGTAGGGGAGTTGTGAGAGCAGTATATTGCAGTTTTGTTTATTTCCATTCATCTGATTAAGAATGTATACTTAATCCTTGATTACACATATTTACAGATTATACATAATAACAATACACATAAATTAAATAACACACATAGATACACATAGAGCTAGGTCACTCCATACTCACACACACCCCCATACCATCCCCCACACCCCGTTTCCCAACAGTTAATAAATACACATAATACACACATTTTTCCCCCTCACACATATATATAAAAAAACATATTTTTATTTAACCTTATATTACTTAAGGGATTTATATGGAGGGAGGAGAGAGGAGTAGGTAGAGGAGAGGGGAGAGGTGAGGAGGAGAGTGAGGTTGCCCTGTGGAGTGGTAGAGGAAATGAGGAGAGGCGTGGCGGAGGAGGAGGTGAGGAGTGGCTGAGGAGTTGGAGGAGCAGGTGGCGGAGGAGGAGAGTGGTGGAGTAGTGGTGGAGAGTGGGGGAGAGGAGGGGAGTGGAGAGGAGGGGTTGGGTGGTGGTAGGGAGGCCCTAGCAAGAGGCACATCTAGAGCAGGGACAGAGGGGGGGGGGCCTGATCCCCGGGGGGTGGTAGTTCGGGGAGGTGACAGGCCTCAGGGACAGATGAGGGAGCTCAGGATCACAGTCGGGAGGGCAAGAGTCTAAGGACAAGCACAGGGCCCTCAATTACAAGCACCAGGAGAATGTGGTCCTCCTTGTTGCCATCCATGGCCGCTTCGTGATCCTTGCAGAGGGGGAGGGAAGTCAGGCCATGGCGTGGAGGTAGGAGGTAGCGGCCGATGTAACAGCAGTGGGCACAGCACAAAGGAATGTGAGGTCCGTCAAACAACATTTTGATGACATCAGTGCCAAGTTGAGGAGGATGATGGCCAAGGAGGCCAAAGCAAGCTGCAGCACCAAGTGAAGTGGTGGCCCCCAAGTGACTGTGTGATACAACGAGTGTGAGAGGGTGGCCAAGGACTTTATCAGCCAGGTGCCTGCCACTGGAGCTTAAGGCCTGGTGGCCCAGCAGGACCCAGCCTCCATGTCAGGTGAAAATCACATACACCAACATGCCACCACATGTACATTACACACACGACAAATGTACATAATGACCAACAAAGACACTGACATGTCAGCTCTATGGAATTAACAAGGGTTAGATGGATGCATCATGAAATCCATTCCTGAGCACAACAACAGTAATCAACCAATAGAGAGTCCATGTATTGGTGTGCCCACTGCAGCGTAGGAAGTTACAGACCCCAGCCGGAATCAAAATAGCGTTAGGAGCGAAGAACAATTAAGATCAAGAACCAAAGAATAGATCACATCTAGCAAATGATAGCTAATTAGGAGAATCATCCAGGTTCAAGCCTAGATATCAGATAATTAGGAATAAACACAAAACAATATATTATTCATCATACTAACAACATATACCTTTCTTTTCTCTCTTTCAGCATCAATGAGGTCTGGGTCCAGTGGTGAGCCAGAGGCGGTGGGTCGGCTCCATTGGAGCAGGAAGTCGAGGAGCGAGCCCTCACCCAGCAGGAACCAGGGCAGGGGGAGGAGGAAAGAAGAGGATGCAAGGGCTCTGGTTCAGAGGAGGAGGATATCATCTGGCTAGTGGCGTCACCAGCAGGACCAGCAGCTGCACTGGCACCATTTGACCCCACTGTCCCTCTCTTCCAGAGACTGAGCTTGTCACCAGGGCCCTGCTACTGGAGGGACCAGTCGGGCTTGACCCCATCTCCTTCTCCCCTAAGCGGTGCCAGCGACTGGCCACCACCACCAGGCCCATCACTGACACCACCACCCCCATAGGAAGGCGAGGAGGCACCATCTGATGACAGAATCATACCTGGCCTGGAATCATACCTGCTCAGGATATGCAGCGCTCTGGTCCCCAGCCCCGCCTCCTCCACCCCGGAGGCCTCCCCGGTCACCTGCAGCCCAGCCTCTCCTCTCCTCCCTCCATGCCTCCTCAAAGGACACCGCCACCAGCACAACTACCACTGTTATTGCTGCTGCCTACTGGGGGGATGCCCCCCATGCCCTCCCCACCAACACCAAAGAGATGGGGAATTGGGGCCCTGTGGCTAAACAGAGGAGGACCTAGCGGCTGCGCATACAGTTCTGCCTTCTCACCAGCACTCCTTAGTGACAATCTATTGGTCCAAATGTTAACAAAATCTAGCTTGGCTACAGAGTCTTGGATCTTGGCCTATGTGATGGTTATAATTTGTATATTTGGATGGCTACATCCCATCACATGGTCCATGATCTTCTTCTCTGTGGATATGTAGTGTTCTGTGTAACATTTCACCAATTGATAGTCACTGAGCAATGCTGTTGAGAAGAGATGCTGGAGTCCCTATCTTTTTTAAGGCCTTATTTTGTAGGTGTTATGTTTTTGTTTTGATTTAGGTACAATTCAGGTTTTCCCAGTGCCTCTCGGGTAGACATTCCTTCAATGACACCTGCCCTTAACATGTAGCTCCACATCCACATACCTATTGACATGATTGTTGTTAGCTTAAATGTAGACTAATTCCACTATGGTGGAGGACTTGCAAAGTCTCACAATGGCATGTTAATGACAGCCAGCATTAATATATGCACTAGTGTAGCATGTGATCCTGACCTCAATATCAGTCTGAGAACAGATCCTTGGGTCTGATGTAAGTAACATTGGATCTGGCTGCTGACCTTTGTGTCCTCTCTGTATTAATGGGTATTTCCCCCTATTGCTGATATCATGAGTATCCTTTAACATGTGCTAACACCTGTATAGCTGATGGATGTGATGTCAATGATGATGAACAAGATCAGATGGAGAAGGTGATAGTGCACCTTGACCACTGACGCTGGTCACAGCTAAGCCTTTTTTGTGAGATGACACATCATTATTAATCGTCATGGTCAGTGAGTTATCCTAAGAACTAGCTAATGGTTAATAATGCTTGCAGATGGAAATCAGGCGAGTTAGTAAATTGTTACAGTTACAGTATTTAGCACTGTACTGTACATGCATGTTTTTTTTTTTTTTTTTTTTATCCTCTGACTTTTCATTTTTTAACCACTTTTTTTCAGATTTTTGTTTTGGAAACACACTGTATGTGTGAAAATGGATTGGATTACACAGTCCAGAGGTTGAATCATCTGTTTAATTAAGCAGATCTAGACAAGTTGTAAGTGCTATGCACATTTATGGTTTCTTCAATTAAATGCAGTGATTTGTGATGATCCTTATTTTCATCAGATTCCGGTTGCAGTGGTGTAGTGACCACATGTGACCCTGGTAGGTGCTATGCATCATGCTTATTCTAGACTATGACATTACCCCCTTTATTTATCCCCTTTTTTCCCACAAGCCTCCTGTTCTTCCGGAATCCGCCCACACCACACCCATGATACTAATGCACAGTCTTGTACATTTCTGATTGTGCTCTGTGTATGAAATAAAGATTTGTTATCCTGTTCTCACCGTGTCAGTGTGTTTTCAATGGTTGGGGTTTTGGGACATCCACATACATCCCATTTGTGTCACATTCCTATATCAGTAAGCTAATGATCCCTAGTTACTATGCAATTGGTTAATACATCTAATAGCAATAATAACAATAATAATAGTAATAATATCATGAGATATCATTTAATCACATATTATAATTGTTGAACTCCGATCGCCTTAGGCTACAAGCACTTGACAAATGCGGGACTTAGAAAAAATAAATACGAGACACGGGACTTACACGGGAAAATATGAGATAGGAAAAATTCAAAGTTAACAGCCGACCTGCGAAAAGCAAAAAACACAAAACACATAAAAAAGAAAATACAACAAAAAATTCACACACAGCACGGTGGAACAGCCAGGATGTCTGGGAGTGAGGTGGAAGGCGAATTTTAAGTCCATTTTGCTGAGTTTCGCCACTTGAAAATTGGCTAAGCAAAAAAAAAAATTACGGGCAAAAAAATGAAAACGAGGCTACACGACTCTGGACCGGCAACCGCGTACCACTTTTACAAAGGACGGAAAAATGCTTGCAAACCGCGTAGCACATAGACAAACAAAGCTATGTTACAATCCACTGGTTTGCCCTCACGCACGCAGCCTATTCCTAATGCACAGTTGGAACATTCATAAAATTATCTCCTGAGGGCAGCAATAGTCCAACTGGACATTATATGATGCAGGGCAATAAAAAGAGATTGTTACCTCTTCAGGCTATTGATTGTTACATATATTAATTACAAAAAAGTAAACTATATTAATTTATTATTCAATTAGTTCATTAATTAGTATTTACAAAAATATAGAGAGGAGCCAAAGGACACACGAGGAGAGGCTCGCAATGAGCGCCGAAGGTTCTTAGAGTATAAAAAGCTTAACATTGTGTGCCAGACAGCATTACCATGGCTTCAAATTTTATTGACCGTCATTTTTTGACGGGCAAGTCGCTAATAATATATATAATATATAATAATAAAGGTTAATGCACATGCAAAGTCCAGTTTGTGATACTGTTAAGTATGAACATTCCCCTGAAGGCCTGATAACAAAATGACAGGTGATAATGTGAATTGATTGATAGCCACACTTAATGTCACCAAATGATAATAGGTATACATCTTGGAACATGGCCACCAGTAATGGCGTGGGACATTCCAGGATGGGTTTAGCGGAGATGGAGGTGAGTTGGCTGTTCCTCCCCGTGCCTCTGCACAGCCTCCATGTGTTTTTTAGGCCCTCCCTGATGGGTTAGTAGATTAGTGTGGTGTACATTCCAATGGTCCCCTTCAGGATTGCTAAGTGGTGGTGGTGTTGACGGGGCTAGTGTACCTGAACGAAGCTGTGAGCTATACCATGTGGGGCCACTTTAGGTGGGAAAGTCAGAGCAGAGATGACAGACAAATCAAAGTCCACTAGAGAAGAAACTGGCAACCCACTCCAGTATCTTTGGCATGCAAAGCTTGTGGATAAGCACATACAGAGACATAAGTAAGTGTGCTGTAGTCCATTGGGTCACAGAGAGTAGGACACAACAGAGGGACTGAATAACCATAAATAAAATGTTCCCCCGGTACTTGATATATGCCATGTGGCAGCGTAATTGTCCACTATTCTCCCCCCCAATGTAGATGTGATGAGGAAGATGTTTATACGATGATCTTTGTATTTTTAGGGTGAACATTAGAGCCTCTGTGAGTGAGAAAGGGTTAATATGGCAGCCGTTTTCATGTATTTGTTTTGCAATTTAATGAGGTAGTGTGTCTTTAATAGCTTTCAGCATCTTGCAGCATGACTTTTCATATTGTCATAAGCATAACCATTATAAGCTATGAGAAAAACCTTTTTTTAAAAATATTTGATAGTTGGGACTGGTTGTGCAAGTAATTGTAATGCCTTGCGTTGCTTTGGTCATATTTTAAAGTGCATTGGTGTGTTTTTATTGTGTTTTGCAATGTTCCAAACTAGTCTGTAAACCCTTTGCGTGTCCTATTTGGAACTCATAAGCTTTGGGCCGACATTTGCCTTTTGCAGGCTTGATTGCGGGTGCAGTCTTGAGCGATTGTTTCAATTAAATAGCGATCGTAACTCTTGCGGACGTGAAAGATCAAAGGCTCTGAGAGGCTGTAAGTTCCATGTTTAACAACCGCAAGGATTTCAATACCGTAACCCGTAACCCGTTTGGAGCCAGCAAAAAACGCCAATTGAATAGCAAATTAACTTATGGCCTCACTTACGGGCTACAGTAACTTACGATTGCTCAATTGAATGAGGCTCCTAGTCTGTTGGTGGCCTTCATAGGACTGAGTTGCCCACCACTGCTTTAAATATACCACTACCATTAGTCATTGTTATAGATAAATAATTGATGAACTTATCTGCAGTTAAAATGTACTATATTCAAATCAAATGACAATTTAGTGTGCCCCCTGTAATAAAAATGTTCTGGATCTCCAAGCCACTGATCTAAAATCTAGTTAGAATTAGTTCCTCATTTATTTTTTATTAATCTTTTTCCACACTTTTGCCAAAACATAATTGTTGCCGTCTGCACTTAACCATCGGTTACAGTGAGTCTTAGTGAGGTGCCCACACAAATCGTGTTCAGACACTGCAAAAGATAACATTGGTTTCTGAATGACAAACAAGTGTGTGGGAGTATTTTTTTTGTTTTACTTTCCATCATCAAAAGCATTAAGGTTCTGTGGAAAGTAAACAAGTAAAAACAAAGCAAGAAAGGCACACACAGCATAAACTGGAAAGAATACAAATTCAGATGGATTAGCAACACCACAATCATCCTAATAACCCATATGGTCAATAAATAAAACAATACATCTCACAATATAGATACATGTAGGCTTCCTGCTGCTCTTGGTCCACTAAGATGTATGTTTTTCATTGTTGTTGTTGCCTATGCTTTTTTCTCAGATCCTACCTCCTCTGAGTACAACTAAGAGTATAATTAGGCAATAAAAATGTAAAAAAAAAAGTTCTGAATTAGGAAAATAATTATACACGTGAAGCTCCTGTAAGCATCCAAGATCTAATGAATGTTGCAATGTATGAGAGGGGATGTTTACATTTCTGCAGAAGCAGGGCTTGGAGTTATCGTTAAAAGCTGCTTGCCTCTGAGTATGTACAGGGGAAGGGAATAGATGTCAAATTTTAAAAACTACAATGATGTAACAAAATTTTTTAATTCCAGTGCCAAATTTACTTGCAAATTAGATCAGCAAACAACACCAGCAGGTATGGAGAAGACTTTGAAAGCTGCCCCAACCCTGGAGCCAATATCTTTATTAATATTAGTACTGTATATGTGTTATTATATCTGGGGACATAGATTTATTTCTATCACATTTTCAAACCAAAACAAATGTTTGCTATATACTGCTTCCTCCTACTCACATGTCTCATGCCTTTCATGTCTCCCAAGTTCTGTTTCATTCCTATTCCTCTCTCTTCCTGTTCTTTCTGCCCTCATACCATGTTTTTCATTTTCTTGCAGTGCCAAATTTACCTGCAAATCAGGTCAAATACCCCTGTGAAATTTTGAGAGCAGTTCCCTCCCTCCCTGCCCCTCACCCATCTGACTCTATTCAGATTATAGAGCCATAAAAATCACCTGACGTTCCTACTCTCAGATTATACTTCTCACCACTAAGGGTCAGACAATTTATTACACACAAGAGCCTCTTATCTCAGATCCTTCCCACCAAATAATAATCTTTCTAACTTTCACTTACTTCCTGACCCTTTTTACTCTTCCATTTCCATTATTGATTATAAGTAGCGAGTTTCCAATCTTGTAGGGTGCTTTGGAAAAATCACTTTCTATAAAGATTCTAAGCTCAAAACAGGGCCCCTCATTTTCTGATTTGTTAATGCTGTATTTTCCTTATTCTTATCCCCTGTACAGCGCTACAGAATATGTTGGTGCAAGACAAATAAAAGTTAATAATAGTTATAATAATAATAATAATAATAATAAAAGTAAATGCTTCACAGTCATGGCCAGATTACCCATTAGGTCAACTAGGCAGCCACCTAGGTCTCTGCTTGGTTTCATGCATATGAAAAATGCCACATGATCACAACTGTGATCTATTTGAATGCATCTGATACCCCAAATACCTAATGTAATATAATCTGGTAAAGTTTTAAACATGTACCAAATTTGATGTATGTAGAGATGATTAAGAATTTGTTTTCAAGTATGTACTGTGCGACAGGCAAACATTTAGAATATTAAAAATACCATATAGAAAAAAAATTGACCACAGTGTCCCTCTAAAAGACCATTCTAGGAAAGTCAAATTTAAAGGAAGAATTACATAGTTACATAGTTACATAGTATTTAAGGTTGAAAAAAGACTTTCAGTCTATCAAGTTCAACCTTTTAAGATCTCCTCTGATATGCAATATGAGGATTAACTATTAATTCATTAGTTGTTAATTAATTATTAATCAATTATTTAATGTTTTTTTATTTTTTATTATTATTAATTAGTCCAGAGGAAGAAAAATAGAAAAAAAAAAAAAAAACACAAGCGAGACTTAGCCAATTGTCTCAAAGGGAAATGTAAAACAATTGGATCAATACTGTCTCTCTAATTATCCATGATAACCCTGAATTCCCTTTTTAATTATAAATAAATCTAGTCCCCTTTTAAAGTTATCTATCGAATCCGCTGTCACCACCTCCTCTGGTAGAGAATTCCACAGATTAACCACCCTTACTGTGAAGAACCATTTTCTTTCTTTGAGGTGGAATCATTTTACTTCTAACCTCAAGGGATGTCCTCTTGTCAGTTGAAAACCTCTTGGCACAAAAAGCTCCCTTGACAAATCTTTATACTGACCCTGGATGTATTTATATAAAGTAATCATATCTCCTCTTAGACGCCTTTTTTCTAGAGAAAATATGTTTAATTTGGTTAGTCTTTCTTCATACCCTTAGTCCCTCCATTCCCCTTATTAGTTTTGTTGCCCTTCTCTGTACTTTTTCCAGCTCTAAAATGTCCTTTTTATGAAGTGGTGCCCAAAATTGTACTCCATATTCCAAATGAGGGCGTACTAGAGATTTGTATATTTGTATAATTGAGCATATTATAAAAAAAATAAATTGATTTATTTTTAAAATGTGTTTTTTTATTCAACGTGACTCCATTTGTGGCTCTGATCAAGCACTACATTTCTCCTTTGCTGCTGAGTCACTCTTGGAATAACAATGGGATACACCCCCACGCGGTGATTAGCTGAAGACATCTGCGCCTTCCCATTGGCTGTAATACTGATTGACATTGACAACAGCCAATTAGAAGGCGCAAATGCCTTCACCAATCAGTATGTGGGGCTGTTTTCCATTGTGATTGGCTATTGTCAGTGCAACCAATCAGAATGTGCAGATGCCTCCAGCCAATCACCCTGTGGTGGTGTATTCCATTGTGATTGGCTGAAGGCATCTGCGCCTTGTGATTGGTTTAAATAAAGATTGACAGGTGCATTATCCAATCAGGTGCATCCCTTTCTGATTGGCTCACACATTGGCGCCTCCTGATTGGGGGAATTTGATAGACAGCGTTTTCAACCAATCAGAAGGTGCCATTGCCTATTAGCGTCGGGGATGTCCGTGAGTGCGGATGTGTGTTCTTTTTTTTTTTTTTTTTAGAGCGCGGTTCCAGGGCGGGTCAGAAGAGGAGGAGGCTGGAGACATCGCGGGGAGGTAAGAACAATGTAGATTATGTTTATTTTATTTTGTTTTTATGGTTATGTATGTGTATTAATGTTATGTTTTTTTTAACAGGGGCTGCAACGGAGAAGAATGACGGGACATGCTGGAAAGGTGAGTAGAATATTTAGAATGTTTAGAATGTTTATTTATTTACTTTAAATGTGTTGCACTCATTTTTTTTTCCCTAGGTGGCTGATCTGAAGGGACATGCAAAGGTAAGTGGTCTTAATTATTTTATTTTAGCTTAGAATTAGATTATTTTGTATATAGATAGCATTTATTGTATGTTAGCTAGGGGTATGTGTTTTATATAGATAGCATAGCATGTATTGTATATTAGATTGTGGTATTTATTTAGATAGATTGGTGAATGTATATTTATTAGATAGATAGTATTTTTTGTATATTACATAGATTGTGTGATGTATATTATATAGATAGGATGTATATTAGATTATGGTATTTATTTAGATAGATTGGGGATGTATATTAGATAGATAGGATGTATTGTATATTAGATAGGAGTGTATTGTTTTGTATTTCATTGTATTTGTATTGTATGCATTTGTATTGTATGTATTTCCTTTTCAGGTGTGTAATTTTTATTTTATTTTCTGTAGTGGGGGAGGGGGTTGTAATGTGTTTTTTTATTTTCTGTAATGTTCCTTTTTTTATTTTTTGTGACTTAGGTTTTTTTTTCCTGTAATGTAGATTTTTTATTTTTTGTGATTTAGTTTTTTTATTTTATGTAATGTAGATTTTTTATTTTTTGTGATTTTGGGCTTTTTTATTTTCTGTAATTAGAGTGGTGGGGGTTATTAGGGGGTAGGTAGGTAGTGTAGGTGTTAATAGGTAAGTGTAGAGGGTGTTTAGTTGATATTTAATGTTTTATTGGGGGGTTATAGTGCAGTGTTGTGTTTATACTTAGTGTCATGATGGTCCTTGCGGACCGTCATGGCACTTATGTGGTTAATGTTGGGTTGTAACAGGCCCATAATGGTCTTAATATACCCTTATGGGACTGATGGGGTTAAATAGAGGCTTATGAGGGTCTGTATGGACCCCCATGAGTGATAGGGTTAATTAGTGGTTTATGGGGGTCTGTATTGACCCCCAAGAGTGACAGGGTTAATTAAGGGTTTATGGGGGTCTGCATTGACCCCCATGAGTGCCAGGGTTATTTATGGGCTTATGTGGGTCTTTATTGACCCCCATGAGTAACAGGGTTAATTATATGTATTATGGGGGTCTGTATTGACCCCCATGAGTGACAGGGTTAATGAAGGGCTTATGGGGGTCTATATTGACCCCCATGAGTGACAGGGTTAATTAGGGGTTTATGGGGGTCTGTATTGACCCCCATGAATGAGGGGGTTAATTAAGTGGTTATGGGGGTCTGTATTGACCCCCATGATTGACAGGGTAAAATGAAGGACTTATGGGGGTCTATAGTGACCCCCATGAGTGACGGGGTTAATTAATGGTTGATGGGGCTCTGCGTGATAGTGTATATATATTTTTTTATAACGGGTCCTTTAAGGACCTTTTCGTAATGCAATGGTTAATGTGGGGTTAATGCATGTCTCCGAGCTTGTCTCCGAGCTTATTTGCGGACCAAACTGAATCCTGCGCTTCGCGAGGGATGCAGTTCTTGCAAGCTCGCTTTGCGAGCTCCCAAAGCGCGATTCGTAGTTTGGCAACTATTATATGTGATATTCAATTCTCATTCTTCACGTGCATTGCGCCTTTTAAAACAAAACCCAAAAAAAAACTTTTGCCTAGAGGACCTTTAAACACTTATTTAAATAAGTTTGACTTATTGGTGTTACCCTGTTTTCTACTTTATAACTCTTTTTACACTATACAATCTTTCCATCTTGTACTTTTCATCCATGGATTTGTCAAAGAAGCCGTCTATTTATAAGAGTGTCTTCCCCCGGATTAACTTTTCAACATTTGTATTAAACATTGTGATGTCTGGTTCTGCCAAACTGCACTATTAATAATTTTGGGTTGAATAAAAACTGTTCTCGTAACTCATGTTATACAGTTAAAATAGGTTCTAATTGATTGCAATTTGTAAACTTCTTATTGCATGCTAATAAATTGATGCTTGGATTTATGTCACTATACTGCAGACGTGTAATGTGACTCCCATCATTACATTTAATGAAGACAGTTTGCTTCAGTAAATTGAATTTGTCTTCAAATAGAAACCACTTGACTCAGTTTTACTTAAAGTGAAGTTGACAGTGGAGGAATGTTTTCTGTTTTTTCTCTACCAGGATAATATTGCAATGCTACTTTATATGTATTCCAGTGAAAACCTCCACTTGGTTATTTAAAATTGATATCGTTCATCACAATTTACAGTTTAGTTTTGCTGAAAAACAGTGGAAGATAACTGTGTTTCCCACAATGGCTTTGTGGATTGTTGCTTATGAAAATACCAGGTTAAATACATTTGTAAGGTATAAAATCAAGTTACATCATAACAAACGCACTTCAGACACACACACTACGGGTTCGTTTTCAGGAACTCGGACAGTGCAGGGTAAAATATATATATATTTAATTGCTATAATATAGCTGTACTGGTCAATGAAACTTGTTAGGCATGCCCTGAAACATTATAGATACATTAATAACGCACAACTGCTGTAAAAGTTTGGATTTAAAATAAACCTTCTCTTCAGGGAATTCTTGAAAACCTCATCAACAGTATTTCCCTGCTACAAGTTACTTATATTTGTTTTCTTTAAAGGAATATAAGTATGGAGGTAGACCTTGAATGGGCTCCCTGGTGGTCCAGTGGTTAGGATTCAGTGCTTTTACCACTGTGAACTGGGTTCAATTCTATGCAGGGTTGGGCCTGGTCATTACTTGGATGGGAGACCACATAGGAATACCAGTAGCTCTATGTTGTAGCCCACTGGATAAAGAACAGGTAACCCACTCCAGTATCTCTGCCATGATTTCAATTGGACCAGCATGGTGTGTTGTGGTCCATGAGGGCACAGTGAGTTGGACACGACTGCGCAACACAAACACACAACCTTGAATATAAGTTGTGTGAGTTTTCAATCTTGTTAGGGAAAGCACTGTGTTTGTTTGATTTGAAGCTCAAAGACAGGGCCCTGTAATGTGTTAATATTGTTTTTGACTTGTAATTAACCCTGTTTAAAGATATGTAATATGTAGGTGTGTTGCAAATAAAGGATAATAATCACATATATAGTTGAAATGTTGGTCACGCAATGTTAAATGTTGCACCTCCCCAAGGCTCCTCATCCCCGGCTGCAATGAGCACCACTGTGTACTATCCTCTGTCTCTCACATCTCCCCTCTGCCTCTGCAGTGCCTCCTCCCTCCCCCTGGTGTCGCTGTGGTTTCCCGTCCTTTCTCGCCCCTCCTCCTTCTATCTATTGTTTGTCGGGTGTGTGTGTGTGTCGGGCATCCCAGTCCTAGCGGTCAGGGTGGCACAGGAGGCGGCATGGCTCGGGAGCTCCCCCCGGGATCAGCACGGAGAGAGGTGGCATACAGCCCCGGGCCTCTAGCAGGTGAAACACCACAAGGACTCACAGCACCCCGGCTGTGCCACCCCCCGCCTTGCGCAAGGTACAGGAGGAGCCATAGTGCAGGGGAGGGCAGTGGGAGGAGTAGAGACGCTCGCGGGCCCCAGACGCCCCCACCACGCTGCCCACCCCAGCAGAAAAACCCGGCTGCCGCAGGCCGGGCAGGCCAGTTGGCGCAGCAGAGGCTGGGGACCCACGCCAGGCCCACAACCAACCGCACAGGAGTCCACAAGCCACCCTGTGCCACCCAAGGGTCGGACAACCCGGACCCCCAGGACAAGGTGGGGGTCATGAGGAACACAGGGGAGGGACAGGGGGGAAAGGGTGGAAAGAGACAGAGGAGAGGGAGATCAGGGCATAGAGACACAGGGGAGGGAATAGAAGGGGAAGAGACATAGGAGAGGGGGGAAAAGACAGGGGAGGGAGAGGGGGGAGACACAGGAGAGCAGGGGGGAAAGGAGATACTCGCAATGAGCGCCAAAGGAGTCCACAGTCGGGAGGGCAAGAGGCTAAGGTCAAGCACAGGGCCCTGAACTACATGCTCCAGGAGAATGTGGTCTTACTTAGTGCCATCCGTGGCCGCCCTGGGATCCTTGCAGGGGGGGGGAGTCGGGCCAGGGCCTAGGGCCCAGGCATGGAAGGAGGTAGTGGCTGCGGTAACATCAGTGAGCATGTGAGATTGTCAAGCACCATTTTGATGACATCAGGGCCAAGGTGAGAAGGATGATGGCCAAGGGGCAGAAGCATGCTGCAACACCAAGTGGTGGCCCCAAAGTGACTGTGTGCTACAATGAGTAGGGTGGCCATGAACCTTCTAAGCCAGGTTCCCGCCACTGGAGCTTCAGGCCTGGTGGCCCAACAGGACCCAGCCTCCATGTCAGGTGAATATGACATACACCAACATGCCACCACATGTACATCACCCACACGATACATGATGACCAACAAGACACTGACATGTTAATGGAATTAACAAGTGATAAATAGCTGCGCCAGGACTTGACCCCACTATCCCCCTCTTCCAGAAACTCAGCATCTCGCCATGGCCTTCCTACTAAAGTGATCAGATGGACTTGACCCTACCTACTCCTCCGTCAGCAGTGTGTCCGTCTGGCTGCCACCACCACCACCAGACCCACCAACACCACCGCCGTTATTGAGGCAATCTCCAGCCGTGCCACAGACCCTCCCTACTGGGCCACCACCACCGCCACCTCTTCACCAGGCCTCTCCCCAGGGACCTTCCTCCCCACCACCAAGCCAGGCTGCGCAGGTGGTGATGCTCTCCCTCATGCGACAGCAGATGGAGTGTCTCCGTGGGATCCAGGCCAACATCTCCGCTAATCATGCGGAGGTCATACACAGCCTGGCCAGGCGCAATAGGGAGGAGAGGAGGCACCACCTAATGACTGAATCGTACCTGGCCGCACTGCTCATGATGGGGGTGGACTAGAGCACATTCCGGGAAGTGACTGCAGATGCCATGCGAGCCCCGCCTCATCCACCACGGAGGCATCCCCTGTCCACCGCAGCCCGGCCCCTCCTCTCCTCCCCCCATACCTCCACCACTGCAGGTGCCGCTGCCTCTAGGGGGGATGACCCTCCTGCCCCCCCCCCCCCCTGCGCATATGTTTGTTCCTTCTCAACAGCACTCCTCAGTGACAATCTATTGATCCAACGTCAACCTAATCTAGCCTGGCTACAGAGTCTTGGATCTTGGACTATGTGATGGTGATATTTTGTATGTAGATAGCTACCTCCCCTCACATGGTCCATGATCCTCTTCTCTGTTGATAGGTAGGGTTTTGTTTAACATTTCACCAATTGGAATGCTGTTGAGAAGAGATACTGCAGTCCCTATATTTTTAAGGCCTTATGCTCAATGTTGTTTTTTTTGTTAGGCAATATTCAGGTCCATAAAGGCATCTTCTGTATCTGCAAGCATTGTGAAGGAAATATATTAAATAATAATAACTAATTAAGATTTTCCCAGTGCCTCTCAGGTAGTTATTGCTTCAATGACAGCTCCACTTAACATGTAGCTCCCACAACATTAAATCTATAATATATCCAGATATGTACGACAAGATTGTTATTAGGTTATGGGTACCTCCCATCACATGGTCCATGATCCTCTTCTCTGTGGACATGTAGAGTTCTGTTTAACATTTCACCAATTGATGGTCACTGAGGAATGCTGTTGGGAAGAGATGCTGCAGTGCCTATATTTTTAAGGCCTTATGTGTAATGTTGTTTTTTTTGTTAGGCACAATTCCAGTCCATTAAGGCATCTTCTGCATCTGCAAGCAATGTGAAGGAAATGCATTCATTGTAAGATTTCCCCAGGGCCTCTCAGGTGGACATTGCTTCTATGACAGCCCCCCTTAACATGTAGCCCCACAATTTTAAATCTATCATATGTAAGACAAGATTGTTGTTAGTTTAAATGTAGACTAATACTGCTATTGCGGTGGACTTGCAGAGTCTCACAATGGCATGTTAATGACAACCAGCATTGATATATGCACTAATGCAGCATGTGATCCTGACCTCAATATCAGTCTGAGAACAGATCCTTGTGTCTGATGTAAGTGACATTGAATCTAGCTGTTGACCTTTGTGTCCTTTCTGTATTAATGGGTATTTTCCCCTATTGCTGATATCATGGTTATTATTTGGCATGTGCTAACCCCTGTATAGCTGGTGGATGTGATATCAATGTTGATGAACAATATCAGATGGAGAAGGTGATAGTACACCTTGACCACTGGTGCTGGTCACAGCTAAGCATTTATTGCGAGATGACACATCATTATTAATGGTCATGGCCAGTGAGTTCTCCTGATAACTAGCTAATAGTTAGTAATGCATATGGAAGTCAGGTGAATTAGTATATTGTTACAGTATTTAACACTGTACTGTACATGCATGTCTGTTTATTTTTTATCCTCCTCCGTCTTTTTTTTTTTTTACCACTTTTTTCAGATTTTTATTTTGGAACACACTGTATGTGTGAAAATGGATTGGATTACACAGTCCAGAGGTTGAATTATCTGTTTCATTGAGCAGATCTAGACAAGTTGTAAGTGCTATGCACATTAATGGTTTCTTCAATTAACTGAATTGATTTCTGATTATTAGATTCCGGTTGCAGTGGTTTAGAGATGCTATGTATCATGATTATTCTAGACTATGACATAACCCCTTTTAGCTATCCCCTTTTTTCCAACAATTGCCTCTTGCTCTCCCGGGATCCGCCCACACCACACCCATGTTATTAATGCACAGTCTTGTCCATTTATGATTGTGCTCTGTGTATAAAATAAAGCTTTGTTATAGCATTATCACTGTGTCAGTTTGTTTTCAATGGTTGGTGGTTATGGGACATCCACACACATCCCATTTGTGTCACATTCCTATATCAGTAAACTAATGAGCCCTTGTTACCATGCAATGGGTAATGCTTATTATAATAACAAAAATAATAGTAATAATATAATGAGATACCATATAATTATATAATATTTGATAATGAAGGGTTAATACACATGCAAAGTCCAATTTGTGATACTGTGAGTACCAACATTCCCCTGAAGGCCTGATACCAAGATGACAGGTGATAATGTGAATTGATTGATAGAAAAACACTTAATGGGAAGTCACCAAATGATAATGGATATACATCTTGGCACATGGCCACCAGCAATGGTGTGGGACTTTCCAGGATGGGCGTAGTGGAGATTATCCCTGATGGAGGTGAGTTTGCTGTTGCTCCACATGCCTCTGCACAGCCTCCAGGTGTGTTTGCGGCCCGTCCTGATGGGTTAGAGTAGATTTGTGTGGTGTGTGTTCCCCTGGTCCCCTTCAGCATTGCTAAGTGGTGGTGGGAAAGGGGCTTGTGTACTGCAATGAAGCTGTGAGCTATACCATGTAGGGCCATTGTAGGTGGGCAGGTCATAGCAGAGAGGTCAGATAAATCACAGCCCACTGGAGAAGGAACTAGCAACCCACTCCAGTATCTTTGGCATGCAAACCTTATGGAAAAGCACAGGCAGAGACATAGCTAAATGTGCTGCAGTCCATACGGTCACAAAGAGTTGGACACGACTGAAGGACTGAACAACCAAATATAAAATGTTCCCCTGATACTTGATATATGCCATGTGGCGGTGTAATTTGGCCACTATTTGCCGTCCCAATGTAGATGTGATGAGTGAGATGTATATAAGATGATCTTTGTATTTTTAGGGTCAACATTAGAGCCTCTGTGAGTGAGAAAGGGTTAATATGAGTTAATGAGATAGTGTGTCTTTAATAGCTTTCAGCATCTTGCAGCATTAATTTTCATATTGGCATATACATGACCATTACAACCTATGAGGAAAATAAAAATGTTTTCAATACTTCATAGTTGGGAGTTGTGCAAGAGCTTATAATTCCTTCGATTGCTTTGGCCATATTTTAAAATGTATTGGTGTGTTGTTATTGTGTTTTGCAGTGTTACCAACTAATCTATAAACCCTTTGCGGGTCCTATATGGAACGTAAGCTTTGAGCCGCTATTTGAGGTTTGTGGGTTTGTGTGCGGTCTTGAGCGATTTTTGCAATTGAATAGCGATTTCCAATTTTAGCGCTCGGAAGTCTTGCAGCCGTGAAAGATCGAAGGCTTCGGGAGAGTGTACGTTCCGGGTTTAACCACCACAAAGTTTTCAAGCCCATAACACGTAATCCATTCGGAGCCCGCAAAAAGACACCAATTGAATAGTAAATTAACTAACACCCTCACTTACGGGCTAACGTAACTAACAATAACTCAATTGAATGAGGCTCCAAATTAGTAATATAATTGAATATAAAATATAAAAGCTAATTAACTACAGGCTGTTTTCAGGTGTAGCTCTTAAAATTAGTATGTTTTAAACATATGAATACAGTCATCATTTAATCAAGAGCAACACATCCACAAACAATGCACACTACATATTTATAGGACAACTTAAGTGTCAAATTTATAGTGTGCTCTTATGATGAACTTGACTTAATAATGTACAAAATGTTTTACAAAAATGTAAAATGTTTAAATGCAGCCTTTACTTTTTTGCTATTATATTAAATTTTGCTGTTATGGAGGAGGACTTTTTCTTTTGTTACGAACATGGAACCATGGGAAGAACCTTGGTTTATTATTATTATTATTAACTTTTATTTGTAACGCGCCAACATACAGATTAGACCTGGCTTCAATTTAAATTAAAGACTGCCGTCACAAATAGCTACTAAATATAAGTCTCAAAATAATCCATCCAGACTAGCCGACCAATGACACAAGTTTATAAAGATTTAATATTTTCTCTAAAATTTCCATAAATAGTATACAAATTAAAAAGAAAAAAAAAGTTTCTGTTTTTTTTACTGAAGTTGGAGCACATGACTTCTGTTTTCCTAGCAACTCACCAATAAAAACATTTAATGTATGAGAGAACAGCATATTTGTATTTTATAAAAAATAACACTATAATTTGCTGGTAATTATTGTTTTTAAAGGGTGGCACATGAAAATAGACCAACGGAATGCAACTTGTCTTTTTTAAAGATTGAGGGTTTTCAGAATGCGTGGATTTCAGCAGCAGTGTCTGCCAAAGAAAAAGGTTGACTTGGTAAAATCCGAAATAGCTTCGCCAGCTATAAATTATAGAGACTGGAGAGAAGAGAAGCTCCAGGAGCAGACGATGCTTGTGGGGAGATGACTTTCATCCAGCATGTAATTCAGAGTACTAGCAACAGACCATATGTTATTTGAGTGTGTATAAGTAGAATGGAATTTATAGAGGATGTGGTTTGTGTGGTGTCTCTACCTGGGCTTCAGCCTCGATGGGGCCATAGTCTTCATAATATGTCATCTGTTCTGGCCATGGGTTCTAGAACTGACTGTGAAGTATATGAGAAGACACGTTTGTGTTTCCAAATATATTATTCACAATAAATAAGAGGTTTCTCCTTGAAAATGTATTTCTCTTAAAGGTATATATAAGATTCCTGGGATTCAAATGTATGGTAAGAAATAGACAGTGATTATCATAAAAAATATTTGTTATATAGAAAATTTCAGTGTACTTAAAAAGTTATATGCAGGAAACTAAAATCCAGCTTTGCACACCCATGGGGAGCTTATATAACCAAGTATGCAGAGGAGAGCAGACAGGTACAGAGTTTAACCTTCCTAGTATTGAGACTTTATAGCACAGTCCAGAACCCCAGAGCTTGATACAAATGTATAAGCTGCCTGAGCCTCTTCCTAAACTGATCAAAGCAAATTATGAATTGTAACTCTTATTTTCAACTGTCAGAAATTACAAGACATTTTGTTAACTTCAAGGAAAGTGTTTAAATGTTTACTCTGGTATTTTATTATGCAAAAAATGTTTTCATACCCTACTGATTCTCCTCTATCGGATTCACTCATAATCCAGGAAATTTAGATATGCATTTAATTTGTGTAACACAGAACCAATCTCAGGTTCCAGGTTAATATTTGTTAAATGACTACTATATGATTTCAAAAATATATATGTTTGGAAATTTGTTGGATAATTAGGCAGGAAAAACATCATAAAGCTATATTTTCATTTTTTATATATATAGATGTCTCTGTTTGGTCCTGGGGGCATCCATGTTTCTATAGTGAAGGCTGTGCATTCTATAGTTTACCTTGCAACTGCCTTCTTCTGGGCATTTGTGGGTGAAATACTAAGCATTTCAATAATAAAACAAATCTCCTTTCCCATCTCTCCTCACCAACCCTCTATCCCTTAATAGATAACCAAGCTAGCAGGAGCAAGACACGATATACATTTCTGATTTACTTAAAAACTGATTTTAGGTTTATTGCCTGCGTACCTGTTAATACTTCAGAAACATGTGAAGTTTTTCCTGAACAACAGTGATTTAGCTATATATATTAAGAATCAGTTTACGGTATACTGTGGTCCATAGTAAGACAAACAACATTGCAATATACATTGTTTTTTCAACTATACAGTCTTCTGAGTGAATATTACTTGTGAAACAGCAGTTTTATACCTTTGTTTAGCTGCTGAGGTTCTGTTTGTGACACTGTTTCAAACTCCCTGGCATGCGTTAGCCTAGACGTAATGTACATTTCATCAACAGGAGGATTCTTTATCAAAATACTATTACAGTGCACAGATTACCCAGCGTGCTCAGTTCCAAGAGTATGTGGGAAAATTGATTTTGCTGGACCAGCGGTGGTGCAGCAAATCAGGTTAATCTGTTAAAGTCACCCGTTCACCTTACTGCCTACCTTAACCCTGTGTGCTCTTGTAATAAACACCAGGGCAAGAGGAGTAGCGTGAGGCTGTACAGGCCTGTGTGGGGCTGCTCAGGGATACCATCTGGGCACCTGATGACAGCGGAAGTGCGGGAGGGAGGCTGCCAGATTAATGAAGTCTTTGGATTATCCAGATGCTGGGTAATCTGTACCCTACCTGTATTAGTGTTAAATAATAAGAATATCTAGGAATAACCATGGAGTAAGATGCCAGAAGTTGTATTCTCGGAGACTAACTTCATTGACTGAGAAGAGGAGGACTAACATGCAATGTAACAAGCAGATATTGGAGTATTAAGCAGTGCACCATAGGCAATGTATATATCAGTATTAAAATATTTACTTATAAACACCTCCTAGACTTTTGCATTTTAGTGGCACTAAAATGTATCCTGCAAGTATGGCTTGATACCAAGTGACCGACAATCCAACTCTGGAAATCCAAGCTTACACAGTTCTTCCACCTAGATAGGAGATTGTCACTACAAGACATGGAATTGCTAGGAGATCAATTATACCTCACATGGAAGCCCTTCATAGAGTCTACATTACCTTGCCAACCTTCTGGCAAGTTGCATCCAATACTCCATTATCAGTGTGTCACTCTTGGTCAAAATGTGTCCTTTCCTCAAATCTTGTCTCCAAATACACCTACCTCTTTACTCTGCCCATGATCTCTCTTCCCCTATCATTACCGCCTTTCATGCCTGCATACAGGACTTCTCAAGAGCATTCCCCACTTCACTTCATTAGAATCTCCCCTAGACTTCAGATATTCACCTGTTCAGAGAAACATACCAGAGAAGCATACTCTTTAGCTCCATTAACTATTTCAAACAAGACTGTATATTATAGCTCTCTCACATCTTTTTCTTCTTAAAGCCTCCATCCATTAGGTAGTCCATCGACTGATGTTTTTACCAACTCTAATACCCCATAGATGAAAATGGACCTTATCTCTACCTGTACCAATGTATAGATGTGCCTTCATATGTCTTCAAATGTACTATCTTGCAAAATCAGATAAGCTGCTAATGCCAATCTAGTCTTCCAGTACCCAAGTAAGAGTCTTATATTACAAGGATGAGATTTATTGATTGCTTTCTCTGTTCAGACGTAGCTTTCCTATGACTGTTCATTCCTGTTTTGACCCCAATCGTATTGCCTCGACCCTCTGCACATAACCCTGACCAGTCTAACCACCTGATACTAAAGCTCAGATACTAAATCACAGCATGGCATTCCTATTCTTTACTTCTGTGCACCCATGGTGTTACATTTATTGTACACATTGCCCCTAATGGCCGCGCATTGCGTGATGTAAGCCGTGCATGCGTATTGCAGTACGGGCCGTGCATGCGCATAGTGTGGGCGCATGCGCATTGGTCAAATGGGCCGCGCAAGCGAATTGCTCGGAGGTGGCCCGCGCAGGTGCATTGCAAGTCGAAGAATGAGGGGAGACACAGGGAAGGAGGGGAAACAGAGGAGAGGGGAGAGACACAGGGCAGGGAGTGGAGTGGGGACAAACACCGGGCAGGGAGAGGAGGGGGTTGAGAGACACAGAGGAGGGAAGAGACACAGAGGAGGGGGAGAGACACAAAGGATTAAGAGGAGGGGGGAGACACAGGGGAGTGAGAGGACGGTGGGAGAGACACAGGGGAGTGAGAGGAGGGGGGAGACACAGGGGAGTGAGAGGAGGGGTGAGAGACACAAAGGAGTGAGGGGGGGAGACACAGCGAAGGGAGACGATGGAGGAAGAGACACAGAAGAGGGGGGAGACACAAAGGTGTGGTTGAGGATGGGGGTAGACACACAGGGGAGGGGGGGAGAGACACAGGGGAGAGAGAGGAGAGGGGAAGAGACACAGGGAAGTGAGAGGAGGGGGGAGAAGACACAGGGGAATGAGATGGGGGAGAGACACAGAAGGCGTGAGACACAGGGAAATGAGAGGGGGAGAGACACACAGGAGGGGGGAGACTCAGGGGAGTGAGAGGAGGGATAAGAGACACAGGGGAGGGAAATGGGGGGAACAGACACAGGGGGGGAAAGAGACATGGGGGAAAGAGACACAGGGGAAGGAGAGGGGGCAAGAGACACAGGAGCGGGAGAGGGGGTAAAAGACACAGGGGAGGGAGAGGGGGGGCAAGAGACACAGGGGAGGGAGAGGTGGGTAAAGTGACAGGGTGGGAAGACACAGGGGGGAGAAGGGGTAAAAACACAGGGGGGGATTGAGACACAAGGGAGAAAGTAGACAGAGGGAGAAACTCGCAATGAGCGCCAAAGGCGCTCATTGCGAGGCCAGTAAAGTAGAGAGGGAGAGGCTCCCATTGTGTGGCAAACAGTATTGCCAGGATTCACATTTTATTGCCGTCATTTTTGCCGGGCAAGTTGCTAGTTTAGTATTAATTATGCATAACAGCATGTTCCTTATTAGCATATGTTCATCATACAACACAGTGAATACATTTTTATCATCACAATACAGCCTTGTACCTTAATTATTCACAAATATGGCAATATAGATACTCAGTGTCATCATACAGTGTAGCATATCCATTATCATATCAATACATTATACAGAGCAGGGTCAAGCAATCGCCATTTTACTGTTCAGTCTATTATCAGTATAGATCTTTTCAGCTTATTTATACAGTGCAAACTGTTTATTATTAGTGCAATAATCTGCAATATTTACAGTGCAACATGATTATTATTGGTGTATGGATACTCATATCATTATACAGTACAGTTTGTGATTATCAGTGTACAATATACAAATCCCTTAATGGAAAAAATAATAGTGGCGTACTAAATGTACTGAACAACCTCGAATAAAACATAGTGTTTACATGAATGGAAGCAGGAATCTGAAAGAATACAATTCTTCTTAATATACAGTGGTTTCAGTCCAGGTTCAACATAATGTTTTGCGCTTCTGACCTGAAGATCTGGGCAGACGTCCTTATGAAGTAGACAAACAGTGAAAATAATTTAAAGGAATCACAGAAAAACAACATATGGTGAAGTATGTATAAACTTGTTTAATAGACACATAGCATATTATAATTGCAAGATATAGTTTGCTATAAAAACACACCATATATCTGAAGAAAATAAAAAAACTTCATCAAAGCCATTGAGTTTGAGGGTTATTTAGAGGTGACCAATTCAATGTATGAACAACACTCAATATATTGAGTAGGTCCCCTAAATCAAAATATTAGCACTTTAGTGTAGTAGAAATGCACCATTATTTAAGCTTAAAAAGGTTATAGGCCTCACCTATCCTGTTCTGTTCATCATCATACTGTGCACTGTGAGCATTATCAGTGTATGGATGCTCAGTATAATTATACTGTGCAGTGTGGGACCCTTATCAGTGTATGGATGCTTAGTATCATTATACTGTGCACTGTGAGCATTATCAGTGTATGGATGCTCAGTATAATTATACTGTGCAGTGTGGGACCCTTATCAGTGTATGGATGCTTAGTATCATAATAATGTGCACTGTGAGCATTATCAGTGTATGGATGCTCAGTATCATTATATTATGCAGTGTGGGATCATTATCAGTGTATGGATGCTCAGTATAATTATACTGTGCAGTGTGGGACCCTTATCAGTGTATGGATGCTTAGTATCATTATACTGTGCACTGTGAGCATTATCAGTGTATGGATGCTCAGTATCATTATATTATGCAGTGTGGGATCATTATCAGTGTATGGATGCTCAGTATAATTATACTGTGCAGTGTGGGACCCTTATCAGTGTATGGATGCTTAGTATCATTATACTGTGCACTGTGAGCATTATCAGTGTATGGATGCTCAGTATCATTATATTATGCAGTGTGGTATCATTATCAGTGTATGGATGCTTAGTATCATTATAATGTGCACTGTGAGCATTATCAGTGTATGGATGCTTAGTATCATTATAATGTGCACTGTGAGCATTATCAGTGTATGGATGCTCAGTATCATCATACTGTGCAGTGTGGGATCATTATCAGTGTATGGATGTTCAGTATCATTATACTGTGCAGTGTGGGATCATTATCAGTGTATGGATGTTCAGTATCATTATACTGTCCAGTGTGGGATGATTATCTGGTTATGGATGCTCAGTATCATTATACTATGCAATGTGGGATCATTATCAGTGTATGGATGCTCAGTATCATTATACTGTGCAGTGTGGGATGATTATCTGGTTATGGATGTTCAGTATCATTCTACTGTGCAATGTGGGATCATTATCAGTGTATGGATGTTCAGTATCATCATACTGTGCACTGTGAGCATTATCAGTGTACGGATGCTCAGTATCATTATACTGTGTAGTGTGGGATCATTATCAGTATATGGATTCTCAGTATCATTATACTGTGCACTGTGAGCATTATCAGTGTACGGATGCTCAGTATCATCATACTGTGCAGTGTGGTATCATTATCAGTGTATGAATGTTCAGTATCATCATACTGTGCAGTGTGGGATCATTATCTGGTTATGGATGCTCAGTATCATTCTACTGTGCAATGTGGGATAATTATCAGTGTATGGATGCTCAGTATCATTATACTGTGCAGTGTGGGATCATTATCAGTGTATGGATGCTCAGTATCATTATACTGTGCAGTGTGGGATCATTATCAGTGTATGGATGCTCAGTATCATTATAATGTGCACTGTGAGCATTATCAGTGTATGGATGCTCAGTATCATTATACTGTGCAGTGTGGGATCATTATCAGTGTATGGATGCTCAGTATCATTATACTATGCAGTGTGGGATCACTATCAGTGTATGGATGCTCAGTATCATTATAATGTGCACTGTTAGCATTATCAGTGTATGGATGCTCAGTATCATTATACTGTGCAATGTGGGATCACTATCAGTGTATGGATGCTCAGTATCATTATACTGTACAGTGTGGGATCATTATCAGTGTATGGATGCTCAGTATCACTATACTGTGCAATGTGGGATCATTATCAGTATATGGATTCTCAGTATCATTATACTGTGCAATGTGGGATCATTATCAGTGTATGGATGCTCAGTATCACTATACTGTGCAATGTGGGATCATTATCAGTATATAGATTCTCAGTATCATTATACTGTGCAGTGTGGGATCATTAATAGTGTATGGATGTTCAGTATCATTATACTGTGCAGTGTGGTATCATTATCAGTGTATGGATGCTAAGTATCATTCTACTGTGCAATGTGGGATCATTATCAGTGTATGGATGCTCAGTATCATTATACTGTGTACTGTGAGCATTATCAGTGTATGGATGCTCAGTATCATTATACTGTGGTATCAATATCAGTGTATGGATGCTCAGTATCATTATACTGTGCAGTGTGGGATCATTATCAGTGTATGGATGCTCAGTATCATTATACTGTGCAGTGTAGGATCATTATCAGTGTATGGATGCTCACTATCATTATACTGTGAAGTGTGGGATCATTACCAGTGTATGGATGCTCACTATCATTATACTGTGCAGTGTGGGATCATTATCAGTATGTGAATGCTGACTATCATTATACTGTGCACTGTGAGCATTATCAGTGTATGGATGCTCAGTATCATTATACTGTGCAGTGTGGGATCATTATCAGTGTATGGATGCTCAGTATCATTATACTGTGCAATGTGGGATCACTATCAGTGTATGGATGCTCAGTATCATTATACTGTGCAGTGTGGGATCATTATCAGTGTATGGATGCTCAGTATCATCATACTGTGCAGTGTGGGATCATTATCAGTGTATGGATGCTCAGTATCATTATACTGTGCAGTGTGGGATCATTATCAGTGTATGGATGCTCAGTATCATTATACTGTGCAGTGTGGGATCATTATCAGTGTATGGATGCTCAGTATCATTATACTATGCAGTGTGGGATCATTATCAGTGTATGGATGCTCAGTATCATTATACTATGCAGTGTGGGATCATTATCGGTGTATGGATGCTCACTATCATTATATTGTGCAGTGTGGGATCATTATCAGTGTATGGATGCTCAGTATCATTATACTGTGCAGTGTGGGATCATTATCAGTCTATGGATGCTCACTATCATTATACTGTGCAGTGTGGGATCATTATCAGTGTATGGATGCTCAGTATCACTATAATGTGCAGCGTGGGATCATTATCAGTGTATGGATGCTCAGTATAATTATAATGTGCACTGTGAGCATTATTAGTGTATGGATGCTCAGTATTATTATACTGTGCACTGTGAGCATTATCAGTGTATGGATGCTCAGTATCATTATACTGTGCAGTGTGGGATCATTATCAGTGTATGGATGCTCAGTATCATTATACTGTGTAGTGTGGGATCATTATCAGTGTATGGATGCTCAGTATCATTATACTGTGCACTGTGAGCATTATCACTGTATGGATGCTCAGTATCATTATACTATGCAGTGTGGGATCATGTTCGGTGTATGGATGCTATGTATCATCATAATATGCAGAGTGGAATCATTATCGGTGTATGGATGCTATGTATCATCATACTGTGCAGTGTTGGATCTTAATTAGTGTATGGATACTCAGTATCATTATAATGTGGTGTGGGATCATTATCAGTGTATTGATGCTCAGGATCATTATAATGTGCACTGTTAATATTATCAGTGTATGGATGCTCAGTATCATTATACTGTGCAGTGTGGGATCATAATCAGTGTATGGATGCTCAGTATCATTATACTGTGCAGTTTGGGATCATAATCAGTGTATGAATGCTCAGTATCATTATTCTTTCCAGTGTGGAATAATTATCAGTATATGGATGCTCAGTATCATTATAATGTGGTGTTGGATCATTATCAGTGTATGGATGCTCAGTAGCATTATACTATGGTGTGGGATCATTATCAGTGTATGGATGCTCAATATCATTACACTGTGCACTGTGAAAATTTTCAGTGTATGGATGCTCAGTATTTTTATACTATGCAGTGTGTGATCATTATCGGTGTATGGATGCTCAGTATCATTGTACTGTGCAATGTGAGATTATAATCTGGTTTTGGATGCTCAGTATCATTATCAGTGTATGGATACTCAGTATCATTATACTGTTCACTGTGAGCATTATCAGTGTATGGATGCTCAGTATCATTATACTGTGCAGTGTGGGATCATTATCAGTGTATGGATGCTCAGTATCATTATACTATGCAGTGTGGGATCATTATCAGTGTATGGATGCTATGTATCATCATACTGTGCAGTGTTGGATCTTAATTAGTGTATGGATACTCAGTATCATTATACTATGCAGTGTGGGATCATTATCAGTGTATGGATACTCAGTATCATTATAATGTGGTGTTGGATCATTATCAGTGTATGGATGCTATGTATCATTATACTGTGCAGTGTGGGATTATAATCAGTGTATGGATGCTCAGTATCATTATACTGTGCAGTGTGGGATCATTATCAGTGTATGGATGCTCAGTATCATTATAATGTGGTGTTGGATCATTATCAGTGTATGGATGCTCAGTACCATTATACTATGGTGTGGGATCATTATCAGTGTATGGATGCTCAATATCATTACACTGTGCACTGTGAAAATTTTCAGTGTATGGATGCTCAGTATTTTTATACTATGCAGTGTGTGATCATTATCGGTGTATGGATGCTCAGTATCATTGTACTGTGCAATGTGAGATTATAATCTGGTTTTGGATGCTCAGTATCATTATACTGTGCAGTGTGGGATCATTATCAGTGTATGGATGCTCAGTATCATTATACTATGCAGTTTGGGATCATTATCAGTGTATGGATGCTCAGTATCATTATACTGTGCAGTGTGGGATCATTATCAGTGTATGGATGCTCAGTATCATTATACTATGCAGTGTGGGATCATTATCAGTGTATGGATGCTATGTATCATCATACTGTGCAGTGTTGGATCTTAATTAGTGTATGGATACTCAGTATCATTATACTATGCAGTGTGGGATCATTATCGGTGTATGGATGCTATGTATCATCATACTGTGCAGTGTTGGATCTTAATTAGTGTATGGATACTCAGTATCATTATAATGTGGTGTGGGATCATTATCAGTGTATTGATGCTCAGGATCATTATAATGTGCACTGTTAATATTATCAGTGTATGGATGCTCAGTATCATTATACTGTGCAGTGTGGGATCATAATCAGTGTATGGATGCTCAGTATCATTATACTATGGTGTGGGATCATTATCAGTGTTTGGATGCTCAATATCATTACACTGTGCACTGTGAAAATTTTCAGTGTATGGATGCTCAGTATTTTTATAATGTGCAGTGTGAACATTATCAGTGTATGGATGCTCAGTATCATTATACTATGCAGCGTGGGATCATTATCAGTGTATGGATGCTCAGTAATATTATACTGTGGTTAGGGATCAATATGAGTGTATGGATGCTCAGTATCATTATAATGTGCAGTGTGAACATTATCAGTGTATGGATGCTCAGTATCATTATAATGTGCAGTGTGAACATTATCAGTGTATGGATGCTCAGTATCATTATACTGTACACTGGGTACATTATCAGTGTATGGAAGCTCAGTATCATTATACTATGCAGCGTGGGATCATTATCAGTGTATGGATGCTCAGTAATATTATACTGTGGTTAGGGATCAATATCAGTGTATGGATGCTAAGTGTCATCATACTATGCAGTGTGAGCATTATCACTATATGGATGCTCAGTATCATTATACTATGCAGTGTGAGCATTATCATTTTATGGATGCTCAGTATCATTATACTGTGCAGTGTGGGGTCATTATCACTATATGGATGCTCAGTATCATTATAATGTGCACTGTGAGCATTATCAGTTCATGGATGCTCAGTAATATTGAAATGTGCAGTGTGCGAGTCCTGGGGCTCCGTCTGCTTTCCATCGGGTCTTCCGGCTGTGTCGGGACCCGGCATATACTAATGAGCATATGCTAGTCACGTCATTAGCATATGCCGGTTCCCGACACAGAAGACGCGACGGAGGAAGTGAGGGGAGGGGGGGTAATCAGAGAGGGGTAAAGTGATGAGGAGGGAGGAGGAGGTTGAGGTGAAGGAGGCAGGAGACCCTTGGGGTAATGCGAGGATGTGGGCCACTGAGTTCTCCCCTGGCAGGAACCAGGTAGTGCTGCGGGCCTCGTGGTTATGGGCCGCAAACAGCTGACCTTGCAGTTGCGGCCAATACTGCCTGTCCTGCGGAACGTAGGGACGAGCGCCTATGGCGCTCATCTCCACCAGCTCAGATAGCGCCTTTGGTGCTCACTGCCTGTCATACGGGTCGTAGGGATGAGCGCGTATGGCACCTTTGGCGCTCCTTGCCAGCAACTGCGGCCCTCACATTGTGCTGTGCGAGCCCGCAACATTAGCAACAACCCGTATTGCTGACAACTATATATGTGATGTGGGATGATCAGTATCTATATATGAAGATACTATACATTATTATATGGCTGAATTTCTTCAATTATGTACAGGATAGTCCATTTACAGACATACCCTCATTACACTCTGCATCATATTGGTGCCCAGTTTATTCATTTACCATAAAATGCTGAATTAGACTTCTTGCCATCTGGAATATATGAATTTCCCACATCCACTTCCCACAGACAGCCCTTTCTAACTGTACACTGCCCACCAGACCAGCTGCCTCAGCTATTTACAGGACACTCCTGGGACTCTCTCCCTACTATTCCCATCTGGGCTAGATATAGGCAGTAGAGAATAATCTGTGCCAATCACTACAGGAAATCCAAAATGTATGATGTCCTAACACACACTGTTGACTTAACAACAGGTTAGAAAAAAAGGAATCACTCTGTTTTTATAACTTGATTATTTCAGTAAAAATGGTTAATCACCCCTGTGTTAATAGACAGATGGAAATATATGAAGGCAGACACAGTGAAAGCAACCCAGGCACTGTGAAATGAGGCAGATACACAATGAGATGAAGCCAGACACAGTGAAATGAGGGCAGACACACAATAAGATGAAGCCAGGCAAAGTGAAGAGAGGGCAGACACACAATGAGATGAAGGCATGCACAGTGAAGTGAAGGTAGACACAGTGAAGTGAGGGCAGATACACAATGAGATGAAGCCAGACACAGTGAAGTGAGGGCAAACACACAATGAGATGAAGCCAGACACAGTGAAGTGAGGGCAGACACACACAATGAGATGAAGCCAGACACAGTGAAGTGAGGGCAGACACACAATGAGATGAAGGCAGGCACAGTGAAGTGAGGGCAGACACACAATGAGATGAAGCCAAACACAGTGAAGTGAGGGCAGACACACAATGAGATGAAGCCAAACACAGTGAAGTGAGGGCAGTCACACAATGAGATGAAGGCAGACACAGTGAAGTGAGGGCAGACACACACAATGAGATGAAGCCAGACACAGTGAAGTGAGGGCAAACACACAATGAGATGAAGCCAGACACAGTGAAGTGAGGGCAGACACACACAATGAGATGAAGCCAGACACAGTGAAGTGAGGGCAGACACACAATGAGATGAAGGCAGGCACAGTTAAGTGAGGGCAGACACACAATGAGATGAAGGCAGGCACAGTGAAGTGAGGGCAGACACACAATGAGATGAAGCCAAACACAGTGAAGTGAGGGCAGACACACAATGAGATGAAGCCAAACACAGTGAAGTGAGGGCAGACACACAATGAGATGAAGCCAAACACATTGAAGTGAGGGCAGTCACACAATGAGATGAAGGCAGACACAGTGAAGTGAGGGCAGACACACAATGAGATGAAGCCAAACACAGTGAAGTGAGGGCAGACACACAATGAGATGCAGCCAATCACAGTGAAGTGAGGGCAGACACACACAATGAGATGAAGGCAGACACAGTGAAGTGAGGGCAGACACACAATGAGATGAAGCCAAACACAGTGAAGTGAGGGCAGACACACAATGAGATGAAGCCAAACACAGTAAAGTGAGGGCAGACACACAATGAGATGAAGCCAATCACAGTGAAGTGAGGGCAGACACACACAATGAGATGAAGCCAGACACAGTGAAGTGAGGGCAGACACACACAATGAGATGAAGGCAGACACAGTGAAGTGAGGGCAGACACACACAATGAGATGAAGGCAGACACAGTGAAGTGAGGGCAGACACACACAATGAGATGAAGACAAACACAGTGAAGTGAGGGCAGACCCACCAAGAGATGAAGCCAGGCACAGTGAAGTGAGGGCAGACACACAATGAGATGAAGGCATGCACAGTGAAGTGAAGGTAGACACAGTGAGATGAAGGCAGATACACAATGAGATGAAGCCAGACACAGTGAAGTGAGGGCAAACACACAATGAGATGAAGCCAGACACAGTGAAGTGAGGGCAGACACACACAATGAGATGAAGCCAGACACAGTGAAGTGAGGGCAGACACACAATGAGATGAAGCCAAACACAGTGAAGTGAGGGCAGACACACAATGAGATGAAGCCAAACACAGTGAAGTGAGGGCAGACACACAATGAGATGAAGCCAAACACAGTGAAGTGAGGGCAGACACACACAATGAGATGAAGCCAGACACAGTGAAGTGAGGGCAGACACACACAATGAGATGAAGCCAGACACAGTGAAGTGAGGGCAGACACACAATGAGATGAAGGCAGGCACAGTGAAGTGAAGGCAGATACACAATGAGATGAAGCCAGACACAGTGAAGTGAGGGCAGACACACAATGAGATGAAGCCAAACACAGTGAAGTGAGGGCAGACACACACAATGAGATGAAGCCAGACACAGTGAAGTGAGGGCAGACACACACAATGAGATGAAGCCAGACACAGTGAAGTGAGGGCAGACACACAATGAGATGAAGGCAGGCAAAGTGAAGTGAATGCAGTCACACAATGAGATGAAGGCAGACACAGTGAAGTGAGGGCAGACACACAATGAGATGAAGCCAAACACAGTGAAGTGAGGGCAGACACACAATGAGATGAAGCCAAACACAGTGAAGTGAGGGCAGACACACACAATGAGATGAAGCCAGACACAGTGAAGTGAGGGCAGACACACAATGAGATGAAGGCAGGCAAAGTGAAGTGAATGCAGTCACACAATGAGATGAAGGCAGACACAGTGAAGTGAGGGCAGACACACAATGAGATGAAGCCAAACACAGTGAAGTGAGGGCAGACACACAATGAGATGAAGCCAAACACAGTGAAGTGAGGGCAGACACACACAATGAGATGAAGCCAGACACAGTGAAGTGAGGGCAGACACACACAATGAGATGAAGGCAGACACAGTGAAGTGAGGGCAGACACACAATGAGATGAAGCCAGACACAGTGAAGTGAGGGCAGACACATAATGAGATGAAGCCAAACACAGTGAAGTGAGGGCAGACACACAATGAGATGAAGCCAATCACAGTGAAGTGAGGGCAGACACACACAATGAGATGAAGCCAGACACAGTGAAGTGAGGGCAGACACACACAATGAGATGAAGGCAGACACAGTGAAGTGAGGGCAGACACACAATGAGATGAAGCCAATCACAGTGAAGTGAGGGCAGACACACACAATGAGATGAAGCCAGACACAGTGAAGTGAGGGCAGACACACAATGAGATGAAGCCAAACACAGTGAAGTGAGGGCAGACACACAATGAGATGAAGCCAAACACAGTGAAGTGAGGGCAGACACACACAATGAGATGAAGCCAGACACAGTGAAGTGAGGGCAGACACACACAATGAGATGAAGGCAGACACAGTGAAGTGAGGGCAGACACACAATGAGATGAAGCCAGACACAGTGAAGTGAGGGCAGACACATAATGAGATGAAGCCAAACACAGTGAAGTGAGGGCAGACACACAATGAGATGAAGCCAATCACAGTGAAGTGAGGGCAGACACACACAATGAGATGAAGCCAGACACAGTGAAGTGAGGGCAGACACACACAATGAGATGAAGGCAGACACAGTGAAGTGAGGGCAGACACACAATGAGATGAAGCCAATCACAGTGAAGTGAGGGCAGACACACACAATGAGATGAAGCCAGACACAGTGAAGTGAGGGCAGACACACACAATGAGATGAAGCCAGACACAGTGAAGTGAGGGCAGACACACACAATGAGATGAAGGCAGACACAGTGAAGTGAGGGCAGACACACACAATGAGATGAAGCCAAACACAGTGAAGTGAGGGCAGACACACACAATGAGATGAAGCCAAACACAGTGAAGTGAGGGCAGACACACAATGAGATGAAGGCATGCACAGTGAAGTGAAGGTAGACACAGTGAGATGAAGGCAGATACACAATGAGATGAAGCCAGACACAGTGAAGTGAGGGCAGACACACACAATGAGATGAAGCCAGACACAGTGAAGTGAGGGCAGACACACAATGAGATGAAGACAGGCACAGTTAAGTGAGGGCAGACACACAATGAGATGAAGGCAGGCACAGTGAAGTGAGGGCAGACACACAATGAGATGAAGCCAAACACAGTGAAGTGAGGGCAGACACACAATGAGATGAAGCCAAACACAGTGAAGTGAGGGCAGACACACAATGAGATGAAGCCAAACACATTGAAGTGAGGGCAGTCACACAATGAGATGAAGGCAGACACAGTGAAGTGAGGGCAGACACACAATGAGATGAAGCCAAACACAGTGAAGTGAGGGCAGACACACAATGAGATGAAGCCAATCACAGTGAAGTGAGGGCAGACACACACAATGAGATGAAGGCAGACACAGTGAAGTGAGGGCAGACACACAATGAGATGAAGCCAAACACAGTGAAGTGAGGGCAGACACACAATGAGATGAAGCCAATCACAGTGAAGTGAGGGCAGACACACACAATGAGATGAAGCCAGACACAGTGAAGTGAGGGCAGACACACACAATGAGATGAAGGCAGACACAGTGAAGTGAGGGCAGACCCACCACGAGATGAAGCCAGGCACAGTGAAGTGAGGGCAGACACACAATGAGATGAAGGCATGCACAGTGAAGTGAAGGTAGACACAGTGAGATGAAGGCAGATACACAATGAGATGAAGCCAGACACAGTGAAGTGAGGGCAAACACAAAATGAGATGAAGCCAGACACAGTGAAGTGAGGGCAGACACACACAATGAGATGAAGCCAGACACAGTGAAGTGAGGGCAGACACACAATGAGATGAAGGCAGGCACAGTGAAGTGAGGGCAGACACACAATGAGATGAAGGCAGACACAGTGAAGTGAGGGCAGACACACAATGAGATGAAGCCAGACACAGTGAAGTGAGGGCAGACACCCAATGAGATGAAGGCAGGCACAGTGAAGTGAGGGCAGACCCACCACGAGATGAAGCCAGGCACAGTGAAGTGAGGGCAGACACACAATGAGATGAAGGCATGCACAGTGAAGTGAAGGTAGACACAGTGAGATGAAGGCAGATACACAATGAGATGAAGCCAGACACAGTGAAGTGAGGGCAAACACACAATGAGATGAAGCCAGACACAGTGAAGTGAGGGCAGACACACCCAATGAGATGAAGCCAGACACAGTGAAGTGAGGGCAGACACACAATGAGATGAAGGCAGGCACAGTGAAGTGAGGGCAGACACACAATGAGATGAAGGCAGACACAGTGAAGTGAGGGCAGACACACAATGAGATGAAGCCAGACACAGTGAAGTGAGGGCAGACACACAATGAGATGAAGGCAGGCACAGTGAAGTGAAGGCAGATACACAATGAGATGAAGCCAGACACAGTGAAGTGAGGGGAGCCACACAATGAGATGAAGCCAGACACAGTGAAGTGAAGGCAGATACACAATGAGATGAAGCCAGACACAGTGAAGTGAGGGCAGACACACAATGAGATGAAGCCAGACACAGTGAAGTTAGGGCAGACACGCAATGAGATGAATCCAGACACAGTGAAGTGAGGGCAGACACACAATGAGATGAAGGCATGCATAGTGAAGTGAAGGCAGACACAGTGAGATGAAGGCGGACACAGTGAAGTGAAGACAGACACACAATGAGATTAAGGCAGACACAGTGATGTGAAGATAGACACACAGTGAGATGAAGGCAGACACAGTGAAGTGAAGACAGACACAAAATGAGATTAAGGCAGACACAGTGATGTGAAGATAGACACACAGTGAGATTAAGGCAGACACAGTGACGTGAAGTGAAGACAGACACACAGTGAGATGAAGGCAGACGCAGTGACGTGAAGTGAAGTCAGACACACAGTGAGATGAAGGCAGACGCAGTGACGTGAAGTGAAGACAGACACACAGTGAGATTAAGGCAGACACAGTGACGTGAAGTGAAGTCAGACACACAGTGAGATTAAGGCAGACACAGTGAAGTGAAGTGAAGACAGACACACAATGCAATGAAGGCAGACAAAGTGAAGTGAAGACAGACACACAGTGAGGTGAAGGCAGACACAGTGAAGTGAAGACAGACACAGTGAAGTGAAGACAGACACACAATGAGATGAAGGCAGACACAGTGAAGTGAAGACAGGCACACAGTGAAGTAAAAAAACCACACACAAGGCGGGCATTGAAATGACGTAAATGACAGGTAAGAAAACAGACACAGTGAAATGCAAGCAAGCCATATATATAAAGCAGACAGAGTGAAGTGAAGGCAGACATAAAGATATGAAGCCAGACACAGTAAAATGAAAGCAGACATAAATATATGAAGGCAGACACAGTGGAATGAAGACAAACACAGATTTAAAGGCAGAAACAGTGAAATTAAAGCAGACAACTATATTAAGGTAGATTAAATTGCAGGTAGATATGAATACATAAAGGAGGACACAGTGAAATGAAGGCAGACACAAATATATAGAGACAGACTGAAACATATAAAGACAGAAGCAAAGATTTAAAGGCACACACAAATATATGAAGATAGACACATAGCATAATGAAGTAAGATACACATATACGCAAAAACACAATGTAATGAAAGCATTTTAAATATATGAAGGGAAGCCCAGTGAAACGGAGACAGGGATGTAATAACAAGAAGAGAGGCACAACGTGACATAAAGGCAGACACAAGGGAGAAGCGCAAAGCTCCCACACAGCTTTGCTGTATTCATAAGCGACTTATTGGTTGAGAGATTTATTGATCATGGACAAAGAAGATACACTTCAATATGGGCCTCATCTTGTCTTGGGAAATCTTTATTGATTGACTCACTCATTCCAATACTCACATCACTTTTTAATAGTTAATTACATACATTTGTGCAAAATATTTATAATACATATATTTACTGTGTATAAGACTATAAAGTCTTTATACTGTATATTTGCATGGTATGATATAAACATAAGCCTATAAATGTGTTCATTTTAAATATCTCTTTCTTGCTGGTAAGGTCACCTGTAAGTCTAGTTAATTAAAGGTATCTATTCAGAGCTGTTACTATTGTTTGCTCTCTTAAACCTAAACAATATACATAATTTGAATAAAGCCTTTAAATTTTTTAATTTGTGAGTATGTGCATATTTATGTCATGTGATTATGACGTGATTATTTTGTTTAATTTCCAGCAAATTTGTTCCATTTTTACTCCTACAATATGTACGTAACAAAGCATTCACATTTTTATGTGCAGATAAAACAGGGTTTTTGAAAATATTTAATAGTTATTTTTTTAAATGGGCCCCACTTTTGAATAAACAGCTTTGGACATGTCACTTTAAACCAATAATAAGTAGTAGAACTGTGTGAGTCATTAGGTTGAGCATAGAATGCATGGTTTCTACACTTTAATTTTCTAGCAGTTTTCAATATTTGTTCTACAAATGTTGTATTAATGTTTTTTTCTAAGTGCACAGTTGACAAATTTTAATATTTTATCATAAACAGTGTTTAATATAATGATATCATAAATTGTTACTCTGTCCACTTAATTCTAAGTGTACTAACGGACATTTCTGAACATTACTGTGCATAAATGCCCACAACTATAGAACTTCGTATAGACACTATTTTCCATTTAAACATATAAATTGTTGAAGTTATTCAATATAAGCCAATTTATCTCAATTACGAGATTCTCTTATATTAATATTACCAGTCTCCCTGGTTAGATCTTTATTTAATTTAAGAACCAGAAATGTAATAAGTTTATTGACCTTTAATGTATTTAAATAAAGATATAGTTTTACCTTTTTGATTTATTTCACTTTTCTGGGATTTATATCTTGTCTGGCCAATGAGTGCATATTCCAACTCATGTTCTTTCTTTCAATAAGTTCATTATATTTATAGTACGCACAGTTACAGCTATAATAGTTGTATCAATTTTGTCTTTAGGTTTAGCTTTGTGCAGTTTTTTTCTTTGGCAATTTAGAAATGCCAACAACTCAACAGCAAGTGTATCATAGACTCAGGATTATAAGCTCAGGCCCCCGGGAACACGATGACTGGCACATAGACATACAACCTAAAGGCAGGCATACAGATACATGGACATGAAGGGAGCCACAGAGTCAAAGAGAATGGAAGCAGGTAGATATATACACAGATAGGGGTGCACATACAAAGACAATGAGCTTCATTTTAATTAAAAGCTTGCATCTCAAGGTATATAGGCCGTATGTCTGCGGGCCTGCGGCGAGCTCGCAGTCTGCAACAATTTCGCTGCTATTCAATTGAACAAGCCCGCAATTTATAGGCCAAAGAGCCGAAACCGTAAACTATGCACTCTTATGTAGTATTTCAGGGCGGGAACATGATCAAATAAGCAAGGCCGTAACTAACCATTTAGAAACAGCCAATAGAAAATGAGACCGTCATCATTAGGTCAGTAAAACATGGAGGTTACATGTCAATCAATTAGAGATTGATATAACCCTGAAATGAAACATAAAAGAAAATAATTTGTCATTGCTGATTTGCGAGTTTGAGACTTTTGTGCAATTAATTCTAATGTCTTTCATCCTTTCCCTGTCATTTACAGTGCAGTATTTATTTTTTTTTTGCTTTTACAGTGCTACGATATGTCTTTGACCCCTTTGCTGGTCCTCTCTAGTACTCGTAGGATTTTCTTCTACATTTGCCATTTACGGGTGTGAAAACATTTGCAGGCTTGAGGAATTGTAGGAATTGAATAGCAATTTGCGAGCGTGATTCTTGCGGACGTGAAAGAACAAAGGCTTAGATGGGCTGTAAGTTCCAGTTTTAACAACCGCAAGTATTTTAATCCTGTAACATGTAAGCCGTTTTCGGCTCATTGAATAGCAAATTAACTTACGGCCTCCCTTACGGCTACTGTAACTTACAATTGCCCAATTGAATGAGGCTCATAGTACCCAGTAGAGACAAAAGGCCAGAGGACAGCTAGGGTGATGGTGGTCTAATTACCAGTATGATCCAATATGGATCTGTGTGCATCAAGGAGAAGAAAAGGTCAGCCAGGTACACATTATTAATACAAGGCATAATGTTGTTCATCTCTGACTGTACGATTTCTAACAGATCATTTGAAGCTGGAGAAAGTCTGAAAGATCAAGGAATTGAATTACTCAAAGAAAGAAGAATAATTCATAGGAAGATACAAGGCAGGTGTTGAGGGAGTATTTGGACATTTGAGGCCATTTAGGGCTCTAATATCAGCTAAGGTATAAATGATACAACCTGCTGACCCTCCTGGATTTGGCTTTTATTCTATTTTTATATTTAATCAATTTTAGTTTATTGCAATAAAATATGATATATGTATATATGTATATATAGTTCTGAATAGGCATAACTTGAAATTATTATTGCTAAAAAAATGTTTAAAGGAATCTTAAAGCAACACTAAAGATCAATATATTCCACTTTGATTATTTTTAGAACTCAAAATGCTAATAATAAAATAACTATTCTTCCAAAACGTCAGCCTCTCACAGCTCATTGACTCCAACCAACATCGCAAGGCACATACGAAATTAAGTTGTTTTTATTTACTTTTTTTATTTTCAAATATATTTAGCTAATTTTCAGGTTTAAGTCTGCTACAGAGCACACTGTAAATATGAGTGTCTCTTTAATTCCATTTGAGTGGCTGCTGTATTGAGATATCCTTGTCTATTTGGTTTCTAAATCGCCATTATGTCATAACTGGGATGAACCTTGCACTTTGCTATCTGGTGGGAAGCATACACATCTGGAGGGTTTTATTTTATTGACTACATTGTTTAACATCAAAATCACACACTATACCCCACAACCATTTTTTGTAAATAAATAACATTAAATTATTAAATACTTATTTACACGTAATCCTGCAACAGTATCTTCATGTACCAAGCCCCGCATTGCGATAATCATTAGGAACAAAAGATTATGGACGTATGAAATCTAGGCTGGTTTTCTCTAAGTGCCAACAAGGCACAGAAAAATATGGTGGAAATAATGGCCATGTTTTGCTTCTCTCTTTCCTATTAACATCTGTTTTCCTCCCCTTCCCATCTATCTTTCCAACTCACATTTCTATTTCCTTTCTCACTCACCTTTACTAGCTTTCTATACCTTTGTACTTTGTGTCCTTCTCCCCATCCCCCTCTTTTCCCTTCCCATCTTTCCCTGTTTGACAGCACCACATTTATCTACAGCAAGTACGCCGTGAAATTATTATGTATATTCCAATCACAGCGCCTTCTGCATATGTGTTTTATTCATTCTGTTCAATTTCATTTTGTAAACAGTATTCTTAAATCTATTCTTAAGCCTAATCTAAGTGGAAAAACGATTCAATACCAAACATCAAGCTGCATTTCAGGAAATCATTATCTAGTGTAGTAAATCCATTGCTTCTGGTTTTGCTTCAGTGACATTTCAGAAACGTTAGGCTCGGCACATCCTTATAGAACACTCCTGCTTGGGTAAATCTGCCTATGAATGCAAATATATTCATTGGACGCAATATCGTCAGGAAAATGTGATGGATCATTAGAAAGATAAATGTGTACTGTAATTTCAGAAAATGACCTTCTTAATCCACGCTGCCAAGAATATTTCAGTGTGACAGCATTTGCACTTGTATCTTTATATCAATCTTGCCTGTTAATGATGGTGCTAAATAATATATCTAACTCAATGCTTCCAAGAGTGGAGTTCAATCTTCTTATTAATCTAGGGTATTTTAAAGAGACATCAACATAGGTCAATATATATAATGTACGTGTGTGCCAGACTCAACATGGATATGCACATGAACTCACTCACATACAGGCTTGCTGTCTCTCACACAAGCACTCACATTCATGTATGCACTGTCACGGCATGCATGCACTCTCACATACGCCAAGTACTCACTGCCAAGTACCCACTGCCAAGCCCACTGACCCACTCACACACTGAGGTGTGTATACTTATGCTGTTGCAAACTGACACTTACAAACTCTTTCTTGCATGCATCACTACAATGGTTTTAGCTTCAGGCTATGTAATGGATGTCTGATTGTGAGATAAAGTGTTGCTGAGTCTGCCATTTAGTCATTGTGTGTCAACATCTTGCGCTATTTACAGAAAGGGGTGGAGAAGAAGGACAGAGAGAAGGGGATAAACATGAGTGCAACTGAAAGTTTACAACCATTTTTTTTACCTGTCATATTTATGACTAGCAAATATGCCAGTACTGTATAGGTTTTTGTATTTACACTTCTATAGGGTTTACTGTGTATGAATTCTGCACGCATGGATGGGAGTCGGTGCACATGTAGTTGCTTAGATACAATTTATGTAACAGTAAATGGTTTGCACAACTTTTCTTTATAATTGAATATAACTATTTTATGAATGCCTAATTCATCCCATATATCAAATTCCACATTGCCCAGTTATGTCCCTTCTTCTTAAATCCCACTTGCTAAGGTTTATAGATACTACAAAGCTTACAATTGAATGTGCAAGTGCCTGGGGCACAGGGTATTAAGTGGTTTGCCTGTGCTCCAAGGTGCTATTAAATAAACAGATAAACTTCACCCAATTGCAATTTGTTTATAGCGTAACATAGCAGCCATTTTGTTCTCTACTGATCTGTCACATTGGTTATAATGACAGAGCTACACCTAATGTCTGCAAAAAGAAGGCCTTGACAACATCTATAAAAAGACACAATACTGTGTCCTGTACAATTGCAGTAGATACTACACCACTAGTAAGATAAAATAATATCTGAAAAGAGTGATTTCTTTCATAAGGACAGCTGTAAGAAAAATTGCCATTCTGTATATTTTGCTGAATGCAGTTACTGAGTGTACATTTATTTCACCCCCGAAATGTAGCCTCAAGAATGATAATAACCTACAGCTTTGAGGTAAACCACACTCCTCGCCTTGCACATAAAGGTGCTTTGTGTGCTGAACTTGGAGACATACTGTAATGTAACCGGGTCAGATGGTAACCTTCAATTGCAGTTATACATGGCATGTAAAGGTTATGCTGTTGTTAATACCAGCACTAAAACCGTACACATTCAAGAAAATGGACCAATAAGGCTTGCAAGTCTTATGAAATGTGTTTAGGAGATAGCTATGTCTTATATGGTGTGGGGTTCTTAAGAGTATATACCATTTAAAATGAGTGAACAACAGCTATTTGAGTTGTGAAATAGGCTACTATTACTGAGCATTAGTGCAAACACATAAGGACAGTAAAGAGTCTAAGCTCAAGTATCCACACCACCACTTGCAAATAGACTCACAAAGGAAGTATTAAAGGAATAACAGCCAATTCCACAGTATATAAGCTTATGATAGTAAATTTTGCCAGGTCTCTATTCCCCACTCCTTTAGGCTATTTAAATCACTCCTTTTATGCTCATCCTTATTCCTTGATGAAGCGTATGTGTGAAACGCGTGTCGTATGTACGGAGTGTTGTGACGGCACTGCCGAGTGACGTCACATGCTGGAGTGCCATAGTAAGTAGCGGTGTTTGAGTTACACACCGCCGAGACTAGCAGGTGTATGTATCTCCATCATTCTGTGATTGGTAAGCGTGTCCTTTTCAACAAGTATATTCATTATTGGTATTGTTTTTCTATACATAAGACTATGTAGGTTGGACAATCCTGGAGCATTGCAATGAGGATTGATTCCATTAATTTCAATTTCAAACCTATACTTTCTGATTATATACATTGGTATACTAATTGCTGATCATGAGCCATATTAAATTCCAAGCTTGATCGCAGACAGCTGAATGTCTGCAAGTGTGTTGCGGGCTCCCGTTTGTCTCCGATTGCGATGCTATTCAATTGCTCAAGCGCGCAAGTTACGGGCCCCAAGCCAAAAGATTAAACAATGCACTGGTTTGGAGCAGTTCAGGGCGGGAACATGATCAATTCAGCAAACCCATAACCGCCCATTTCGAATCAGCCAATAGAAAATGAGACTGTCATTATTACGGCAGGGGACTGATATGCGATCAGACTCGCAAATCCCCAAAATAAAGAATTATGAAAAAAGAATGCCAATACTTTTCTAGTCCATTTGGGTGGCCTGATATGTATTAACTCATTGATACCCGAGATCAATTTAACCCCGAAATGACACATTAAAATAATTCAAATGTCCTGCCTATTTGCGAGCTTGAGACTGTTGTGCAAATAATTCTAATGTCTGTCATCGCTTTCCCAGTTATTTACAGTGCAGTATTGATTTTTTATTAGCATTTACAGTGCTATGAATAAGTGTTTAACCCCCTTGCGGGTCCTCTCTAGCACTCGCAGGATTTTCTCCTTCATTTGCCATTTACGGGTGTGAAAACATTTGCTGGCTTGGGTAAATTGAGCAATTGGATAGCATTTTGCAATTTTAGTCTTGCGAAAGTGAAGGATCAAAGGCTTCTGGAGTCTGTAAGTTGCAATGTTAACCATCGCCATTTTTTCAAGCCCGTAACTCAGAAGCTGGTCCTAACCTGCAAAAAGACGCCAATTGTGTAGCAAATTAGCTTGCAACCTCACTTACTCGCTTCCAGATCTTCCGAAACCTCAGTCACATTTACCTATTTGGGTCATTAATTTTAATACTTACCTCAGTACTTAATACTTACCTCAGCACTCTGCATGTATGTTTGGATGTGTGACCATATTTACTGATTTTTATTGAAGTACCCATTGACCTTCACACATTTCCAGTTGCTGGTTAGCTATAAGCAATAAGAAAATCATCATACCGATCTGCGACTACTCAATGGAGATAGCAAGGAGAGAAGGGCCAAAGTCCCACGATAATGATTATCTTGCCTGGATTTGTGCTTTTCAGTGGAAATCAAACTCTGTGGGCCATCTCTCCTCTCTTAACGATAGGGGTCAAAATCATTCTAGGTTCTAAACTATTGCATAGCTGTGGGCTACCTTACAGGGCTCATATAGCAAGCCTTGCAAGTAAAAAGTTCTCTTAACATAGGGATTGAACGCTACGTGTGAAGTGTTTGCTGCTCTAAAGTGAGATGACAGAAAGTGCTACGTGTTCTTGGAAACCTCTGCGAGTGCTCATAGCAAGCCGCATCCTTCCTTGAAAACAAAACCTCCCGAGGAGCAGCGAAACCTCTTGAGAGAACATTTACAAGACACATTAGAATCTCAGTACCAGAAAAAAAACAGTATTTTACAGGATCCTAATAAAAGAAAAAATATACCTACCTAATCTTAAAAGAGCCCCTGCTGGCCCCCGTCTTCCCCTGGTATGATAAAAAAAAATTGGCAATGCACCCTTCTTGGAAAAGAGGAGAGCCATTTCTTTCATATGGGGTCTTATGTCCCTCTAAACATCATGATATTTCTATAAAACATTCCTGACCTGACAACCACTGAAGTCTCTATATTTCCATAAGATATAATAAAAACAATATGTGACCCCTTATTTACAAAAGATCGGCCTGGGATATGTGTGGCAAGGGATTGCCATAAACGTAGTAATCACGTGTCCAATTTTATTTATGGGAAGTGGAAGCCTCTTCCCTCAATTGGAACGCAAAGGACAAAACATATTTTGTTGTGTAAGATGTAGATAAGGAGCCTGGTTATTGTGAGTGGTGGATTCTCTGAATGGGATGCAGAAGTGATAGGGCTATATTAAGTAATGTGAGTGGTTTTTCACTGGTGAGATGTAACATCTCTTCATACTTTTGCATAAGCTCCACATAGCAGACAGGTCTTGCCTCACTAGTGAGAAAATTCTCACCATAGTTAATATAACCATTTGTGTTGGATTTCATTAAAAGGTACCGGTATGTCTTACCAGCATATTGTATGTTTGTGTAAAAAAAACTACCTTCTTTTCAAAATGTTTTTTACTCATATTTGAGACTAGATGTATATCACCAGAGAGATGCATGTGTGAGACTGGGATACAAGAGTGGCTGCAAGAGAGTCTGACCTGAAGAAAATCCAATGGAGGGCAAGATGGGAAGCTGACTGACTGTAATGGAGAGCAAGCCAGGAGGCTGTGAGGGCACTGCAAGAAGGATTGTGGCCTCAAGAGACTTGTTAGCGTTAGTTATGTGTAAGCTGGCAGTGGCCTAACTACCCATCTTATAGAGAGGGGCCAAGAAGTGAGGTAGGCTCAGTAGAAGCTAGTTTTTTTATTATTTACTTCTTTAGTATTTTTTTTTTGTGAAAAAAATAAATATAAGAGACAATGTTGTTACATGGGACATATCATCATAAAATAATTGTAATAAAGTTATCTGGTGTCATAAAATACAGATCTCATCTGATAAACTATCTATAACAAATGAAGTTCTAATTTTGACCTTGATTTAAGTCTGTGGTCTCATTTGTGTTTTTCTAACAAAAATGGCAACTCATAAAAACCTAACAAAGTAAAATAACCAAAACAAATGTATTAAAGCAACAAAATACAAAAGAGTAAGTATCCGATGAATATAAGTTTCTGACGAATATCTTATATGAAGAAAATCATTACTTAGCTGTGTGTCCGCTGACTAATTTGTCATTCATTTTCATTTTTTGCTTATTTATCTAAGGTGACCAGTTTTTATCATATGGTGGCAAACGATTTTCTAAACATTAAGTACATTTTTACAGATTTTACATTTAACCTTTAAAGCTTTAGGAATATTCGCAATAAGGACAATTGGGGGTAAATATTAACTGTTGGTCACAAATGTCATGGACCACTCTTTGCACCTTTCTCTAAATTCAGAGTAGCTGGGCATGACCACCATGTGTGTAATTATGACCCTTCAGACTGACAACCTCTTAAACACTTTTTCTCAATAGATAGGAAATATGTTATGTTTCTTTTTAGGAACCATATACATTATGTGTATAACTTTCAAAATGGTGTAATTTCTTCAACTATGGCTAGAAACATTTATCAACCACTCCTTGTCATTTATAGTTATATTCCTGTTCCCACTGTCCTTTAAGGTTAGACAATGTAATGGTATCTGGTGTATTTCCCTGGTTATGCAGAAGACTAATTCCTCCCTTAGCATTTGGATTATGTAAAAAAGAAATCTCAAATGTAGTAAGGAGTTGACTTAGCCCTATTTTGGTAGTTGATAAAGTGGTTCATCTGTAGAGTAATAAGTTTGTTATTAAATGACCCCGGGGATTATCTACCCACCTGCCCTATAAATATATTTATGACCATCCTCAACAATATTTCTGGCATGGCATTCAATGTGTATCCTCTAACATTTAATACCATGTAATATGTATGAAATTAACATATATTGTCATATCGCTCAATTACAATGTTCATGTGCAATGCGGACAAACCTCATTAATGTGTTGGAAATCAGTGCATATAACAAAGCGCTTAATAAATTGTTGGTAAAGTCAATACCATGAGTGCCACCACCAGTCCAGGATTCCAGGTGCATTCTGTATTATATATTCAGGTTCTCTCAGGTTGAGCCCCTGTGCATGAATACAATGAATATCATAGAGTTGTGCACCTGGACTCCATCAAAGAGAACCTGAATACACAATCAGAAACATACTACAGAAAGGGACTGTTCACAGGACAAACCTCACCACTACTCGTCTAGGCTATGCGCACATAAAATGCACCTTATCAAAAATAGAGTCAGACACAGTGAGACAGTTTTAAAACTTTACTGACAAAAATGCAATTTACAAGAAGCCCAATCAACAAGTAACAAGACCAAGCACAAATATAATCAGTGTGGTGTAAATTGATCCCAGGTTGCCATGAAAGCTGACTAACAATACAATAATCTGTCAAATCCCTAAAACTGTAGAAAAATGCATAAAACTTACATATCACTCATATCTGGTCAGTGCACAAAAATGGTAATATTGCATAGCACCTGCATATTTTCTTCATCTGATCTGGTGATTGTAATCATATTCACCTACACGCAGCAAGTATCATAGACAAATTTAAAAATAGTATGACACGGCTCTGGGATGCTCTATTTGGGGAGAAGAATAAAACAAAATTAGATGGGAAGGTGGATACATGGATGAAAAAGTACAGTAAAATAAGATTTACATTTTAGTGTCCCAGTTAGAATCATATCTGCTATTGATCCGCAAGCAGTGCTACCAATGCTATATTAAGTGTCAAACTATAAATTAGTATAATACAGTGCATAGTGTTTATTACTGACCTGTTATCTCACAATTATGCATTGGGATGACACTCTAAAGAAAAGCACTTGCTCTATACAAATATTTATTTTGAATGTGAATTGGATAAGACATCCTATAAAGAAATGGACATCAGAGATCCACAAAGTTGAACTCTTACAGTAATGTATCAAACAATTTTAAAATGATTCATGAACATTGGTACAATACATGTACGCTTATTCCATGACTTCCTGTCATTTGTCTTTTGGAGGAAATCACATGATAATTACTAAGAATCCTTACATGGCTACATAGAGCAGTGATAATAATAGGAGCAGATAATATAATTTAGGTCATTTTTATTTGAAAGATAATTTTTTCAAACATTAATTAATTGTGCCATTCAATGTTTCCTAAAACCTAGGTGACATTTGTTCACAGACCAGATGTGCTAATGTATATGGATGTGGTTGGTGAACACTGTATATGGTTGACTTACAGGATCACTTAGCACTGCTTGGGTATGACTACACTGTCAGGTTCTATTTCAAAGTTACTTGAAAATAGAAAAAACAAAATAAAAACGTTTTGGACTGCTAGGGGAGGTAGAGGCTGACCTGCTGCAGGTGGGGCAGGTGGATGTGGTGGAGGGCCGTGTTAGGGGACCTCTCCTCTGGAGTGATGGAATCAGAGAGGCAGCTTGTTAATGGAAATGTTCTAACATGGCTGCCATGAAGTCACCTTCCTGGGCATTGTTCTGTTCAGTCAAGAGAGCGAGCCCTCCATGGATTGGGCAAAGTACTGCTGCTGGAGGCATTGTTGCTGTAATGCCTCATGTTGTCATGCCCAATTTGTCTCAGCTCCTGGAACAGCTCTCTCTATATGCCCTCCACTCTCATTTTCCAGATGAACTGATCCCCTCTCCCTGGCAATGTCTTCCTCCTCCTGTGGCGGTAGCTGCTCATGTGGAACTGACTGTGCTATAGAAGAAGAAAAACACTTATCTATTTTATAGTTATCATAAGCATAATTTCAGTCAGTGTTTGTATGTACAGTTTTCAATTGTGCATAGGCAAAGATTAGGAGACATCTTGATACATCTTCATAACATCAATATTAGACAGTTATGATGTCATGGGTCTGGAGATTGACATCATATTCATTGTCATCTTAATGATAAATCATTGTTTGGCCTTAGAGTTACGTGAAAGTTTGGTATTCCGTTAGCGAAGGAGAAGTCTGTCGGTCCGTGTCAGGCCTTGCAATCTTTTAGGGAATTCATATTGATTCTGTATCCTTTGAGTGTAGTTTGCCGGTGGAAAAGGTAGTTGAGCTGACTCCTATACAGTTTGATTTATGGAGTTTAGGAGGATAAGGAAGCAAAATATGCATTGGAACATGGAAAAGAAAGAGGGTGGGGGACAGTTAATGGGGTAATTATTCAATTTGATTTAAATGTGACTGTCTGATGTTTGTATTTATTACAGGGCCCCAATTACACTGGTGGATTGTGGGGCATTCATTCATTTATTGGGCGAGAAGGGCAGCTGGAATCAGGGATCAAGATCGTCAGCTGAACTTCCCTGAAGAGGTGGTGTTAGTGAAGTGGTTCTGTATTAGGGGTATGAAATGGGCACAAGTTCTGCTGACAGTGGTAGGCTTGGCTAGGGAGGCCCCTTTCCCAGACTTATTGGTAATCCACGCTGGGGGAAATGATTTAGGATTCATGCCCACGAAAGACTTCATTAGGCTCACGAAGAGGGATGTGTCTAGAATGTTAGAGTTATTCCCTGGGCTCCTTATCGTTTGGTCTCAAATGTGCATCACCCTAGGGGGGAGCTCATTACCTGTTAGGTTCCGGTGGGTGGTAGTTGCCAGAGGTCCCTTGGGCACGGGGTTCCAGGGGTCCCCACTGGCTGGTTGGTGAGCACTTCCTGTGTAGGGGTGTGAAGCCCCTCCGGTTATTTAATGTCATGTTATTTATTAATATAATTAATAATAAAGCTGTGGCCTGGTTATACCCAACATAATTGTGTCTGTCATTATTGGAATTGTAATTGTGTCCGTCATTAATGGGTTTAAGTATATTATCTCAGACCTTTGGTCACTTATGCTTAGGACATAGCAGCCCCTGGGGAAAGAATTAAGGGAAGGGGCTTTTGACCGGGCTGAGTGCTAGGGTAGAGTAGAGGTCAGGTGGGTGGAGTTTAGGGAGGTTATTAATAGGGGCTGTTTTCCCGCCAGTGCCATACTGTGTTGGGACACAGAGTTGAATAGTCCCTCCCTCCCTGTTATTTGGGTTTGTTTGGTTGTTGTCACAGCTGGGCGGGGGCGCTGCATCACCCTAGGGGAGAGCTCATTAACTGTTAGGTTCCGGTGAGTGGTAGTTGCCAGAGGTCCCTTGGGCACGGGGTTCCAGGGGGCCCCGCTGGCTGGGTGGGGAGCTCTTCCTGTGTAGGGGTGTGCATCCCCTCTGGTTATTTAATGTCATGTTATTTATTAATAAAGCTGTGGCCTGGTTATACCCAACATATTTGTGTCTGTCATTATTGGGTAATGGGTTTAAGTATATTATCTCGGACCTTTGGTCACTTATGCTTAGTTCAATGATTCTACTAGCATATCTGAATCATACAATGTAATTGGGCTAAGAAATGCCCATATATATGCTAATAAGTGGAAAAAATGTTCTAAACCATAATTGCCCTCAGGCAGCACTTTACTGCCATCGGTGTTGGTTTCTTTAGTTTGTGGTATACCCAACAGGGATGAAAAATAGTTATTGGCACTGTTTTTGCAGCATTTCAAATGCGCTGATCGCATCCAGGTTGACCCCAATGTGGGTTTTATAAGGCTAACATTTGTTGTAGTTTTTAGCTGTGTGTATGATGATTTTTTTATTCATTTTTGTCCCAAGGTTGGGATGAGATCTCTTGAGTCTGTCTTCCCTATCCTTATTATTATAGGCTATTAGTCAGCTTGTGGGGCACACCATAGCTCCTAGACAGGAGGTCTCTGTATCGAGACTTAGGGAATTCCCTGCATGATTTACCTTTTTCACTATAGGATTTGTCTGTATTGCTTTGACTCTTTGAATCAGTTTATATAGGAGGTCTCAAAGAGACACAGGGAAATTGTGACATAGACTTAATTTGTTTTGTCTATTATCGGTCCTGTATATTGTGATTGGACATATTCATTGATCCTTCCAACCTTGGGTTTATTGATACCTCTAATGGAGTTACCGGGATACTTATTTTAATGAGTTTATAATAAAGTTCCTGTTTTTATTTCTTTTTCCCAAATCAAATGAGGCTAATAGTTAGCATCCAAAAACAGATTTTTAATGTGCAGCATGTAATAGCTATGTTATTTGAAACTTGTGATTTTGAAATGTAAAAATTAAATGAGTGTCATGTAAAAAGAGGCCTAGTACTGAAATCTCAAGTAATGCTGAAAAGGTTGGAAAGTATTAAAAGTACAACTTTTCATGTTGTTTTTTTTTCAGAAATAGATTTTTAGACCAAGAGAATGTGGCTCATTATTAGGGTTACTGGGCTAGTGAGGTTTCTCACTAGTAAATTGATACTAGTGACATGCCCGTCAAAAAATTACGGCAATAGAATGGAAAGGCAGGTAATGCTGTTTGGTACACAAAGTAAGTATTTTGGTTGTGTGAGTACCTTCGGCGATCATTGCGGGCCTCTTGGTTGGTGTATGTTTGGTTATGAGAGTTTTTTTTACGCTCATTTTAAGGTTTGCGCTGATGGTTTTTTGGCTGGCATTGTGAGCCTCTCCCCCCCTCCTTGTGAGCGCACGCTAATCACCTTTAGCCTTTATTGTGATTTTGTAATTTTTTTATTTGGTTTTCTCTGTGTATGTATTTTTTTATGCAAATTAATTAATTAGTAAAGTTATAAATTAATATACTTTACCTATTTGTAATTAATATATGCAGGAAGCAATATGCTGAAGAGCTAACAATCTGTTTTGATGTTCCTGCAGCATACAATGTAGATTTGCACTGTTGGTGAGCTGAGGTGTAAGTGTCAGCAATGTGTGCAGTGTGTAGTGTAAATAGGCTGTGTGTGCGAGGGGAAGCCGTTAGTGTAGCTGTGTACTTCCGCATTCTGTAATGTTAATGTTATTAGTTTGCAGTTAGTGTTGTAAAATGGCTGCGATTGTGCATGGGTTAGGAGGGTGTGGAGCATTTAGCATGCTTCCTAATAGTATATTTAGTAGGGCGTACAGGTCTGTGTAAAAGGCGTATCTGCTTGGTGGTGTTTTGCGTGTTTAGGGGTCGTGTAGCCTCGTTTTGTTTTTTTTTGGCGCCCATTTTTTCTCTCGCTTAGTGGATTTGCGAGTGGTGAAAATCTTTAAATTCTATTTAAATTGATGTGTAACCTCATTCCCAGACATCCTGGCTGTCCCCCTTGCTGTGTGTGTATTTTTTATTTATTTTTTATCTTGTATTTAGTGTGTTTTTTGTGTTTTTCGCTGTGTGTGATGCGGCCGCTAAGTTCGTATTTTTTGCGGCTTGCATTTTTTTTCTAAGTGCTGGTTTCCTTTTGTAAGTGTTACCGGAGGTAATTTTTTAAAGGCGATTTTTTCAAAGTGCTACGGGTCTTGCACTTTGTATTGTGTATTTGAGTTTTGTGTTGATGTGTAGTTCCGCGTGTTGTAGGTATGGTGCGCAAGTCGTGCGGGGTCTTAGGAATGAGGGCCTACGGCGCTCATATCCACCAGCGCAGTGAGTGCCTTCGGCGCTCCCTGCCTAAGTCGTACAGGGTCGTAGGGATGAGCGCCTATGGCGCTCATCTCCACTAACACAGTAAGCACCTACAGCGCTCCCTGCCTAAGTTGTACGGGGTCGTAGGGATGAACTCCTATGGCGCTCATCTCCACCAGCGCAAGGAGCGCCAAAGGCTTTGCGAGGGCCGCAGTTGCGGCTGACTCGCTATGCGAGCCCGCAAGCGTTAGCAACAACCTGTATTGCTCACAACTATATATGTGATGCTATGGAGCCTGTTGAAGCTCTATGTGACTGTTGACATATCTTAAATCCATGAAAAATTGTGCTGGGTAAAACACACAGCTCACCATGTTGGTCTTACTTAAAGGTCCTTAGATGACCTCTGTAGTTTGGGGAAATCTTCCCATGTTTGTGAAGTAACAAAATAACAGCAGATATGCTTTTGTCATGAAGCATTACATTTTTAAATGCTATTCTACCGTTAGATTGATGCAGAATATTGTCATACTGATCTTTACTATTCTATTTAGTTCTACTATTGAGTTGTATTTTACAGCAGTCCTTTTACGAAAAAAATGCAAATTTCTGCTGTCATTAAGGCAAATTGAATACAACAGTTAAAAATGAAAGGCTGCATCTATTACATTTTTGTAACATTTGCTCATTGTCAAGCCATGTTCTCAGTGGTCCTCTAATCTTGGTCTGCTAGTTTAACAGTTCATTTGTGTTGTATAGATAGATAGATAGATAGATAGATAGATAGATAGATAGATAGATAGATAGATAGATAGATAGAGGGATAGATAGATAGATAGACACAGTAGATAGAGGTTAGAAGTTGAAAGCTTGTCTATTATCATCATAGGATGTTAGGTCTAGTAAAAAGATATATGTAGCAATGCTCACATTTATAATATATTAATCTACATTAATTTCTACATTTATATAGACATTAATATAATGAGGAGCACAGCTCAAACACAAAACCTAATAAGTTCTAGTGATTTCCGTAACACAGCCCTTTAAAACATTGCCTGCAGGCAGGGTAGGCAACAGAAATTTGGAATTTCCACAAACTGAATTTGGGAAAAAACCTGAAGGATGACTTGAGGGACGAGCAGACATTATTACTAAGAGCATTTGGACCTGGCGTCTCATCAGGAAATACTTTTTACTTATGTGGCAGCAGCCCAAGTTAGAGTTGGTTGTAGAGTTTCTGAGTTTATTTGGCTGGTTCATGGTGTGCTAAGTCATGGCATTAATCTTGCACCGGGAATCTGATATATTAGGAATCATTTCCTATAATAGTTTCAATAGCATTAGACAGTTAGTTCTATTATAAAAAATAAAATAAAAAGAATAATTGATTTTTTGGGTGGACTGGTTGTTCAAGCATTAAATAACATTTCTGTCTCCTCCCACTTAAGGGATAGAGGATATTAGATAAATTAAGCAGAAAAGACAAGTGTAATCAATTCTTCAATTTATTGTGTTGAAAAAGGTGTGTGGGGGGGGGGCTGAAATTTGCTTTTTTTTCATAATTCTATTTGTATTCATACTGTTTGCAGATTTTATATAGATGGGTTTCTGGATCAGGCTGAGGATTATGCATCTCCTTCATAACATTTATTGGATGCTCATATATGTAAATTTAATGATGAATAAAGTATTCTACAGTATGTCAGTATGAGGTACTGTTGGCTTGTGTTTATGTGAATAATAATAATTATGCAAAAATTCTGTAAACATATATATTTATTTATATGTTTTTAAATAACTAGCTCACAGTTCACTTAATTATCTAATATAAATATATATAGTTCAAAAACATGACCCCAGCATGATCCATTAGGCTAAGGAGGAAATACTAGAGACTGGCACCAGGTTGGGAGTGTGACGGGCCACAGATTTATTAGAGAACCAACATTTTAACATATTCCATACACTAACTTAGGAGGAGGATGAGGAGGAGCCTGGCCAGGGTCAGTGACCTAACACCCTGGGCCCCCGCCCAGGGCCCCCAATGCTTTTCTAAGCACACCTGTATGGTAGGGCAACACACATTTTGGCCAGTAGGCCGGGCATCTCATCTCCCCCACAGAGTAGGCGCGGGACGCCTCACGAGGCTGCGATCCTCCCTTGCAAAGCTAGGGCCCATTTTACCCCCTACCTGAACTCAAATGCCAGCAGCTCTAAATCAAATTCAGTCAGATGAACCCTATCAGGAAGGAAAAAATCATCTGCATCCCTAATTTAAAAATCCAGGTACCGAATTGAAATTAAACCCAATTTTCAAACAAAGCTCGCCATTTGCTTGTTAATATTTTGCCGAGCCCTATCTATCAACACTGGATCCCTGGCATTCCTCCATGAACGCCTCTTTATCATCTCCGACTAGATAATAAGGGACCACCCCAGACCGTTAACCCAGCTTGAATGAGAATAAGGTTCGGATTAACATGGCGATGGGCGTTAGTGTCCAGTAGCCCACTCACCTGTGACCATCGCATGCCTCGGATCCTGAACCCCCGCACCTACAGGTCCGTTTCCAGAATGCCCAGTTGTGAATTATCCTTGATAACTGCAGCTTAACGGTGGGCCCAGTACACATACAAATGGTCGACGATCTACAGCTGTTTTATTGTTCCTAAAAACACAGAAAAGAATCTGTTAGGCAACCGCCATATGTGAGACCTAAAGCACTGAGATTCCCATCTCCCAATCCTTTTTACCACTTTCTCGGGTAAGCCCAGCCTCGCTGCCTCGGTTGCAGCCCCAATCCAAAACAAGTGGGTTCCAAACGCAGATTGATCGAAACCCAGATGCTGTAGCGATATTTTCAGCACCTTCTCGAATTGGAATCACGAAAGTACCAGGCCATTGGCGTGTATCAGCAATGGCCCATGGCCCTCTGGCCACTGATGAAGGTACAACCTTACACATTCGTGGGGGCAACAATCTGTGCCTATCTTCCTTTTTCCTTCCTGGTTGGATTTTGACCTTCTAAGCCACAGATCCACCCTGTCACCTTGCAGACAGTAATCCACCAACTGCAAGCCCCCCGAACCCAGCCTGTTCGCCAAGACCAGTTCCCCTATTCTGAAAGCCCCACAGAATGCGAGGGAAAAGGCCGTCCGGAAAAGCAGAGATTAATAGGGGTTGTGTAGATTTCACCCAGTACAGGCGTTACACAACAATAGGGAGAAGGTGATCAGCCGTCTCTCGTCCTGCCTGCAATCGACTGTAAACATCCCTTGCATAACCCGCCGAACCACAAATTCCTTCATCGGGTCCCTCAGCCCAGCCAACTTAAACATGAAAGCCAGGGCTGTAACCTGATAGCCAACTGATGCCTTTGATTCCCTGTGATTCCACAAACAGTAAAAGGAACCACAGCAATAACCCTTGGGCTTTTTCTTCTGTCCCAGCTCCACCGGCTGTAACCACTCGGTCACTCCACATTTTCCACACTTTTTTTATACCAAGTTGCTGTGATTGTCCAGTGATTGTCTGATAAGCCTGGTTATCTGACCGCTGTAAGCTCCCAGAGCTCCTGAGGGATGCTTTCACCCCCAGCCTCTTCGCTTCCAGAGCCAGCGTCTTGCACCGAGGCTCCTGAAAGCGAGAAAGGGCATCAGCAATGCCATTCTTAGGGCCAAGTGCAGAATGAGCCAAATCACTGGCATAGAAAATGCCGTCAAGCTATTGATCGACTGTATCACCTCCATGTTGTCCGTGAAAAAGAAAACCAGTTGGTCCCTGAAATCCCTTCCCCACATGTGGATCGTGACACTGATGGGAAATATTTCCAGGAAGGCCAGGTTTTTGGTAAGGCCCACCGTTACCCAAGGTTCAGGCCACACGGCGGCACACCATCGCCCCTTGAAGTACGCACCAAAACTATTCGACCCTGATGCATCCGTATAAAGTTCAAGTTGAGTGCTGGTCAAACTCTGTGTATAAATTAGCGTTGCTCCATTGAAATCTCTCAGAAAGCTAAGCCAGACCCTTCAGCTTTCATCTTTGCGGTCACTGCTATGAAGTGATTGTGGCCGTCTCATCTCTGTCGTAGCCAGGACCAACCACCTATTAATGATCCTACCCATGGGAATGATCCTGCAGGTCAAAATTCAGCTTTCCAAGGATGGACTGCTGTCAATTCTTCCTCCAAATCTGTCACGTTTTCCACTGGTAGGCTGAACTCCATCTTGTCAGAATCAATGCGAATCCTGAGGAACGCCAGGCCTTCTGTCTTTTTATGCGCCAACGTTACCCCAAACTCTTGGCAGAACCTTGTGTACGTGTCCAGGATGAAACCACAGGTGTCGAGCCCCGCGGGTCCCATGAACAAGAAGTCATCCAGGTAATGGGTAATGCTGGGATACCTGGCTTCTGTTCGTGCCACCCATTGAAGGAGAGTGCTGAAGGACTCAAAATATGCACATGAGATATAGCATCCCATTGGTAGGCAGAGATCCAAGTAGTACTTGTCATCGATGAAGCACCCTAACAGCTGTTAACTGGAAGGATGTACTTTCAACAGGTGAAAAGCAGACTCAATGTTGACCTTCGCCATCTTGGCGCCAGCTCCCGCCTTCTTCACCATGTCGTTGGCCCGGTCGAAGGACGCATAGGATACTGCCGAACACTCTTTGTCAATGCCATAGTTAACTGAGCTGCCTCTAGGGTGCGACAGGTGTTGAATCAAGCAAAACTTACCCTCCTCCTTTTTCGGACCAGACCTCGAATCGGGGGAAGGGAGAAGGGGCCTGGCATCCTACCCAGCCATACATTGTGTTGAATTTTTTCCAAGGCTATGCCAGGAAAATACTGAACCAATCGCAAGTTCAAAGGCCGTGCACCTGAGGGCACTAGGCCACATGGGATTAGAAAACCCTCTAGAAAAACATTGATCAGAAGCTTGGCCACTTCCCTCTCACCTGGCAACTTACTTCAAGCTACAGTAGCTAGAACTCACCAGCTTTTGCGCCCTCCCTTGCACTGTTACATCTAGCAAGGGGGTGCTCTCCCCCACAGTTTGAGCAGGCATGCTTGAACCGGCAATTTGGTGCCCACATGCAAATGCTCTCGTTGAAGGCATAGCCGGTCCTATGCCCTGGAGCTGCCGCCGTGGCGGGCTTGGGTTGCTCCGAAAGAGCAGCATGGCTCGCATTGGAGTCATGATATTCAGCCAGTACATGACCACCTTGTCACTCCAAGACATAGACGGTCTGGAGGCCATATACTGATGAAATTATTTGTCATACCTCCACCTGGCCATGCCCCCATACGTCTGGTATGCATTCCTGATTTCCTCCAAATATACGAACATCCCGGACCATTGTTCCGAATGCCATTCGCCCATGACGCAGGCCATAAGCGAAAAAGCCTGCAGCCAGCTGTCAAGAGTCTGGGGAAGTCATCTGAAAGATTTTCTCCTATCATCCCACTCACCCCTAAACCCCCTTTCTGTGGAGTCTGCGAATCGGGATATCGGCAAAAGGGTGACGAGCTCAATGAACTCTCTGCGCCATGTTTTCTCCTTAACCTCCTGGGACAAGTGTGCCCCCAGGTTGTCAAGGGTGCACACTACGGTCGGCCTCATGGATCCGTCCGATAACTTCTCCACCTCGCGGTGAGGGTCTGCTACCGCTAAAGGGCCTAGCGCCCGCTGGGCACCTTACATAGGAAAGGGGACCGGGCCCTGCTTGACCGCACCCTGGGTGTGCTGCCCCTCAAGTGATCCCATGGTCCAACCAGGCGTTTTTGCCCAGACCACCCACCCATTCCCCAACTTCATCCTCAGTAATGGGAATGTTGTGGGATTTTAGCAGGGATTTTAAAGCAACCATAAACTGTGGAGGACTAGGAGATACTGTCGAGAGCATGGCGCCTAGCCAATTGAATAGCACCTTATATTGGGCCCACAGCTGGCCCACAAACATAATTTTTTGGACTTACAATCATCAATTGAATAAGGCTCCAGGTTAGTAGCGTCAGGAACCCTGTCAAGCTCCTTAGCATCCACTATCGCCCCCTCATCAAGGTGAATGTCGGGACTAGTCAAACTGTGCTGTGGCCTAGCCAGCTTATCAGTTACCATTGACTTCTGTTTTCTGGTTGGTGTGCAAGAGAAAACTAAAGGACTGTACCTGGTTGTAGACTTTCTGATCCTTGGCTGTTACTGGATTGTTGTTGTTATCACCTGGCAATACTCTATGTTCATTTCTCTCACGACTTGACTTCTCTTCCCTCGTGCAGCCTCCATGTTTCTGCCGAGCTCTGCACTGTTCTTGCGTTGTCCCTGCAAAACACCAGCATTGCTTTTATTGGGTGCAAATGGAGGGACCTCAGTGTTGGCTGAGCGCAGAGCTCCTTATTAACCCTAGTGCCCTTGGAGCGGGGCTGTAGTGGGGTGCAATCGGATCCTGAGGGTAGGCAAGGAGACAAGTAGTGGCCGGGGAGCTAGGCACTCACCTGAATTGCCTGGCAGCACTGCCCTCTCCATGGTGGGGGTTGGCGGTTCATGGCACGCCGAACCTCACCTGTGGCCCCTGTGCTTCTAATGGGCCTGTCTTCTAAGGGGGCGCTGCAGCTAGGCTCAGGTGGTAGAGGAGGCCACAACTAAAGTACTGGCAACCCTAATGGTGCCCAGATCATCAGCCACCGCAGACTGGCCCTGGGCTATAGCCTGGAAAAATTCACCTGACTGCTGCTGGGATAATTCCAGCCTGTCCTGGAACCACCTGACCCCATGACATAGGGCCCTAGACCTAACTATGACCAACAGCTCCATGCTACACTTCCGATCCTTAAGATGGCCGGTGCAAAGTGCGAGAAAGCCCGCAAAACGAGCTTAAGCCCCGCCTACTGGCCAGTAACCTATGGCATGCGCCCAGGCTCCGCTGGGTCGTGAGATGCTGCGTCTGGCCCAGGAAGCCTGGGGAGCCTCTGTGCCGGTCATGAATTTGGTTTTGCTTTTACACAGTTTTTAAAACAATGTGTTAGTCTAGTGGAAAGTGAGTTTTATCAAATGTTTTAATTAGTAAGTTATGGGTTCTAAATCAATGACTTTCACTTTTTTAATTAACTAATGCATTTATTAACACACATATGAATGATGTATACATAAATTTAAAAAAAGGTACATTTTGTAATAAAAAAAAAACAAGTGGAAGGCAGGGGAATCAAACACATGACTTAGCAATGCAAAAAAAAATGTAAAACAAGATGTTTACCACTGTGTCACTGTGCATCACTTAAAGTAGTATAAATCCCTAATATAAAGTGCAAGAGTTACAGACTCCAGCCTCATTATTTATGCAAGTTCTTGTGGGACGGCTTCAAGAGCTAAACTAAAATGACAATATTTAAGTGAATTCTTGATCTTTTTTTTAAATGTAAACAGATTTTCCTCATGATTTTTCACCCTCTAAGTTATGGTGCAGTGAACATATGGGGACTTTTGTGGTCCTTTTATTTTATAAACATACTTAGCAGGAAACACAAAATACTACATCCTGTGCACCTGATTTTGAAACTCTTGTAATTGTAAGAATACTGATCGGAGTTTCACTAAGGACTTTCGTAATGATCAATATTAACAGCTGAGTACGTTCAAGAAATTATGTGGGGGGAAGATCTGTTTGAGGATATATATACTGTATATATATATATATTTATTTTTTATTTTTTTTATTTATGAATATATCTTAATTTATAAAAAGAGGTTGTATATGGAGCAACTGATATTCAGTTGGTTACTTGTAGCTACTCGCCATCCATTTGCGAGTTGCAGAGCCAAAAATGAAACTTTGCCCTTTCTACTCCTGTGATGTTTCAAGCCCGTAAATGTTACCAGTGCTAAAGACGCAAAATCCATATTCAGTTGCAACAATTCAACAAGCCCGCAATTGCCTTCAAATCCGTAAATGGCAAATGTATCAAAAAATTCTATGAGTACTAGAAAGGACTCGCAGGTAGGTTAAAATCCCGTGGGTCTCCTTTACTATTGGCTCTATCTAGATTGTACTTTAAGGGCTTGTTTACTTGATCCTGATTATGCCCTGAAATTATACATATGAGCTCATGGTTTGCGTGTTGGGGCTGTGAGCCTGTATTTGCGAGCTTGAGTCAATTAAATACATATGTAACTTCACTAAGTTTAATTTGGGCTGTATGAGGTTATTACGGGCCTGGAATTAAATGGTGGTCATTGTAATTAGATTTGTGGCTTTATCCATGGTATGTGTAGGATGATATATATAGAAAGGCAGTTCTGTGGTTTGCATGTCTGGGTGAAAAAAATATGTAATTTTTATTTAGACACAAGAAGCAAAATGTGACAAAGCTGTGCAAAACTTATAATTAATATATATATATATATATATATATATATATATATATATATATATATATATATATATATATATATATATTCTGCCTACCTGAAGTCTGTACTACCATTTACTGTAAGAAGAACATTCGAGGGTGTGTTTCTGCTTAGGGCAGCACATTGTTAGGGGGCAACAGGCTGCCTGATGATGCATTGCAGTACATTTAAATATGTTATAAATGCATCTAAGTGTGTATATGCAGTGATATTTATGTCTGTAGGTGTACTTGACACATTCTGACACACCATATATATAAAAAACATACATAAACGTATTATTTGAGATACAGAAAAGAGGAGCTGCTAAGGGAGAGTCAAATCTGAATGGCCTTAGGCATCATAAAACCTAAATACTCTCATCATTGGTACAACAATGTGGTCAAAAGAGTAGGGGCCTCATTCTATTATCGGGTGTAGGAGATTCGGAGCCGCAAGGACCGGCCGCAAGCTATTCGGCTATTCTATTCCCCTCAGGCCGGGGATTCCGGCAGGCTTGCGGCCGGCGCCTTTCTATCCCTTGCGGCCGCTCGCGCCGGAGGAAAGCCTTTGATCTAAAACGGCCGCAAGAGTTTCAGCCGCAAGAAAAGCCCGGTTGCTATTCTATTACTCCGGGATCCCTCTCTGCAAGGCTAAAAGCGAGCCGCAGCTTACTTGCAGGAAAAAGGTCCCGCTAGCACCAATTAAGCACATTATAAAGCCAAAATAAAGCCACCCTGCACTCTGAGGAGACTATAAAGTGATTGTAGGTGTTAGCAAAAATAGCACAACATTCCCCTATACTCAAATCCGTAAAAAAAATATTTTTTAATTTACCGTATGTCAAAAATCCATGGAAAAAGTCCAGAGTGCTTGGAGCACCTCAGACCCGCCCACGCTGCGGCTGGAAAATAAACAGTTAATGTAAACTCGGATTTGGGCTGATGTGCAAGCTTGAGAGGGGATTGCTATTAATCCTCATGTCCCCCAATATGATCCCTAGCATTTACAGAGCTGTTCAGTGCCATCTTGAATTTATTTTTGCGTTTTAAGTTTTCTGAGCTTACGGCCGGTTGCAAGATATACGGCCGGCCGTAAGGGGAGATCCTCGCAGCCTTGCGGCCGTTTTACGTCCGATAATAGAATGAGGCCCAGGTCAGGTGCATTTACATATGTTATAAATACATATAAATGTGTAAATGCAGTGATATTTATGTCTGTAGGTGTACTTGACACTTTCTGACACACTATATATATATATATATCTATATATATATATATATATAGATATATATATATATATATATATAAAACATACATAAACGTATTATTTGAGATATAGCAATAGAAAAGAGGAGCTGACAAGGGAGCGTTGAATCTGAATGTTCTTAGTCAGCATAAAACCTAAATACGGCCATCATTGGTACAACAGTGTGGTCAAAAGAGTGTCTCAGGTGCAAATCACAGTGTGCACCCCCCAAAGCCAGGTCTTGGCACAAGGGTAAATGCCAGCATTCATGACATACACATAACCCTTTTGCTTTTGTTTTGTGAGTAACTGGTAGGAGCTATCACAATAAAGGGCTGGCATCCGGACATCAGTATTTTATGTTCCAGATGTTTTGTAGCTAAATGAATAAAATTCATTAGCATTGTCCATTTGTTGTATATGTCTATATTAATGTCCATAGCCTCAGTCCATGTGCTTCCTGGTGTTCTTTGCATACACATGTGTACAATGACAGTCATATTGTTCCACAGACAGAAAGGAAGGCCCACAAACCACGTCTGCATCCTCCCCCAGCACACAGACATTTCTCTCTATTTTTGCTGGTGTATAATCCCAGGGAAGCAGCTGACTTCAGGCACATTAGGGCTAGCAGCTGACTAGCAGAAGGACTGATGTGAGATAAAATGCAGACTACAGCACACAAACCCAGCGCTCGCTTAGCAGCTCAGATCATTAGAAGGTTTTCAGCTGTCAGCCAGATAATGTAATCATGTTCCCTGTCTCATTGACCATTTTATATGTGTGACACTGGAACAAATTAACACATTGTGCGCTGCTACATTTTATTGAATAAGTAATGCTGTGGTGTTGCATTATATATGATACTGCACAATGCTCCATCCTTCTTTCTCCTATCCATAATAGCAAATGCACTTTATACATACAGAAAATAAATAGTGCATTTTTTGTAGACATTCGGACACAAATACAGTACAGTGGAGGGCTTCACAAATACAGTACAGTGGAGGGCTTCTATAACTCTTCTGCACACCATAAGCTAAATGATTGTTGTGGTATATATAGATAGATAGATAGATAGATAGATAGATAGATAGATAGATAGATAGACAGAAAGATAGATAAATAGATAGATAGATAGATAGATAGATAGATAGATAGTATACAGACATTATCAGTGCTTTATGATAGAAGAAAGGTGTAAATAAAATCAGCATATGTATAATACCAAAAATATTATGGATATAGTAATACCAAAAAATACACACAGGCCTGTGCTGTGTTACACTGGTGGAAGGCTTCTATCGCTCTTTTGCCCACAATATATTAAATGACAAGCTGAGATCCCGCTCAATGCTGATGATAGCCAGTAAGTTTGAAACAACTGTACATGGATAGGATTCTCGGCTTGTGTAAAATCCAGCCTTGGCTTTGCATTAGAGCTGGCATAAGCTTAAAGGAAGCCATATTTAAAAATGGATTGAACAGCGAGGCATTTGTGGGCACATTTGCATATCCCAGCTCAGCTTCCCAGAATGCAGTGTAATAACTGTTTTTCTTTGAATTCTTCTTGCTTTAGACATTCAAATGTGAAGACAGATGTACTATTATATAATGGCCATAATAATACAATCTTTGGAGCATAGTATACTGCAAGATTCCATTTTAAACCATAAACTATGTTGTTCTGTTCTTGATATAAGTCTTCATTTTATTTCAAGCTCACAACCCGTGAGAGCTTTTATCTTCTATATACATTAGGTAACTCCTTTACCGCGAAGGAAAACTTCCAAAGAAAGAAGAATGTACTAGTTCCTCACAATTTCAACAGTTCCCACAGGTCTTTTTATACAGTTAAAAAAATTATAATGCATTTAATTATGTACTTTCAGCAAAAGAACTTTCCTCTCCGCGTCACTTTAAACCTACAAGATTTCCTGGTGGGGACAACTTCTTGTGAATAACATCATTGTGTTTTATATGCATAACTTAAGATCTAATTTTCATATCCCTCCTATTAGGTTGGAAAAAAAATGTATACAGTCAACATAGGATGCATTTGTGTAATACGCCTCCTGCCATGAAGACACAAGAAGCTTCTTCCTGTCCACCTGCTCATGAAACTCATGTGGTCCATGAATAATGTTCAGACTTCCACTAAGAACTTTCATATTGATCAGAATCACAACAGCTGAGGTATTTGCATGACACCAAGTTGTAGGGAAACCCACTGAGAACGTATGTCCAAAAATAGAAACAACAACTAAATTGTGGTGAGTTGGTGGTTGGTTTGGTCAAAGTGACTGAAATATTATTCTGTTTCATTGTTTATATGAAAGAACCTTAAATATGAAAGAATAAAAAAAAAAGTGTCCTAAAGACACCATTATATATGATATATATCTAGGTATTTTAAAGTATGTATTAAGTTAGTGGTAGAGATCCAGACATATGTATTGCACAGCCATCCTCATTTACCACCAATCAATATAAATATCCAAAGTAAAACATGTTATGCTTTTATTTTATTACATTTTTGATATGTACAGATCCTAAATATAATAATATAAAAATATAAATGATAACAGTACTAAATAGTTAAATGTTGCTTTGCATTAAATTAAAAAAAATAATAAATTATGAAGTCACATCTATTTAAAAATAAAATGGATATCATAGTAAATCATATATAATTCACCCACTATTTTCATGACATTAATATGTGCTAGGATACTTCCTTTTTGTTTCTTCATAGTTTTGTAGAGAGATGTCCAGACATAATTTCTCCATTTCATCAGGAGATAAGGATTCTGGGTAGTAAAATGCATGTCATATTCATGTATGTACCTCTTTTTAATATCTTTCCACATTAAACATTGATCTCTCCTTACACTAGTGATCCCCAAGCAGATTTAGCTTATTTGTTCTCCAAAATTACTGTCACAACACTGCATATTAAAACTCTTACAACATTTGGTACAAAAATAAACAAAAATCATATTTTTCTATTTATTTTCTGTTTCTTATTTTCTTATAACTAATATTGTAAATATATTGTTTGAAAGAACACACTGAAACAATGCCAATTTGCTTATAAATGCAAAAGATCATATCTTCCTGACCCCTTTCTGGCAAATCAAATTATTCCCTAGATCAATAACCCAGCTATTTTATGTTAATTGTCATAACCCAATATACCCTATCTATCTAGAATTTTTCCAGCCACATTTTAAAGTTATCTATGAAACCAGCTGACAGATAATTGATTAATTGTCATTGATAGCAAGGAAACATGATTCAGTCCTGGACATATCTGTTGGGCTTTTTATTGAGGGCCACAAGCGTATTTATCTCTCAGAACGACTCGGCATACATAAAATAGTGTAACTAGAAACTGAAATGCCTGTGTGCACAGAGCATTGGCATTATGTACTAGCATAAATGTAACGCTAATATATTATTTGTTGGTTGTATTTTGTGATACTCTCAGTGAGGTATTTTTAGCAAGGCCAACAAGGCCCAAGCCTATAGCACAGGGGTTGTTAATCTTTTAATACCTACAGCACACTTTTGATGATAACATTTCCTTACCGCCTATTGCTGCCGCAGTAACTAAATTTACCTAATTTCTGGTTACATAAATCATATGACCCTATCTATGTATCATCCGGAACCTACTAGATAGTGACCCGGTCCTGACTGCTGTCCCTGGGTTCTCTCACCAGCTGTCCAACCTGCCAAGCGTGGTGCTGCGGGGTTCCGGCGTGTGACGACACTCGTTATCGACACCACATATCCATGACCCCGCCACCCACCATGAAAGTGTGAATCGCCCACTAGTGGGAGGTAGGGACCAGGTTGACTATCACTGCTATAGCAGCACATTCTCAGTTTCCTGTGCAGTGTAGTATTGTGTCACATATACAGACATATCTATATGAACATGTATGTACGAATACTAAACATGTCTCTCCATACATATTAGAGAAACAGCAGGAAAAAAATCATGAAAGATTGATTAGAGTACATTCCAAATCTGAAATGTATGATCTATAGGTCCATTCAAATAAATATGATTCTTGAATTAAAAAATATATGTTTTTTCAACAGTATTTTAAATTATTCAAGACAAAAATAATTTCGTTGGATTTCTAAAATTGGTCTCCTACTACAACAAATGTTCTGAGGAGGTGAGACCTATACAATTACTATGTTATTGTAAGTGGAGATAGTCTTTCAAGTTGGAGAGATCTTGTATGTTTTAGTAAAGATTAACAGAGAAACTGAAAAGATCTCTCTTCACTAGTAAGAAATGCATAACTATATCCCACTGATTTATATTACTTCACTGTAGAGAACCCAGCCTCATACAGATGAGAACTCCACCTAAACAGCTCATGGGCTGTACTTGACAGCAAATATCATGACATTGCATATACAATGTCGTATTTTGTTGCCTCACAACCTGGAATTAACATGGATTATTTGAGGATTTGCATCATTTAATTTACAGAACATGCACACAACTTTGAAGATGTTAAATGTTTTCCCTTAAACCACTCAAGTGTTGCTTTAGCAGTGTGTTTGGGGTCATTGTCCTACTGGAAGGTGAACCTCCGTCCTAGCCTCAATTCACGTACAGAGTGATACAGATTTTGCTCAAGAATATACCTGTATTTAGCACCATCCATCTTTCCCTTAACTCTGACCAGTTTCCCAGTCCCGGCTGCTGAAAAACATCCCCACAGCATGATGCTGCCACCACCATGTTTCACTAGGGATGGTGTTCTTTGGGTGATGTGATGTGTTCGGTTTGCGCCAGACATAGAGTTTTCTTTGATGGCCGAAAAGTAAAATTTTAGTCTCATCAGACCAGAGCACCTTCCTCCATATATTTTGGGAGTCTCCCACATGCCTTTTCGCAAACTCAAAATGTGCCTTTTTGTTTTTTGCTGAAAGTAATGGCTTTCTTCTGTCCACTCTGTGGAACTCTGCAGCTCCTTCAGGATTACCTTAGGTCTCTGTGCTGCCTCTCTGATTAATGCACAGTCGTGAGTTTTGGTGGGCAACCTTCTCTTGGCAGGTTTGCTCTTGTGCCATGTTCTTTCCATTTGGTTATGATAGATTTGATGGTGCTCCTGGGGATCATCAAAGATTTGGATATTTTTTATAACCTAACCCTGACTTGTACTTCTCAACAACATTGTCCCTTACTTGTTTGGAGAGTTCCTTGGTCTTCATGGCAGTGTTTGGTTAGTGGTGTCTCTTGCTTAGGTGTTGCAGCATCTGTGGCCTTTGAAAAAGGTGTGTATATGTAATGACAGATCATGTGACACTTAGATTGCACACATGTGGACATCATTTCACTAATTATGTTACTTCTGAAGGTAATTGGTTGCACCAGAGCTTTTTATGGGCTTCATGACAAAGGGGGTGAATAGATACGCACGTGCCAATTTTCTGATTTCTATTTCTAAAAAATAGTTTTATGTATATATTTTTATCATTTCACTTCACCTACTTAGACTATTGTGTTCTGATCCATCACATAAAATTCAGATTAACAAAACATTGAACTTAAAGTTGTAATGTAACAAAATAGGTAAAAAGTCAAAGGGAGTGAATACTTTTGCAAGGCACTGTAAAATGCTTTTAAAATGAAAGTTCAGGCAAAAAATATCCTGTGTAAAATACCACTGTAAATGTAAAAACAAGACACAACAATGTTTAAATATATGATATATGTTCAAACTATAGGTAATATAAAAAAAAACTATTTTTCAGCTTTTTGGAAATTTGTACATATCTATTGTTTAAATAAATTAAAAATCACTTTTGATTTCACAACATATTAGGCCATTTCTGCCCAATTTACTTCAACAGAACTCAATATGTTTAAGAAACATACAAAACATTTTCTCAAAATGGTATGAGCTGCCTACGTAGTCAATCTTTAGTCAATAGCTGTAGCCTACAAGTCCAGCATTAGAAATGGTGTCTTCTAGGCTGCAGTAGGACTGGAGCATCTTTAGATATAGAAGCAAAAATGGTCACATTTCTTGAAACATGTAGTACTTATATTAATCTACTTGACACATTTTACAAAAAAATACCACCATAAACACATTTTAATAAAAGCACCTGGTATTCCAGCATTGTTTTGCTAGGCAATTCACAGATTGTTTCATTTAATAAAGCCCGAGACTATCCAGATACAGGTCATTTGGGGACAATGACTTTGTCCTTTGTAAATCTGCTCTGAGATACCATAAGAATTAGGGGAGAAATTGTTATTTTATTGTTTTATCCTGTACTAATTGTTTTTTTCAACTTATAAAGGATAGCCCTAGGGGTTTTACCATTGCCGAGATAACTAATATCTATCCAATTTGATGTATTATCTATGTGCTCAACTATTTTATAAAATAAACAAGTTTATGAAAAAAAAATGTCTTACAGCAAAATGACATTTAATGTCTGATCTTTGCATTTGTGAATAATCATTGCTAATTACTCTCTGGGGGGGTTACCTGCTCATATTTAGTACTTGGGTGGAGGGTGAGAACAATGTTGCCATGTACTTCAAACGTGCTGAGCATGTGCAAACCTCCGGGAAGTAAGTAGTAATTATTAGCGTCTAACACAATAGGAAAAAACTTGGAGAGAAGGGTCAGAAATGCCAATTAACAGACAAACATTACAAACTTCAATGTAATTTTACTGAAACAATGCAAGTAATTGCTACATACAGTTTTCAAATATACAATATATGGAACTTAAAAATATCTGTATTCAGCTGTGAGACTCTAAGAGGCACTTTTTTACACACAAAATAATAGCTATAAATGTTGCCAGCTGTTTATAGGCCAAATGTGTTAATCCCCAGTTGCTTTTGAGGGCAGTTGCATCTTTCAACTTTTAGAATGAGCAACTTTTGATACTGATATAATTTTTCCAATAGTTGCAGTGATATAAACTAGGTGCCTCATTCAAATGCTATTTGGCCAATTGAATAGGGCTCTATATAAGTACATAGCATATTTTATTTACAGAAGTTTTTAGCTAGTGAAGACCTTGCTTTTGTATAGAAGTTCACTCACTAAAAACTTCTGTAAAAAAAAAATGCTATGTTCTTATATAGAGCCCTATTCAATTGGCCAAATCGCATTTGAATGAGGCCCTGGAAGTCTAAATAAGCAAGACTGCCTTTTTTTGCTAAGATAATCAGGTCCTCCCTCCTCTATATTCTGATCTACAAGAGCCACTTAAAATCAGGTTTGCAGGTATAGCGTTTGTTGCTGAACTCTGATGATGAATATAAAGCACTGCTCCAACCAGAGCTATTCAGTAACAACTCCCATAAACGTGTTCACCCAGAGTGCTCATAATTTGGTTTTCTCTATTAAAAGTCTAAAAGTCTTCTTATTTTTTTTATATATATTTTTGAATGTAACATTTCTAGCATTTTTGGGTGATATACTTTAGCTTACCTGTAGTTTTTTTTTTTTGGGTGTCGTTTCTGACTCTCCATGACCTCATGGACCGTAACACACCAGGACATCTCTACGACTGGTTTTCATGCAGAGATACTCGAGTGAGTTGCCAGATCCTTCTCCAGTGGGCCACAGAATACAGCTCATGGTATTCCGAAGTGGTCTCCCATCCAAGTACTGACCAGGCCCAACCCTGGCCGGCTTCAGGGTGGTGTGACCTCTTGGTTCCCTGACTGGAATCGTTTACAATACTCCAAATGATTAAAACCTTACTGTGTTTTGAAATACAGCTGTAGCCATAGCAAATGATATATGTATAGTAATGGTGTAACATGCTGTATAATAATTCCAAGATATGTGTGATATAGTGTAACATATATATGTATTTTTCATGTTACTTTAAAAGTTTGTACTTTTGAACATTGTTTAAATAAACTCATACAATAAAAGGAAAAATCTGTAGAAGCGATGCTGGCTTTGGCTCATAAAATCTGTGGCCATTTACGCCATTCGGCAACAGCATGAAGGGAGGTGCAGAAGCTCCAAGAGGAATATAAGCTGCCACAACATCTGCTCAGTCTAGAGGATGTAACGTGGAATTGCACTCATTATACGGTATGCATGAAAGGCTTCTGCAGCAGCAAGAGCAATGAGCAGCTACACAATAATCCAAGAGGGACGCAAATATGGAGTGTCATTGGGGAGTTATGAGATATCTCTTCTATACCATTTTGCTGAAGTTGTGTGAGGTCAGTTTTGAAATACATTTTTGGTCATACATTTTTAGTATTATTATTAACTTTATTATTAACATTGTATACAACACTCTATACACGGGAAAATACTGATTATAGTGTTTGTACAATATATAACAGTAATGTTAAAACATTTTGATACATAAGGAGTAGAGTAGGGGTAATACATTATATTTTACAAACTTTAACTAAATTCAACTGTAATTGTTGAAATAAAGTCACGGTATTGAAACCTATTTTCTGTGTATAAACATATGTTAAAGAGATTTGATAACACATTTTTGCACTCTATAGGCAAAATGCAGCCTATATGTATGCAGCACATCTCATAAAATATTTTATTCATATCTAAAAATCCCTCTATTGATTATGTTGACACCTCCAGGGGGTGTCTACACAGGAGTCTGATCCCCCCAATCAGCATGCAGCATCAAGGGAGCACTATAAACCCACTATTTACCTGCTGTTTCTTGCTCAGCCAATTTCCTTGCGGCTACCTGTCTGTACGTCAGCAGCAATACATAGCACATATCAGTGATAAACTACATATCCCAGACTGCTTTTCAGCACAAACAGGAACCCAGAGTTAATTCAAAAGTTTCAGCTAACCTGATTGACCAAACCAAATCATTTTAAAGTTGATACTAATTTAGCCTGGGTTTGGAGAGTGTTAACCCTAATGTTCAACTGTCAGAAATTACAAAAGATTTTGCTGACTTCAATGTGTTTAAATGTTTATTTTGTGATTTTTTTTTCATGCAAAAAAAATGTTTGCATACACTACTAATTATACTCAGATGCATTCAGAATCCAGCAAACTTAATGTAATGTCATTCCAAAGGGTACAAACATAAGGGTGACATAGTGAATTGGATTTAGAGGATGAACACAAAGCTATAAAGGGATATTTAAATGTTTTAATCATGAAGTGGTCTACAAGAAAAGAAGCAGAGGAACCGATTCAGACCCAGGTCTGCCTATTGACTACCCTTGGAGGAGAAGTGCCTGCCCCTGAGGGCTTACATGCTAGCTTATAGTCTAAGAAGTTGAGATAGAAAAGTAATGGAGAGATGAATAATCAATGCTCGTTGGAGGGGGTGGATGTGTGAAAGTGAAGACTGAGCCAACCTGACTGTAAATTGTACAGGTTTCAGGTGTGAGGGTAATACTTGATAGGCTTCTTTTAATAGGTGGGTTTTTAAAGACCACTTAAAGTTTCTCCACAAAACAAGCTGCTCTAATATGAAAGAGTTCACTTACAGAGGTTTACATAGGTTTTACCCCTAACCTGTTATTGCTACAAAGGTTTTGTTAAAGAGACACTGTCACTCCAACAGGAAGTTGATTCCATTTAGAGATCATTAAAAACTGGCTCTGTATTATACCAGCAGTTTTTCTCTATAGTAAATCATTTCTGTAATAAGACAAATGTAGTTTAAGACTCCTGTATGTTAAAATGTTGCTCAGAGTGTGCAATAAGGATGGGTTGGGGGTCTTATTAATTGCTCTTAGGCTCAAATTTCCAATTTTTAAAAACATGCCTAAGATAACAAAATCCACTGTGTGTACCTCTGCCCAAAATCTCTATATATATATATGAACATTTCCACCTTAAACTAAATAATGTGCCATGTTACATCCGTTCAAACACAAAGTTGTTTTTTTCAATCCCATTTCGAAAAGTGCAATAGGAGTACGATATCAACTGAATATCACTTTATAAGCGTTCTATTTTAGGAGAAGTGATAGAATTAAAATAAAGTATGATAACAAAGATTACTTTTGTTGCTATGTATATACAAGAAATGGCATTTTTCGTGTTTTGTTGCCTCACAGCCTGGAATTAACATGGATTGTTTGAGGATTTGCATCATTTAATTTACAGAACAAGCCCACAACTTTGAAGATGTTTTTTTTTGTTTTTTATTGTGAAGCAAACAACAAATAGGACAAAATAACAGAAAAAGTCAATGTGCATAACTATTCACCCCCCCAAAAGTCAATACTTTGTAGAGCCGCCTTTTGCGGCAATCACAGCTCCAAGTCGCTTTGGATAAGTCTCTATGAGCTTGCCACATCTTACCACTGGGATTTTTGCCCATTCCTCATGCAAAACTGCTCCAGCTCCTTCAAGTTGGATGGTTTGCGCTTGTGAACAGCAATCTTTAAGTCTGACCACAGATTTTCCATTGGATTGAGGTTTGGGCTTTGACTAGGCCATTCCAACACATTTACATGTTTCCCCTTAAACCACTCAAGTGTTGCTTTAGCAGTGTGTTTGGGGTCATTGTCCTGCTGGAAGGTGAACCTCTGTTCTAGCCTCAAATCATGCAGAGAGTGGTACAGGTTTTGCTCAAGAATATTCCTGTATTTAGCACCATCCATCGTTCCCTCAACTCTGACCTGTTTCCCAGTCCCGGCTGCTGAAAAATATCCCCGCAGCATGATGCTGCCGCCACCATGTTTCAGACATAGCATTTTCTTTGATGGCCGAAAAGTTACATGTTAGTCTCATCAGACCAGAGCACCTTCCTCCATACATTTTGTTGAAAGTAATGGCTTTCTTCTGGCCACTCTGCCATAAAGCCCAACTCTATGGAGCGTACGGCTTATTGTCGTCCAATGTACAGATACTCCAGTCTCTGCTGTGGAACTCTGCAGCTCCTCCAGGGTTACCTTAGGTCTCTGTGCTGCCTCTCTGATTAATGCTCTCCTTGCCCGGTCCGTGAGTTTTGGTGGGCAGCCCTCTCTTGGCAGGTTTGCTGTTGTGCCATGTTCCTTCCATTTGGTTATAATATATTTAATGGTGCTCCTGGGGATCATCAAAGATTTGGATATTTTTTTATAACCTAACCCTGACTTGTATTTCTTGAGAACATTGTCCCTTGCTTGTTTGGAGAGTTCCTTGGTCTTCATGGCAGTGTTTGGTTAGTGGTGCCTCTTGCTTAGGTGTTGCAGCCTCTGAGGCCTTTCAAAAAAGGTGTGTATATGTAATGACAGATCATGTGACACTTAGATTGCACACAGGTGGACATCATTTCACTAATTATGTGACTTCTGAAGGTAATTGGTTGCACCAGAGCTTTTTATGGGCTTCATAACAAATGGGGTGAATACATACGCACATGCCAATTTTCTGTTTTCTATTTCAAAAAATTAGTTTTCTGCATATATTTTTCTCATTTCACTTCACCAACTTAGACTATTGTGTTCTGATCCATCACATAGAATTCAGATTAACAAAACATTAAATTTAAGGCTGTAATGTAACAAAATAGGTAAAAAGTGAAGAGGGGGTGCATACTTTTGCAAGGCACTGTACATATGAGAATAGTAATCTCAGATGAGAACAAAGCAAGTGGAAAGGAGGATCAGTAACTTGTGTGTGGAGGGTACACTTTCAAAGGATTCTTTCTGATTGTGTTTTATCTTTACAAATTCAATTTTGCCAATGTGTAACCTCAACTTTATCTTAATAACGACAATGAAATATCAATGGTGCATCTAATATTATTCTGTACAGTCCAGTCGTAAAAATTAGATATATCTCCAAAGTGAAAAAGAGGCTATATATAATAGAGATTGAAAGTATCTAACCCCACTAGTTAAAATAAAAAACAATATACTTATATATATATATATATATATATATATATTATAATATATCATCTGCCTGTTAGCATGTATTGTTTAGAGAGCTGAAGAATCGCTTCAAGTCGAATTTGAAAGCTTTCACTCTACCTGACAGTGATTTGACAGAATAGGATGGGGACCTGAACCATCCAACAAAAAGGGTAAAACAGCTCAAGCTGCTCCATCTGCTTCTCCTGACCCTGACACTTTATCAGGCAGATAGAATCTGAAGTATGACATTAGTATGAGCGCGCCTACATCTCACAGTGACAGAGACTGGATGTCTGATCAGTTCTATAGCACCAAAACTGCACATCACTGTACTGGCGTCTGAATGATGGACAAATGAATGAATAAAAAGGTAAAGGGCCACTGTATTTCAGAAAAAAACTCTCACATTTGTGAAGTATGTAAGAATCTAACAAAATCTGTGTAAACCATAAATTTAATACCATTCCAGAGAAAATATTATTTTTTTGTTTGCATATAGAATGTTTCCAGCTTGTCTTACTTGAGCATGTTCTGATCATTTGTAGCCTGAGCACATGATGTCTACTGAATAGTGGAGTGAGAGATGGAGGAGGAGGAGGGAGAGGGCTGGGAATTTGTTATATCATTTGAGCATTTGATACCTACCCATTACCCAACACAAGCTCAGAAACAGGCTGCTTATTATTATTATTAACTTTTATTTGTAACGCGCCAACATATTCCGTAGCGCAATACAGGGGATAAAAACAAGGGAAAATACAGCATTAACAAAATTCCAAAAATGGAGGACCCTGTTTTGAGCTTAGAATCTTTGCAGAAAGTGCTTTTTTGCCAAAGCATCCTAGAAGACTGAAAACTCACCACTTACAATCTAAAGGGAATGGAAGGGGCAGAAGTCAGGGAAAGATTAAAGAGATAAGGAATAAAAAGGGTCAGAAGAGAAGTGAAAGTTAGAAAGGTTTTTCATTTAGAGAGAGAGAGAAGGAACACAACAATAACAGCAAACTATGCTCCTGCAGAAAAGTCAATACCCCTCTCATAAATGCCTCCTTCACCAAACAAACATGAATATCTCCAGGATCCAACATTTATTTTCTCACTAAAAACTAGATAATGACATTTCTCTGAATAATTAAGCTCCTGTACTCCCCAAAAAATCCTGCTATTTAATGAGCAGTTTTATAGATGTATGCCATACTTGGCCAGTGAAATCTTTAGATGTGCAAATGCTCTCCTGTTAACTTCAATGGAGTATAAATAGATTACCATCTTTGCTAATATTTAAAGCTTGCTCTTTTAAATGCATAGAAAAAAAAAGCTTGTTTACCAGCCCTGATACTGAAACCAAATACACATTCTTCTCTTACGTAGAAAATGTGTGCTAATATATTTCTTTTTTCTTTTATATGTTCTCATCAGAATATCAATTGAGAAACAGCATTTTAATATGTCCAATGTAAAGCTATACACATTTTATAATAATTTATTTGGTTCATACTGGTGTGCAGAGGGTTTGACTGTATACTTTCTATCATATCATTTGGTAAATAGGACTCCTAGAGGAAAAATGTATGATGGAACAAGGTACGTTTAGAGCCTAAGAGCATAATTATTCAGAAAAATATCATTAAGCTAGTTTTTAATAAGAAAAAATAATTATTGCACCCTTCTGACATCTTGGTGAAAGATGCATTTACGAGAGGGGTGTTGACATCTATGCAGGAGCATGGTTTGCAGTTATTGTTGCAAGCTGCCTGCTTTTGAGCTTTTTCTTGTCCCTTATGTTACTTTTTCTCAAATTCTAGATAAAGGACAAAAGAATATATGCCAGTGTACAGAATGGCGGCAACACTGTCTTATAAGGGCATCATTTATCAAAGCTATAAGTGTCCGCCTTTGGCCATTTATTAGTGAACTAGTAATATTACTGTATTATTTGTGCTTATATTTTATCTAATTCTCCTTTTTTTATTATAATATCTGAGATTAGCACTATCCTAATATTATATTTATCAGGAACAATATGTATCTACATGAGATAGAAAAAAACAATAGGCAGATTTTTCTGGCAATAATAACGTTACTGATTTTAATGGTATTTATGGCACACTATATAACATTGCTAAAACACTCTATACCATTTATATGCATTTTTTTTAGATTGCTGAATAAAACCCTTTTATTGTCAGTACACAACTTCTTAGCATCATCATAGTGTGGGAGGGCAGCTCATTTACATAGCCAATTTTCTCTCTCTTATTGTCAAATTCACCTGGGGTTTTCATTTGTCTGTCTTATTGATAAGGTCTTTTATACTTACTTCACTTACTGTTGTTACTCACCTATCATGTAACGCCTACAACTGACCTTCTATTGTGTAGGGAATAAAGCTATAGAATTGTGGAAAGTTCTATTGTACATTTCATCAATTGTTATTGGACCCCTATATGAGAGTATACATGAAATAAGTACATTGTATTTCTTTTTTTATTAAAGGAAAATGTTCCAAATAGAGCAAAATTTTGAAAAAGTACTGAGAAAATACATACATTTCCCAAAATTAGTAATAATATAAAATAAAAGTCAGGAGCAAAAACCTGAAAACACACACACACATATATATATATATATATATATATATATATATATATATATATATATATATATATATATATATATATATATATATATATATAAAAGAATAAAGCTTAGTATAGTAATACTGAAGTTACAGAATAATTAGCATTAACATATAGACTCTGTGAGTGGTTTGTCAGACAAATCCTGCGGCAAACCAGATCTAATTTAAATTATTGTTTTTCCACCCCATTGAGATATCCCAAGTTTTTAAAGGAACACTGTAGGGGGTAAAACAGGTCACTACCCTGTTACCCAAATTATATAGAGTTTTTAATTATAGCTTTACTTTCTTAAATTGCCCTCTCTCACTCCTCCCATTCCTTAGTGAGTTTTACTGTTTGAATTGGGCAGGCACCAAGCTGTGAATCTCCATATTGCATCCTCTATTGCATACAGCACGGCCAGCAGCTTCCTATTGGTCCATGGAGTAGCTTCTACTACATAGGCCTGTATGAAGATGCTGGCCATGCCTTTTGCATTAAAATATCCACATTTCTAAAACAGTGACATACTTTGATCAATATAAAGAGTAAGATAAGTCAATATGGTGGCTAATTTCAGACAATTAGAAGGAAATTTAACTCATTACTGTATCTAATTAGTTTAATCAGTTTTCATAATGGTCCTTGCAATGTATAGTTTTAAAAGACCATAATCTTTTTTTTCGCTACAATGTCAAGCAATGTTATCTATAAAAACGATGCTTAGAAACACCTAATTACATGCGTTAAGACAATATATACAGAAAGCTCCTATAATAGATTTTTAAGAAGCATGTTCACTCTGTATACTACATCCATTACATTTTATTCTTATTACTCATATTTACATGATTCATGGTATAGCTTGTGAATACAGTATACTGTAATATGCATGCAGTAAATATTAGTCATGTTTACATATATACATCAATTAAAAATATGCTGACAGTAGTTACTATTCATCTATATATATAGTGATCATGACACAAATGTCCACTAAGAGTTTTTATTTTTTCCCTCATGCATTCTTTAGCTCATATACTCAGTTGGCCACACACATAGATAGCCACACATGGTTAACCAGCCAAACAAATAGCCACACACAAATATAGCCAGAAACACAAAAATAACCAGTCAGACACACACAGAGCCAGTCAGTTACACAAGTCCGCCACACATCTAATATAGTTACTCAGGTTCTACTATTTACTGTAATACTGTGATAAGCAATAATACTGCAATAAATAGTAAGAGTAACAATAATAATAATAATAATAATAGTTATTTAGCTTCTACTATCTAGTGGAATATAGTAATAAACAATAATAATGCAATAAACAAACAGTAATAATAATAATATAATAATACTATCATCATAATCATTGTATATATAATGATTAATAATTATTATTAGTAATAATACTCATTAGTTATGGCATTTACACACAGCACAATGTACAGTGAGTAAATACATTAAATATATAATACATATGAGTAAATATTTAAACAAGTAGAGACCCCTGCTCCTGAGAGCTCACATTCTAAAGGGGAAGGCAAGTGAGACAAAAGGACTGGGGGAAATGCATAGTAGATATTGGTCAGGTGGTGTGTGACATATATATAAGTTACAGTAGTTTGAAAATATGGTTAATCCAAGTCACTTTTGTAACAAAAATGAGGATATCTATTGATTGGCAACTTATCAAACATCTCAGGCACTGATGGAAAAGCCATCCAATAACTTGATATACTTCTCATATTCCCTTCTGTCTCCATAGGCTTGCTACACATAAACAGATAGCCCCTCTACAGCATTCAGAAGCCTCATTCACATGGGTAACTATATATATACTAGCAATTAAAAAATGATGGGGCAATAAAATGGTAAGGCTGGCAATGTTGGTTGTCATGCAATGTGAGGCTTTTGCTCCTCGTTGTTTTTTTTCTTCAAAGTCCTACATGCCTGGCGTTGTTAAGGTAAGTGTTACTGTTTTCGCCGTCGGTTATTTTCTACGTTTTGCAATCCTGGCATAGAGCCGCGTTTTCATGCTGCTTCTGAAATTTTTCGACTGCCATTTTTTTTTTTGCTTAGGCGATTTTCGGTGTAATTCGCTTGCAACCTCAATCCCAGGCTTCCTGTGTCTCCCCCCGTGCTGTGTGTGAGTGTGTTCTAATTTTGTGTACATTATTTATTTATTTTTGGTGGGTTTTTAGTAACGAGCTCCGCTACTGCTTCGTGTGTGACAGCGCCACTGGGTGCAATGATAAATATATATATATATATATATATATATATATATATATATATACATATATAACCTCTACGGAATATGTTGGTGTGTTATGGAATAGATGATAACATATATATATATATATATATATATATATATATATATATATATTTATATATTTATATGTATATATATATATATATATATACATATATATATATTGACCCAATACACACTGATAGCCAGACAGAAACATAGACAACATACATACAGATGCCACACAGACATATACAACCACATACACAGGTAACCATAAACACACATTTCTTTAACATAAGCAGGTCTGATGGCTGCTGAGTCACCCTGGTATGTCTTTTTCAACTATCATGAGCTGTCAGTCAGTACTAAATATGTTGGATGAGTGCCACATGGTTGAGGTTGCTTTCAGAGAGATGTATGCAAGGTCTGCACTTTATAGCACAACGGTGTGCTCTACATAAAAAACCTTGGTTGAGTATTTGGGAATGCACCTCATCACCAATGGAAGTTTTCCTCTACTGAGCTTGGCATCTCTTGGCATCCCTATTCTCATTTGTCTTTCAACGAGTGGGTTCCTTGTTCCAGATGTTCTTTCAGAGAAGGCTTCATCAGAGCATAGACTTTATCAAGTTATATGGTTTATGGTCAATCCATGATATGAGCTCTTCCAGTATCTTTAGAGCTATTCTCAGGTGCACCTGCATAGCCTTTTCCAACAAATAAATCTTTACATTTTAAATAGTCTCAAGGCCAACAAAACCTGAACAGTCTATATATTTTTTTTATGCTATTCCAGAATCCAGTGATAATTAATTACTGAGATTAATTGAATGAAGAGGAATCAAATATGAAGGTCAATGGAATAAATGGCAGATACACTATGGATGTTAATGGAATGAAGGGAGTAGAAGGATGAGGTTAATAGAAGGAAGGGAAATTACTGTGGAGGTGGATGAATGAAGCAGACAAGGCTGAGGAATGGATTATGAGGTTACTGGAATGAGGGGACTGACTGACGATGCTAGTGGAACAAAGTTAGACTGACTAAAGAGGTTAATGGAAGGAAGAGGTAATAATACACTGATGAGGTTCATGAAACAAAGTGGAATGAATTATGGAAGTTAATTGAATTAAATTGAATGCATTGTTTAGACAAATGGAATAAAGGGAAATAAACTACTGAGATTAATAGAAAGAAAGAGGAAGGACTGAGGATGCTAATTGTATAAAAGGAATATTAAATGAGAGTTGGAGAATGGAATGTGTGGGGTACAAAGGATGCGGCAGAATGGGATTTTTTGTGAAATTAAACAAAGTGTGTCTTCTTACTGTAAATGTTGTATATCTAAGTTAAGGTGACAAGTTCTTCTAGTTTTGAGAGGACTGTTTACTGATACATTTGTCCTGTACTAAGATTTGTCCCGGATAGGTAGGATGATCACTAAATAATAGCAAATGCTAAGTGTCCAATGTGTGTGCTCAGTTCAATCCATAGCATATGTTGTTCAGGCCATTATGTATGTGCACTGAGTGTGTCTTTGCACATTATTGTACAGTGTCTATGTATGTGCAATGTATTTGTACAATATTGAAATTTACATTTATTAGTACTTTACTTGTCTTATAGCAACACACAAAATCATAATGAAAATATTACTAACAGAAATATTGGGATACTCTCCTTCCCTGACTCAAATAAGAGGAGAGCATATACTCACCATATACCTCTTCAGATTCTGATCAATCATTCCATCCCTATATATATATATATATATATATATATATATATATATATATATATTTAGTTTATGACGTGTACACACAAGATTAATATTTTGCATACTGCACTCTGCACTCTGACCCTCGCAAACTTTACGTCGCAACAAAAACAACATACAAGACACGTTAACACAAATTACGACCTCGCAAACAACATACGAGACATGTTAACACACATTACGACCTTGCAACACTCGGACGCAACTCGCGAACAATACAAAATTCAAAACACAATAAATACACACAGCACAAACATAAAATGCTTACTTACAGCAAGTGGGACCATCCAGGACCTCCTTGATTTCACTCAAAATAAAACAGTTTAGACACTAAAAGATTTGCTAAGCGACAGAAAAAATGGCCGCCGAACAAAACGAAAACGAGGCTACACACGCAAACATGATACGAGACACGTTAGCACACATTACGCCCTCGTGAAAATTGGCCGCAACCCGCGAACATAAAAACATTTAAAACACAAGAAATACACACAACACACACATAAAAAGCTTACCTACAGCATGAGGAACCATCCAGCACCTCAAAAAAGCAACTTACACCTTCATTTAAATCAAAATAAAAGAGTTTAGACACTAAAAAAATAGCTAAGCGAGAGAAAAAATGGCCGCCGAACAAAACGAAAATGAGGCTACAGCACTCTAAACTCGCAAAACACCAAAAGAAACTTGCAAAACACCACAAGAAACTTGCAAAACAACAAAAAAGACCTACGGATATTCCGCTAAGACGCATACCACACATTACCCGCCATTTAACGCCAATGCGGAAGTACACGACTATGCTATAACGTTTTGGTCTCGCGCACGCACAGTATTACACTGCACACATTCATCACGCTTACACAGCAGCTCCACACCACTAATGCTGCAGCAACATCAAAACAGATTGCCAGCTCTTCAACACAATGCTTCAAAATAGGTAAAGTATATTAATTTATTAATGTATTATATATTTCATTATTACACACCAAACAGCATTAGCTACCTTACAATTTCATTGCCGTCTTTTTTTGACGGGCAAGTCGCTGGTAATAATAATAATAATAATAATAAATACATACAGTAGACTCTAAGTTAACTGGAACTCAAACAACCAGAGATCTCGAGCAACCAGGAAAAAAATGGAATACTGTACTTTAAATAAAAAATAAAAATTAGAGGACTCAACAAATGCCAGGAGCCAGGTTGTCATGCCACAAAATGCTTACAGGCACATAGATTGCATCCACTGTAAATGTCTGCAATTCAATGTTACCTGGAAGCAGACAGGCCCGAGTGACTGAGCCAGCGCAGTGTTGGCGTTACATTCCCCGGGGTCAGCACCGCACCCTCCAGCAGAACGTACCTGTGTGTAAGTGAGGAGTGAAAGCTGCTGCTGCTAGAACAGCCCTCACTGACAGATATACTTAGCAGAGCATCCTATGTGCAGCTAATCTAGTCCCCTTTTTTAGTAACTCTCAAGCAACCAGAAACTACATTTATCCGGCATCCACCAATCCGGCATCTACAAATCCAACTGTGTGTGTGTGTGTGTGTGTGTATATATATATATATATATATATATATATATATATATATATATATATACATATATATATATATATAGTTTCACATATGATGGGCTAAGGGTGATAAAAGCCCTCCACCGTACAAAGTACATTAGTGAGGGTTAATAAACGTATTTTTTGCTCAATTTCTCAGAAATACAGTTGATGCACTGCACTCTGGGAAAACTAGGTGGAGACATGCAAATGAGACCACACTGCACCTCACTCTGTCAATCCATAACCACTTTATACAGATTATTTTTATTTATCTTTTACTTATGAGTTTTTCTATCTATCTATCTATCTATCTATCTATCTATCTATCTATCTATCTATCTATCTATCTATCTATCTATCTATCACATCCAACAGCCCCACCCCTTGCCTGCTAGGTCCAGCCGTCCAATCAGCGCTTTGCTCTCAGTGCAGAGCCGCTGTGGTTGTGTCGCGTCCTGTGATTGGTGGAGCTCTCTCAGTGTGTGAGTGCTGCTCTCGGTAGCAGGTCCAGTGTGCACAGCAGTAGCGGGGGAGGCAGCATCGTTTGGCAGCGCAGTACTGGAGAGCCCTCCTCATACTGCACAGGGACAGCATCAAACTGCACAACATGGACATTGGATCAGGAGCAGCAGACAGGCAGGTGCTGTGATTGATATCCTATGAGTGCAGCACATTGCACTGTACTCTATACACTGTATGTGCCGGTACATCTGATACAGTACAAGGAGCATCCTCAGCTGCAAGGCTGGGAGTATCCATCACATTACTGCTCTAACAAGGGATATATGTGGAAATAATGTACATGGATGGGACCTTCTGGTATCTATAGCGCTGACCAGGAGCAAATGAGAAGCTGTAATATATTACACTGTAATCCAGGAAAGGTCATCTGAGCCCACCATCAGCAGGCTACAGCCAAGGGATACCATCAGGGATATCATTGGTAGCCTCCAGCCAAGGGATACCATCAGTTGCCTCCAGCCAAGGGATATCATCAGTGTCCTCCAGCCAAGGGATATCATCAGTAGGATACAGCCAAGGGATATATGGTCCATGCAAGCACCCTCTGCAAATAGCAGCACATCCCAGATAAAGGATAGTACATCCTCACCTCCTGCCAGTGTGGAAAGGCATCCTCCAGGTGCTGAGCACCCCCTGCACCCAGTGTGTAGTCACAGCACTGCTGCATTGTGTGCTTTGTTCTCTTTGTAGCTCTAGACACAATCTTCATGTAGCAGGATCTATCTCCTGGGCATGTCCTGCCTCTCTATATTGTGTATCCAGGGCTCCTGTGTGGCCCTACTGCCAGTTGAATGCCCAGTTTATGTTTCCTAGCTGGAATATCTGCTGCCCACTGTGAGGAACCACCAAGGGCACATCACCATCTCTGAGAGCCTGCTGGCATTGTCTGCTGGACTGTGCATGTTGCTTTCCTTACCTCCTTCCTCTCTTTCTGACTCTCCCTCCCTTATATTTCGGGATATCTTCCCACCCTCTACACTGAGGACATGGAGCAACTCAGCTGGTCCTGGTGGTGGCAACTTGGAGTTCTGTGCCTTGTGCCTTGGGCAACTGGTGACACCGGGAGCAAAGCCAAGAGTTGTGCGGAGGTGAAGCAGGTGTACAGTGCCAAGGGCTTCAGTCTGAATGGGGTACCACAGTCAGAGATTTCAGGTGAGTGATTTAGTCAGAAGAGCATAAATCTAGAGATCTCAGAAGAACGCCATTGTGATTAGTGTCTTAGGTTAATTTCCTTGACCAACCTTGACAGACCTATTAAGATTGACAGAGCTGGAGATCACAAGTTAAATTACTTTCTAAAATGCCAGATTTGGATGCATCCTAATCTATACCATAGGCTGCTCGCCCTAGTGTTAGATCTCAGATCTTCAAGATTTCACAGATTAATGTCCAAGTTAGATCCTCAATCACAAATCGTAGGTATGTGGCTCAACTTTTAGTACCATAGTCAGGCTGCTAGTGTTAGATCTAAGGATTTCCAGATGGGTTTCACAGGTTAGTGCTTAAGTTAGAACCACAATTAAAAATCGTAGGTGTGTGGCTCAACTTTTAGGCACATTCCTGTATCTCTTCCTTCCAGTGAAGGATATATACTTGTGGAAACAGACACACTATTTGTTTTAGTGCTACTATTCACTAACAATAGTGTCATCTTGAGCAACGTGTCCAGATGTTGTATGTGTGTACTTTCTTAATTACATATACGGTACTCCAGTCTTGACATCCTCTGCTGGAATTTGTGAGAAAATAACTGGAGAGGAACCAGTGAAAGAGGGTACATGGCTGGGCTTGGATAGAACACTATTTAAAATGGGGGGATCGGGGGGACGAGAGACAATTGGGGCTTATATTTTGCTGTGGTAAGTCAGCCAGGAAGCCCTGGTTGCTAGATCTCAAGTCTGGCCCACAATGTCAGGTAATGGAGCCAGTTCTGGATTCCATGTGAGTGGCACTGTCATGAATTTAAGGTGTGTAATCCAACAGAGTATCACGCCATTGTCCCAGCTATTGATCCCCTAAGTCTGTGTAACAAAATCGAATATATATATATAAAAATCCTTTTAACTCATGTGATAGAAATGAAATGAGGATCTACTGAGATATAGAGACCAATTTATTGGTTATGACTTTTACAGCACTGTTTGTGCACTTTATATGGAAAACGTGCACTTTATATGGAAAACATACATAGAATCCAAAGCCGTATAAGATTGGTGCACGCTCTATTCTATTTAATGTAATGCTGCGGCAACCCAGCAAAGACATCCTTTTTATATTTGCCTTAAACTTCCAGACATTAGCTTTTCATTTTGAATGTTACTGGGACTTACATGACTTAGTGGTCTATGGTACACAGATATGTGGGGTAATTCCTGTTATTGGACTTTGTTTTAGATCTTGAAGGTATTTGTTAAATGTGCTCTTTGGATGTTTAATTTATTACTGGAATCTTGAAAATTAAATGTCATAGTAGCTAAGAACTTTTTACTCTGCCCATTCTCTCTACCTAAAGAGACTGAAACATGGGATCATAGACTTGATGGCACATAGGAACCAAATGTCCCATCTATTGTGCCCATTTGGTCTACCAATGAAGAACGGCTTAATAAATCCTCATGATAGGCTATTCCATGTATCTACTACCCATTCTATTAGTGTTATTGAGCTATCCATATTGTGTTGTGCAGTGTTACATTTTACTGCTTTTGTTATACATGTTTATAATTATTGTGGTAAAAATGGTCAAAGAAATGGCTTTGTGCAGCAGGTGTAAATCATCGGGGGCCCTCAAGAGGGTAGGGGCCCTCTGCTACTGGCCACAGCCTAGAGTGAAGGCGATCTCTTGATTTGTTGGAGAAGTGCATATTAAGTAGTTTTATACAAAGATGATCTGACCACCTACATATATCTTTGGCTTTTTATTGACCCTTACAGGCACCAACTATAAGTTGCAAGGGTGGCCCCAAATTATTTTGCACAGGGGCCCTCCGTTCACTAACTCCGCCTCTGTTGTGATGTATAAATTAATAAATGTCATCTACAGCTTGTATGGCTTTGAGTGCGTTTTTTTTCTCATTTTTTGGACAATGGGCAAGATTCACTAAAAGGCCACAATGAAAATGTACAGAAAACAGCCTTTGCAGTCCTATGTGTCTTATTTGTCTCTGATTTATGTTTTATTGGGCTCTGTTACATATTTATTACTTGGCTTTGCTGTAGACATTACTACACATCACTAGGATGTATTGTCAGTGTTACGGCACTATGCTCTAAATGGTAATGGGCTGTGATATATGTACATGTTACATGCTTGTATCTTTTATTGCACTGTGTTTTATGTGTTACTTGGGCTTTGTTGTATGTTTTTGTAACGCTTCTTACAGATCGCGTTAAATGTATATGGTCTGTGAGGCACTTGGCTATTAAAGGACCGGGTTACACAAATACTTGGCCTTTATTGGTTTTATTAATTGTCTTTGGTTTCCCTTTACTGTCTTCATTATAAACTAACTGGATCAGGTTATATGTGTTATTAGACTGTGTTATATGTGTTATGTGACCTTGTGATTTGCTACTATCTTTATTATTGTTTTCCGTTTCTTCTGGCCTTCGTTTTATGTGCTAATGGTAATTTCTATAGTTGCTAACATTTTTTACTGTCCTGTCATTCTTGTTACGGTACTAAATTATAAAAAGAGATGTTCAAATTCCAGAAGCTTATTCACTTTCTGATTATTATTTTTATTTTATTTTATAAATCAAGATATAAATCAAGAGTTAATCTAAAAAAATAACATTTGGCTACATGAGCAATTAAATGCCTCTCTGATTCAATTATGAGACAAAAAAGGGAAAATTAGAAGCCAAACAGGCATTGTATAATAAAGACATTATAACCATATTCAGATATTTCTAATTAATGAGTCACAGATATTGTGGCTTGCAAATCACTAATTACTTGAAACCAAGTTTATCTTTTGTTATTTTTATTTTATGTTAAGAAAGAGGAGTTGGAGGAGATGGGAAAGGGTGGGTGTTGTAAAGCATAAGAATACAGTTGATATACTGAAGAAGGAACAAGTGATATGTACGGGAAAGCCAAGTTAATGGAAGTATGATTCCCAGGCACATGTTCTATGATGTCCACATATTTATTTTCTAGGGCCTTGTAATGTTAGCCATTAGCCCTGAAAATTTCAATTCCATTCTACCACTACTAGGCAACTTTCAGTATATGGAAGATTAGTCTGTCTAGATGTTTGATGAGCTCTGGGTTGGCTAAAAGGAAGTAATCCTCAAAGCATCCAAGTACCCACAATATATTTGATTGATTTGATGAGTCTCTACCAGTAGATTTCTGTTTTTAGACGCTCCAATCAAATATGGATCAGATATCCTCCATTATCTCATTCTCCCTAAAGTGCTGGATAATGTTTGGCAGATGGGACACAATGGTTTATTCTTGTATAGAGGCAAGGTAGTTGGCTGAATTTAGCTATGTGTTTGTTCTATATATGTCAATAGACTTTCCTATTCCAGTTAGTTTGCTTGTCCCACACTTTTAAGTTTCTATACTGTCCATCTCAACACAGGTTTGAGACTGTAAAGCTAGTACATACATGTGTATATTCTGAATGCACAACTCCCTGCTGTCCTCCCCTCTTCTTTTCCTAATTCTGTGACTATAGTCTTCCCAGCTTCTCTCATCGGCAATCTAACCTGCCCTCACATTATTAATAAACTGGTTGGCACAGCTTCAAGATTTTAGGCTAAAGTAGCCACACAACACTTTTTAAACACAACATAAAAATGAATCCTGTCTGATATAGTGTATATTGTATCCTGACATCCAATTAAGTCATTTCCACGCTAAAGATTCACAAGCCATTCCCTTGTTGTTGGTCCAAGTACACCACTGCTCCCAGTGAGAAGAGTTTTACACCAGGCTAACAATCCCCTCTTGGGACTAGGCAGGTAGGACCCATAAACCTGCTTTGATTAGGTTTCTGCTGGAGTGACAACAATTTAAAACTGCTTTTGAATACCATTTTAGGCAATTCGTTAATCTTACTGAATACTTTAGCATTTAATACAGTACATTTTTTTTTATTTTTATGAATTAAGATACATTTTTGATCTTAACAGAATGAGGTCCTATGGGGGGATGCACATTGTGGTTTCTGTTTATCACATATATAGTTGTCAGTTCAAGAACATTGGTCACGTTTGCGGGTTTGTCACGATTTGTGAGTCCGGTTGCGGCCCATAGGGCTGAGCCGTTGACCACGCTGGACTTTGGCTACAATTAGCGCGGGAGGCGATCATTGCACTGCGAGCCTCGTTTGACTTAGGCGCAACTGTGAGCCTCGCAGGATTTTGGCTGCAATGAGCGGCGAAGGCGATCATTGCACTGCGAGCCTCGCAGGACTTAGGTGCAACCGTGAAGTGAGGAGAGCCATTGACCACCCAGGACTTTGGCTGCAATAAGCGCCAAAGGCGCTCATTGCACTGCGAGCCTCGCGGGACTTAGGCGGAACCACGAGCCTCGCAGGCTTAGGCTGCAATGAGCGCCAAAGGCGCTCTTTGCACTGCAAGCCTCACAGGACTTCTCGCAGTGGAATCAGTGCCTTCGGACTTACAACCCGTACGATTTAGGACCGAAACCCGTACATGCACAACAAATATGCCTCAAATTACCTTACACAGCACAGTGGGAGAACCAGGGAGCCTGTGTGTCAGGTTGCAAGTTAATTTGAGGCATATTTGCCGTTTTTTCATGATAGAAAATCGCCTAAACCAGAAAAAAAATGGCTGCCAAAAAAACGCAAAAGGGCGAAAACAAGGCCCAAGGACGTAAAACTATCCTGAAGGATGTAAAAAATAGCCCTATGCAGTAACACTTACCAAAATGCAGTAACATTAAATCCAAGCCACTAAGATTTAACACAAGTCAGTAACACTTAACCCAAGGCAGTAACACAACCCAAGACAGTACCACTCAAGCGCAACTACACAGGGGGAGAGGATTGCAAATGGCACTCATTGCAAGCCACGCGATGAGCGCCGAAGATGCTCAGAGGGCCTATAGCCTCACAGCATTCCCAGCCATAACATTTTATTCCCATCATTTTTGACGGGCAAGTAGCTAGTTTTATATATTCTGTGGATCCTATTCATCAGAATAGCATAGAAATGTATCTTATTTGCTTCATCTGGATGTTAGTGGATTGAGATAAAACTTAGAGAAGATTATGTTCATTTTTGTTTAATGTTTTTGGGCTTTGAAGAAAAACAGCTGTAGGGAGAGCTAAGAATTGAAACAAGGGGGAATATATTGTAATATAGGCAGTCAACAAAAGTATGGAGTTTCTCCCTGAGGCATTTAAAGGAGTGACTGAAGTAACAAAGGCTAAAAAGAATGATAGTTTCAGAGAATAAAGAACTCTGTGGACCAGTGGATATTGTTTAAGCAAAAGGTACAAGGTCATTTTGTGGCTGACGTTCAAAGAATGCTTGTCTCAGATCCAAGTGGCAGTCAACCTGGCATGACCCCTCTGACATTCACCATTGGCATAGCCCATAGCAAGAGGGTTGAGTATAGCTGTAGTTTATATCAAAGTAGAAGGGATCAGTATAGGAAAGAAATGAGTCATAGCTATATCTGGCTGGTTAATGGCAATCGAGAATTAAAGGGCCACTGTAAGCATCCAAACAGCTCTGCACCATCATGTACAATAGTTAAAACTAAACAGAAAACATATATATTACCATTGTACAGTTTTTGATCTACTATGATAGCTTTTATGGCACCCTAACAGTGGCCATAGCAGGATCTCTGCGCCAAATATGATTTAAACACATTCTATCTGGTCCTGAATGAGTAATAAATTGCAAACTCCCTCTTATTTGTCTGTACTGACATCATATGCTCCACATATTTTCAACCTGAGATTAGAATACCTAAAGAACCCAAAACAATAAGCTTACATTGTTTCGTCTTCTTAAAGGTTTTGCTGCAGTTTTTGTTTATTTCTGAAAATATTTTGTCCGTATTCGAAAGACAATATAAAGACACTATAATGTCAAATGCTATATAAACTTGCCAGCTAGTATTTGAATGATTTAAAGGTGGACAAGCAGTGTAACAAATTAGCATGTTTCTTTCTCTTTATATTCTCTGGAAATTGCACATAACTCTAAATGCCCCAGTATACAGCCCTTATTATCCCAGTTTCTGACGCCTCTCCTCACAGTGGCGTGTTTCTGCCTAGGCCTGTGAAGCCCAGGCCCACATCAGCACATTTTCCGGGAGCAGCCAACCATCTTGTCGCCGGTACAGGAGAAGAGTGTGCACAGAAATGTCTTTATACAATTAGATGCCAGTATATATATATATATATCTTAAAATAATGAGTAATAAAGAGGGGGCGTACAAATCTGTGTGGGCCTAGGGCGTTATAAAACCTAAATACGCCCTTGTCTCCTCATATAACCTGCTAGCTTTCATGCCTTGCATGTCTTCCTTTTAAGTTACCTGAAATATTGACCCTGCAGGGCTCGTTGTTTCTAGCGTTTGATATTATGGTGTCATTAATCTCAAATTCTGCCTCGGGGTAAAGAGAACAGTTACAGCCTATTCATGATAGAAACCTGAGCCAAGCACAGTGCTTCAGTTCTGAATGCGCCACTAAGTGCATATAATGTATTTCATGTAATATAATAATATTTCTCTTTACTTGTGGGTCTAAGGAATAGCCAACGCCCACTACCTGGCCATTATAACCCCGACTCACTGTATACAAATAATCATGAGGATAATAGTAACTGAGAAATGATGTCTGGTCTGGAGTTGCAGGTAGGGATGGGTTAAATATACTCATCACACATTAGACCCTGACCTTGTCTCATCCTCTGAAGCTGACTCACTGCCTCATCTTCTTCTTCCCACAGAGCAGTCTTATCTCTTGGCAGGCAGTCTAATTACTGCTTCGTTCTTGGAGTCAGCAAGTCACGTCTTGTCTTGCCTACATGTCAGGAGTCAGTCATATTTCTGGTCAAACACAGATCAGGGTTTCTGGCTCTTGTTGTGATCTGTGGAAAGGCCCTTAGAGAGAAGCTGCAATTTCTAATGTGCTTCTGCTTCATATGAGTCACGAGTATAAACACTAAAGAGACAAGAAGCAATCCTCCATACTGTCCCTCTTTTATGTAAAATCCCTCGGTCTTGCAGTATGCTGTCTCCCTTATAGGTATAATATGTTTGAGATACAACTGCCTTACTGTCCCACTTTTAGTCTTATAGCCTCCAAACTGTCCCACTTTTAGTCTTATAGCCTCCAAACTGTCCCACTTTCAGTCTTATAGCCTCCAAACTGTCCCACTTTTAGTCTTATAGCCTCCAAACTGTCCCACTTTTAGTCTTATAGCCTCCAAACTGTCCCACTTTTAGTCTTATAGCCTCCAAACTGTCCCACTTTTAGTCTTATAGCCTCCAAACTGTCCCACTTTTAGTCTTATAGCCTCCAAACTGTCCCACTTTTAGTCTTATAGCCTCCAAACTGTCCCACTTTTAGTCTTATAGCCTCCAAACTGTCCCACTTTCAGGTAAAATCTAGTTTTCTTACAGACCCCAAACAGTCCATGTTATAACTGAAATCTAATTTCCGAGCCGTTCCTATTCAGGTAAATCTCTTTCAAGAAAATGTGCAATTCTCTGATTACTTTAATTACAGGGAGGTATATAGCCTTGCAGGGACTGCTTCATAAAACAATGCTATTCTCATTTTTTAAGTTTTATTAGAATTTTGAAAAATTCTTTCCCAATATTCAGTTTGAACGCCAGTTATTTTTTACACCATAAGCTACTATAAATAGTTTGGCATGTATGTTATACTAAATTGTTATATCCCTCTCTAATGTATTAGCTGAACTACTTTATAAACCTAATTGCATGTGATGTAACCCAATGCAACCCTATATAAATCAAGTTGGGAGTTATACTGTGATTATTAGCCTCAGGGACCACTTGTTCCTAAGGTAATCACCAATTTAATTGCTGGTTATCTTCCAGAGTAGAAACAAACATTGCAGTTTACCCAATAAGAAACCGTATTTTTATTATTTTAACCAATGCCCATTTGGCCACCATTTTAGTTTCACAATGGTGTCTACAGAAAAGAGCCACTTAACCTATTTAATTATCTTGTCTGCTTTGAGACACCAGATGCCAAATATTATTTTATGTTTCATGCTAATTTTATGATAATCTGAACCCTTCTGCCGGTAAGTTATTCTTGTACTAGAATATTGTCCGTCAAAAAATGACGGGAATCAAATTGTAAGTGAGCTAATGCTGTTTGGTGTATGGCAATGAACTAAATAATACATTAATAAAGGAATATACTTTACTTATTTTTAAGTAATAAATGCAAGAAGCATTATGCTGAAGAGCTGACAATCTGTTTTCATGTTGCTGCAGCATACAATGTGTGTTTTGAGTGCTGTGGAGCTGCTGTGTCAGCAATGTGTGCAGTGTGTAGTGTAAATAGCGTGCGTGCGCGAGGAAAATCCTTTAGGGTAGCTGTGTACTTCCACATTATGTAAGTTAGTGTTGTAAAATGGCGCCTAATGTGTGGTACGCGGCTGTTGGTGATTTTGCGTCCTTGTTCTTGGACCTCGTCCGGCTTTTTCAGAAAATCTGTATGTGTTTGGTGGTGTTTTGCGTGTTTATTTGTGTGTCGTAAGTCTGTAAATGTTGCGAGGTCCGCAGTTGCTGGCAAGGAGCGCCGCAGCGTTAGCAACAACGTAGTTATGACAAATATATATGTGATCCCTTTCTGTTACAGTTCATTTTCACATTACTTTCAAGCCACCCACCCCTAAATTCAAAGCATTGTCTATATTTATTTATTTTTCTCTGAAATATATTTCCATGCTTTTATTTTCCCTAAATTTGTACTGGAAAAGAGTGGTCTTTGATATTTATCTATGGCATTAAATGACCACTGTAATACAAGAACAAAAGGCGATTATTTGTGAAGCACGTAACAAACCAACAACATTAGTAGCTGTGTAAGAAATGGACATAAAAACATTTTTGGGAATATTAGAATTTGTGAAGACTCTGCTTATTAGTATAGGGACTCATTGTGTCTTTTTTACTCCCTGAAAGCTGGCTCACAAGAGTGTATGTTTGTATCTTTCAGTGGAGGGAGGGGTGTGGGTGGAGGAAAGAAGAACATGGTAAAAGATAGATAATTTTAAATAATTATATTAGACTGAAATTCAGACCACAACCCTTCCCCCTCACAGGCCCAGAAGCAGACTGCTTGCATCAGGAAATGCAAGTATTGCTCTTTAGAAATGTAAACACCCCTCTTATACACAACTAACTTCAGATAATGTATTATGGATGCCTCCAGGCTCCAGCAGAAAAGTCAATATTTTTTCAAATTAAAAACTAATTTAATTACATTTTCTCTATTTAATTCCACTCTTAGTCAGACTCAAAGTTTACAATCATTGTGCAATGGCCATATAAAAATTCAACATGCTTACACAAAAGGATTAGTGGGTCCGGTTCCCAACTAGGCTCTATCATCAGCTCTGAGACCAATGCATTAAATGTGCCTAATACAATTTTCTGATATGTTTTTTCTGCAAATGCCTATTGTTCTGTCATATAGCCTATCCATTTCTAGTAGGGAAATCTAATAATGTAATATACCAATGTTCTGTAAGCCTTAAATGCCAGTTATCTGTCAGTAATAGGTTGTATCAAGTGTCAGGTGATCCGCCATTTTGCTGTGGTGGCTTATCAATACGCACCTGGTTGTGTTTTCTTTTTTGTTGTTGTATGTTGCGCTGTTTACATGTTCATGTGTATGTAGAGCTCTAGACACTTGTATGTGGCTTTCTTCATGCTACAGTATGGCTTTCTTTCTTTCTTTACCACCGTAAATATTTTCTCTGACAGTTATTCCGTGTTTTGTGAAACTTCTGGGAGGTTTTCTTTAAGAATTAAGCGATGAAAGGTTTGCAAAATGGATTTTGAAGTCTTCCAGTGTGAGCTAATGGTGTCTGCATGGCAGGGAGCTGCAGAATGGCGGATGAGGTCATGGAAATCAATTGGAAATGCAATTTGTGATATAATAGGAAAGCCGAGGGCTGAGTTATGGGTCATATTTATGGATCTCAGGAGCAGCTAATTATTAGTGGTTCTATAATTCCACAGTGCTTTCTATAATGAAATAGAGGGCTAAGTGTTCAATCTATAAATGTGAGAGACCGACGAACAAAGGGCTAACGCTCTGAAAAGTGCGGAAGTGAGAGTCTGTCAGACTCCCCTTCACATGCAGAGCAGATCGGACCATACAGAATGAGGCCTTTCAGTGCGATTTTACATCTGACATGTCAGTGGGTTACTGTGACCTTCAGTGGTCAAAATACACTTACTGTGTAATGTGGGAGTTATACTACTAATGATTACAGTTGCGACTTAATAAGAGCATTTAGTTTCAGTTAAGACTGCTTGAAGCCAAAACCGGATGATTAAAGAAATATGCACCCAAATTCAATCAGCATTACTAGAGCCAAAAAGCAGACTACTGAATGGTATAGTATCTGTTTCCTATGGAAAAATGTGACCGTATTTTCTCAGTGTAGCTCTCTCAAAGCTTAGTAAATCTACACATATCTGTAAAGCATGCTAACGTTATAGATTGCATGCATATGTGGGTATGCAGTTCTGCAGCAATGTCAGGTTATTCCACAGATACATTCTAATAGAAGTGTCAGCTGCAGCTATCTATCTACGAAGGAGTAAAAAATGCTCATTTGAATTCAATAACTGAACTGGATCTATACCTCGGCACACCCTCAACAGAGTTTGTCACAAAGAGGTTGCTGCTTGCATAGGGATCAAGAATTCAATGCTTGCATGTTTGTGGTGCTCCTTTTACATCTGTATTCATGTGAGTAAGACTCATTACCAGTGGGTATGGTTGCATTATAAACAGTTAGATTTTTCCAGTGAGTGTTATTTAACCCAAATCTGTAAGTTGCATACCATTTAAAGACACTGAACCTTTATTCAGTATATATGAAACCAAGTACCACTGAGTAACAGTTGAAGCATTAATCCAATCAGTACTTATAGACACATGTTGGGATTGGGTACTGGCTTTAGAGCAGGTTTAAACAAACATTTTGATCAGGATTCCCCTTTTCATCCATGACAGTAGTTGGGCTTCTCTTGTGCAGTTACCTGTTCTCATCACCTCAAAATCTTTGTGATGTACCCCTGTTTGAATCTCAGTCCTCCTTAAGCTTTTCTTTCCCCTACTCTTACTGATTTCATTTTTTTCTCTCTCTTCATTCTCCATATTTATGCTAACAATGTAGAGATTGGCTCATACCCTTCTATTTCAAAGTCCCACTCATCTCATACCCTACAATCTGCACAATATATTGGACCCATAACAAAGTATGAAATAATGGGTGGGAAGGTGATAGAAATGTATTTATTGGTAATAAATAACCATTGTGAGACCATAATCTTAAAATTATTCAGCAAACAGTGTAAGATTGCCACTAAGGATCCTTGGGGTAAGTGGAAATACTGTTCATAGAGTATTTATTTGGTATAACGGATGTAGACGTACTCAGTGTAGATTTTTCTTGCCACACATCTTGGGCCTGATGTGTCCGGTTCTGGTGATAATGAGCTAAAGATACTTAAAATACGGTCTACAGACAGAGTATATTCTATGCCTTAATAAGCATAGTTTGGTAGAGTAAAGGATGATATATATTATATTATTGTATACTACAAATTACAGGAGAAAATAATGTTTTAGAGAGAGAGATGTTTTGGTAAGAGATAATACGCCAAAAGCTGATGGTAAGAGATAAATGGGTAAAGTAATAAGGCACTACAGAAACAAAGTGTAGTGGATACATGGAATAATCATTGATTTAAAAAAGCATGCTTTAAACTTTACTAAAGTTGTGTTTTGCATAAAAAAAATATTATCTAATCTTCATTGAAACTAACAGTAGATTTTAATGGCAGACAATTATGGCTCATACATCTGTATTTCTGTTTATTGGCTGACAGGGCAAGCCCCCAGATTAGTTATACATTTGAATCTGTTTTTCGGTTTTGAGAGTTTCATTTGAAAAAAAGAAAACACAGTGGTACATTATGAAATACCCTCTTTCAGATGCAACAACATGCTTTCAATGTCCCTTTAAGGCTTTTCACATTTTGCTATAGCTGGGATAGAGGTATCCTCACCATGAATTTAATGCAGACAGTGGATGCTTTCATGACAACTAATATTCATTAACCTTCATACTGGAAGAATGCTGTGCATATCACTCTGGGATAAAGTGGGTTAAACCAATTATCTGCTAACCCCAATTCAGATAATATGGCTATACAGTTGCATGTGTGACAATTGCTTAGCATCTAACATATAAACAGATTATTTTGTATATACTAACTGGGTACGCAATGAGCACATTGCGCATACACATTCAAGGTGCCATATAATTGTTGTTGAAAAGCCATCTGCAGTCTGGAAACTTCAGGACCGAAATAGCTCATAAGACTGAAATGTTGGTGCATTAAAAGGAACCACATCCTGTGAAGTCACTTACTGCAGCATATAAACAACACATATAAAATCTGGGATGTAGGAGTATTGCCTTTATTATTTGTCTTAAACAAAATGTTCCCAATTTGTGAACAGGCTGCATTAAATATAGAGGATTTAGCACATTTTTCTCTTTGTGTCTATAACATGGAAGCTAACATCTGGTAGGAAATACTACTTAAACCCTTATCCAGGACCCCCGCTGCCTCTTTTTCGTGTACAATGCTGTCCACATAAAGCGGAGTAAAACATTATGGATCATTTTCTTGTTGTATCCATAGACTATGAATGGTACCCTAGGATTCAATGGAATATCATTTGGGAACCACTGTGTTAGACATCAAAATTCATAGTGTAACATATTGAATCGCAGGGAGCCCATACTCTTACATTGGGGAATGGTTTCATACTACTGATAAGATCCTTGGTTTATTACCATTAGGTAAAGACTCTGCAATAGCTTTCAGTGGAATAGACTGCAAGCTCTTTGGAGTAGGGACTTCATTGCTGTTGCACCAAGCAGTCTGCTGACTCATTTAGATCACATTTGTATTGTATTATACCTGTTCTTGTAATTTGCTATTTGTACCTACTGCACTTTATTCTACCTTGTAAAAAGAGCTACAGAAATTGCTGGTGCTTTATAAAGTAGAGTAATAATAATAGTAGCATTGGGAATGTTGTGCTATTAATTTTAATACCTTTCATCACTTTCCCTAAGATTTAGAATACAGTAGTGTGTTTATATTTGCTTTTGCAGTGCTACAGACAGGCGTTTAACCCCCTTGCAGGTCCTCTCTAGTACCCCTAGGATTTTTAGCTAAATTTGCCATTTAAGCGTGTGAAAACAGTTGCAGGATTGAGGACTTGTAGCAATTTCATAGCGATTTGCGATTGTAAAATTTACGGGATTGTAAGATCAAAAGCTTAGCTGGGTCGTGGTTCAGATTTTGACAACCCGTAAAGTTTTTCCGCCTGTAACCCGCAGATCGTTTGCGGGTAGCTAAAAGTGGCCAATTTAATAGCGTTAACTTTTGCAGGTTCCTTTACGAGCTTCGGGAACTAAAAATCTGCTAATTTTAATAGGGCCATAGTGCTAGCAGCACCCATCTGCTTTCAGAAGGGTAGTGCGGGGCAGGATTTGGAGGGTTAGATGGCAATTTGTGCCCAAGTGTTAACCTAGTTAGATTTCTATTGGACTGACAATTTTGAGAGAATTTAGGATGGTTTTATATAAAATTATTAGTATTAACACTTTTATATAAAATCTTGCTCTTAGCCTGGCCTTTTATATCCTTGTTTTATATAAAAGTCAGACCTGACTTCTGTTTCGAGTCTGTCCATTGCACGTTCACACATTTCTCCTTAGCTCTCTACTCTGTAGCTACAGGGCATGGCCTCTAGTTTTTTTTTCCGTGAGATCATCATTCTTCCTCTCTAGATCACCCTCCAGTCCTAGTCGCTCTCCCTCCAGGTCTCTTTTTCCTACTTTCTTGCAGGGATAGGTTGGTATCCCTACATTGATGCGAGCGTGAGACGAGCAGCAGAACATTCCATCTGCACCCAACACGTTTCTGCATGTCCTGACACAAATAACAGACATTTCTTGCAGCTGTAAGTGTGGTTCCCAAATTCCTCTGTTTTTTTACCGGTCTTTTATGGTCTCAGGGCAAGCCTGCTCATTATTCTGAGGGTTTTCATACAGGACTTTATGTTGGAAATAGAATTAGCAAAATAAATGAGAATAGATACTGTGCCTGTATTCATAAACCGCATCTAAAGGGCTGGAAATAATTTAATCAGTGTGAGGAATAAAATAAAACAAAGAAACTTACAAGTTAATAATTCCTGAGCAGGAAATGTATAACATGTGGGAGAGAATAAAGAGTGATGACATTCTAGAAATCTTCAAATTGTTTGTGATGGTTGTTTTTTAGTCATTCAGTCGTGTGCGACTCTCTATGACCCTATGGACTGCAGCACCCCAGGCAAAATAGTTATGTCTCTGATCATGCTTATCCATAAGGTTTTCTTGGCAGAGATACTGGAGTGGCTTCCCAGTTCCTTCTCCATGTCTGACCTCTCTGCCCATCATGACCCAACATGGTTTAGCTCACAGCTTCATTGAAGTACACAAGCCCCTTCACCACGACCAGGTAGCGATCCAGCATGGATGATGGCTGTACCCCAAACAAATTCATTAATGAAACCCTTTGTGGGCTTCACAATTACAGATGGAACCCTTTAACCCCAAAATATGGAAACTCCCATTACATTCTACAAAATGACTAATTAGTACCCAAAACCCTTCCCAGTGGGTTAAATTGCATCAGGACATGGAAATCCTTCCACATTCACCTTACCCTCTCCCCAGCACATTGTAAAAGACACCTAAGGTTTACCACCAAGAAACCTTATGGGGCAATTTTCACCATTTGAGAAATTTCCCATATACGTACAGTTTATTATCTAATTGCAGGTGCTGCATCCCATAAAGTGCACCGTTTTCAGGGAGTTTACACTAGAAACAAACCAGGTGTCAGCGGCTCAGACTTAGCATTTAAAATATATTTTCTGACTGAGCCCCAGCGGAGGAAGGCAAACGATCAAAGAAGATGTGGGGTTAGGATAACGTGATAGTGCTCAGCATGGTAAGATAAGTTATTTAGGAAAGAAGCCTGGGAGGTTCTTCATGCAGAAACGTCTCAGCTGGAAGCTTTTAACAGATTAAACATTTCATATTTGATGCTATTTTGTGGAAAATTGAGAGTTAACTTCAGATTTATCCAGGTCAGTTTTGGTTCTTTTTATCGAACTCAGGCAATCTCTATAGTAAGACAAGCTCTTATAGTATATTTTAACGTGTCTTGTCTAACAGATCTTTAATGGAAATACTAATACTAAGTGCAGTTATCTAATAGAAATAGAGGGTAACAGTAAGAATACTGAAACAAGCTTTATAAGATGTTAATGTCTCAAGATTCAACAGGCTATCTACACAATCACCCCGTTTTATTCAATGATTAGCTGCAGGTTATACAGAGACACTGTCTTCAGGGAATTCTAAGTGATTTAGATCTGCTATTTAGCAGTATATTGTATTGTGTAATATTATATTTACCAATTGCAAGTCCAGATTTCTATGGTATTAAGTCCCTCAATCCCACTACTCTGCTCTTTAAAAGAACAGGGGCAGGAAACACTTGCACCTCAGTGAATGAGTGCAGCAGGAAAGCTCAGGAACAATGTATTAAACCAGAGGATTACAAACTTTTCCCCAAGGACCACTGGATAGATGCTAGGGTCTTCAAGGACCCCTTGCAGAAGCACTGCATTAAAAACAGACACTTGCTTGTTAAGTATGTATCTAACAATACTAACAGCTCTGGACATAAAACATTTTTGGGGGAAAAACAGATTTTTTAAAGTCTATGTCCCTCATTCAATTGCGATTTGGCCAATTCAATAGTGCTCTAAATAAGCACATAACATATATTTTTTAAATATGTTTTTAGTTAGTGAAAACCTTGTTTTTGGATAGATGTTTAGTAACTAAAAACTTCTTTAAAAAAATATGTTATCTGCTTATTTAGACCCCTATTCAATTGGCCAAATTGCAATTGAATGAGGGCCTAAGTGTATAAATACCGGAATCCATTTTGTGTTTGTTGCATTACATCTTGAGAGCTGGATCATGTAGGCGTGTTTTGGAGCAAAGAGTGGGGAGAGGAAAGAGGGAACAGAAAATTATATAAGATTAAAATAGGCACCCCACCCATTCCCTCTCACTGGCCAAGAACCAGACCGCTTGCATCATTCACTACCATAATAGTTCTGCAGTAATGTAAATGCCCCCCTCACACACACACAGCTTTCACCAATGTATCATGTAAAAATGCATTTTTTCTAATTATGCACAAGATTTTTTTTATGCTCTAAGTCAGAAAAAGTTTCAAACAAATATCTTTTTTCATTGTGTGATGGTCATTTAATAATTTTCCTGTTTTTCTTTTACTCAATTATAAACAGTGGAATGTTATATTTGTACTTCTGCACTGATTATTTGTGTATTTTTATTACACTTATTTAATTTATGTTCCAGACTTCTGTGTTCTACACCTGGGTAGAGCTCTGGGACCACCGGTGGTTCCCTGACCACAATTTGGGAACTTCTTCTCATTTTTACTCGTCTTGAATTGTATAACTGTAGACACACGATTGTCCAGTTATTAGAGAACTGCATTAACCAACAGCTTGAAGTTAATTGTTGTGTAAATGGCCACTTGCAAGCGATCTCTTTCTATGATTTCTCTTGCGTGCTTAATTACAGATACCAGGGTGTTCTTAATTGATTGATGAGCAATTAAAAGCAGCTCTGTGTTGTGTTGATGTTGATAAACTAAAAACAATCGTCTCTGTTCGCTGGCCCTTGGGGACTCGCCTTCTTAAGGTTTCTAGCGCTACCTTGGAAATATACTCAGAGCAGACGCGGGCAGGTAAAACAGCGTACGTATATATTAATACACACACACAGGGGCATTAATCACCAAATATAAACAGTATCAAGAGAATTTGTTGAGCGCACTTTTAGAAAACACAAAACAAAAAGTGATTTTTATGGCAAAACCAGCATGATGAATACTAGTGTTTAGTATATTGTAAATGGGGTTTGTACATGTGCTTTTATTCAGTTCTTACTTGAAACTGACTTATTGGTATGTTTTATTACTTATCTAGTGTTCAAGATCAGGTTTGACTTCGGACATTTTTTGGGATGCGTAGAAAAAAGAAAAGTGACCAACTGCATTGTGGGATCACAAATTGATTAATAAAATATACACTAGCTTTTTAGTATCTTGGACCATATTTCTATGGTTTAAAAAAAAAAAATTATATATATATATATATATATATATATATATATATATATATATTCTCTATTAAATTGCAGCTATTTGCAATATTTTAGCAGCTTTCTAGGTGTGCAGAACCTACATATGTTTGATTTAATTTGTGAAATAATTATTTAATCCGCATAGACACCACTGACAGTTTAGGACTTGGCTACAAAGCTGTTAGTTCATCTGGTGTGGCTGATGACAGAGCTGCTAAGACGTTGCTAAAATCTCACAATAAGTGACACCATAAATGACAGCTAGTGCAAGATGTTGTCACACTCTTATCAGTGCATTGTCTTGCAGTTTTGTGCATTGCTGGCTTTATTAAATATATTTTACTAGTACATATCGCTTTCATCACAGCTGGACCAAATCATAAAAAAAATTTAAATTGCTATTTTACCATGTTTTGTAAGAGTTTAAACATGAATCTCCCTAGTATATGGATGCCTTTGTAACACAACCTGAGTTCAATGTCACAAAACCTACTCACATATTATTCTTTCTTTCGTCTTTATAGGAGCGATAATGTGAGGTTGGTTTATGTGCACTTCTGTGCATAAAATTGTAATTTTTAATGTGCTCAACAGAAAATCACAATAAATAGTTGTATATGCTAATGTTTATCATGGTACATTTGATTCACTGTTTATAATGTAATTGGGGCTTATTTAAGGGAAAATGTGGCTCCTTAACGGTGGAGAGTTTTAGTGAGTGTCCCCTCCTGTATCAGTGAGTGTCAGGCAGTGTCCCCTCCTGTCTCCGTGAGTGTCAGGCAGTGTCCCCTCCTGTCTCCGTGAGTGTCAGGCAGTGTCCCCTCCTGTCTCTGTGAGTGTCAGACAGTATCCCCTATATGAGTGTCAGGCCATGATCCCTATATTAGTGTTAGGCACTGTCCCCTCCTGTCTCTGTGAGTGTCAGGCAATGTCCCCTCCTGTCTCTGTGAGTGTCCTGCAGTGCCCCCTCCTGTCTCTGTGAGTGTCAGGCAGTGTGCCCTCCTGTCTCTGTGAGTGTCAGACAGTATCCCCTATATGAGTGTCAGGCACTGTCCCCTCCTGTCTCTGTGAGTGTCCGGCAGTATCCCCTATATGAGTGTCGGGTAGTGTCCCCTCCTGTTTCAGTCCGTGTTGGGCAGCGTCCCCTCCTGTCTTGGCGAGTGTCAGGCAGCGTCCCCTCCTGTTTCAGTCCGTGTTGTGCAGCGTCCCCTCCTGTCTTGGCGAGTGACAGGCAGCGTCCCCTCCTGTCTCAATGAGTTTTCAGTACAAGTTTTTTCACAAAGGATCAACTTGGTTTTAAGTACAGTAATAAAAAAGTTGTTTTCACTTATCTTTACTGTATGAGTATTACAATATGCCTTTAGTCACCTTACTTTAAATACTGTACATAGAAGGTGGTAGATACCTGCAGTAGCCTCCCAGCAAAATGGTAATTGTTAGATCAAGGACTGTGCTGACAGAAGGGAAAGATCAAGTCTTTAAATACAGAAGGAAAGGTCAGGCTCATGACTCTTATCTGCTTTCTGTTTCCAGTCCTCCTTTTTCTTGAGACACTGACCTAACATTTCATAATCAGGATTTAATAAACTCCGGTGTGTAATGATATTGTGCTGAGTTCTTGAGCAGATACTGACGGGAGGGAAGATATTGCATTGGATCAAAGGGCACAGCGAGCCAACTCGCAGATAATTGTCCCTGATACCTTCTTAAGGACAGGGGCTGCTGTGGATTTGATTATATTAATTGACAAAGAAATATTGTAACGTCAGAGAAAATGAATGTCTTTGTGATGACAAACTGTCTAAAGGGAAATTAAAATCAACACATCTCTGTGGGTGGATTTAATTAAACAGAGAGGTAATGTATGTGCTTGTAATAACTCAGTGCGGTTAACCCTGAACTAGCAGAGAAAACTGTACTACACATATAGACAGCTCTATGTGTATAATACAAAGAGTAAGGTATGCAGTGTACCGAATGCAGAGGAAAGGGTATATCTGTAATATAGAGTGCAGGAAGTATCTATAATACAGTTTATATATATATATATATATATATATATATATATATTGTTTAGTTGTAAAGTCGTGTCTGACTCTCCATGACCTTATAGACCTCAGCATGCCAGGCACATCTGTCAGCCACACCCCCGCTGAGCTCCCTCAAGCTCATGTTCATTTATTTTCAACGACCTCATCTATCCACTTCAGCCTCTGCCGTCCTCTTCTTTGTGTGCCTTCAATCTTCCCCAGTATCAGAGTCTTCTCTAGGGAATCGTGGCCTCATGATCAATCCTTCCAGTGAACAGTTTGTCTTGATTTATTGAAGTACTGATTTATTGGATCTTCTTGCATTCCAAGGGACTCTAAGCAGTTTTCTCCAACACCATAATTCAAAGGTGTCAATTCTACAACACTCAGCCTTCTTTATAGCCCAACTCTCACATCCATAATGGAAATACCATAGTTCCAACTATGTGGACCTTTGTTGATTGTGTGAAATCTTTACTTTTTAAAAGCAAATATATACCCAAACATACAGGGGTTGAAACTTCTTGTGAGCCTGGAATGAGTCACAGTGTGTTTCTTAAATGAATGAATGAAGATCTCGAAGCACAGTAACTGATTTAAATGTATGACTGCCCTGGGGGCTTGTCCCTGACAGCCAGAGAGCAGTAATATAGCAGTCATACTGCTAATGAGTTTTACCTAGTAGAGCATGCTGTATGCATTTCATGTTTTAAGAAGGAATTAACTGATTTTACTTATTATTTTTCATGGCAAAACAATATTTTGTAACCTCTCTTTTTGAGGTGCAAGTTGTAATACACAGCGCATTGTTTCATTTGTACAACATACTGATAAGAATTACATTTGGGAAGGATGCAGGGAGGTCTCAGCTGCTCTTGTCTGTCTCTGTGTGTCATATGCACAGTGTGAGCAGTCCTGTCTCAGTGAGTGTCAGGCAGTGTCCCCTCCTGTGTCAGGCAGTGTCCCCTCCTGTGTCAGGCAGTGTCCCCTCCTGTCTCGGTGAGTGTCAGGCAGTGTCCCCTCCTGTCTCAGTGAGTGTCAGGCAGCGTCCCCTCCTGTCTCAGTGAGTGTCAGGCAGTGTCCCCTCCTGTCTCAGTGAGTGTCAGGCAGTGTCCCCTCCTGTCTCGGTGAGTGTTAGGCAGTGTCCCCTCCTGTCTCAGTGAGTGTCAGGCAGTGTCCCCTCCTGTCTCAGTGAGTGTCAGGCAGTGTCCCCTCCTGTCTCGGTGAGTGTCAGGCAGTCTCCCCTCCTGTCTCAGTGAGTGTCAGGCAGTCTCCCCTCCTGTCTCAGTGAGTGTCAGGCAGTGTCCCCTCCTGTCTCAGTGAGTGTCAGGCAGTGTCCCCTCCTGTCTCAGTGAGTGTCAGGCAGTGTCCCCTCCTGTCTCAGTGAGTGTCAGGCAGTGTCCCCTCCTGTCTCAGTGAGTGTCAGGCAGTCTCCCCTCCTGTCTCGGTGAGTGTCAGGCAGTCTCCCCTCCTGTCTCGGTGAGTGTTAGGCAGTGTCCCCTCCTGTCTCAGTGAGTGTCAGGCAGTGTCCCCTCCTGTCTCAGTGAGTGTCAGGCAGTGTCCCCTCCTGTCTCAGTGAGTGTCAGGCAGTGTCCCCTCCTGTCTCAGTGAGTGTCAGGCAGTGTCCCCTCCTGTCTCAGTGAGTGTCAGGCAGTGTCCCCTCCTGTCTCAGTGAGTGTCAGGCAGTGTCCCCTCCTGTCTCAGTGAGTGTCAGGCAGTGTCCCCTCCTGTCTCAGTGAGTGTCAGGCAATGTCCCCTCCTGTCTCAGTGAGTGTCAGGCAATGTCCCCTCCTGTCTCAGTGAGTGTCAGGCAATGTCCCCTCCTGTGTCAGGCAGTGTCCCCTCCTGTGTCAGGCAGTGTCCCCTCCTGTCTCGGTGAGTGTCAGGCAGTGTCCCCTCCTGTCTCAGTGAGTGTCAGGCAGCGTCCCCTCCTGTCTCAGTGAGTGTCAGGCAGTGTCCCCTCCTGTCTCAGTGAGTGTCAGGCAGTGTCCCCTCCTGTCTCGGTGAGTGTTAGGCAGTGTCCCCTCCTGTGTCAGGCAGTGTCCCCTCCTGTGTCAGGCAGTGTCCCCTCCTGTCTCGGTGAGTGTCAGGCAGTGTCCCCTCCTGTCTCAGTGAGTGTCAGGCAGCGTCCCCTCCTGTCTCAGTGAGTGTCAGGCAGTGTCCCCTCCTGTCTCAGTGAGTGTCAGGCAGTGTCCCCTCCTGTCTCGGTGAGTGTTAGGCAGTGTCCCCTCCTGTCTCAGTGAGTGTCAGGCAGTGTCCCCTCCTGTCTCAGTGAGTGTCAGGCAGTGTCCCCTCCTGTCTCGGTGAGTGTCAGGCAGTCTCCCCTCCTGTCTCAGTGAGTGTCAGGCAGTCTCCCCTCCTGTCTCAGTGAGTGTCAGGCAGTGTCCCCTCCTGTCTCAGTGAGTGTCAGGCAGTGTCCCCTCCTGTCTCAGTGAGTGTCAGGCAGTGTCCCCTCCTGTCTCAGTGAGTGTCAGGCAGTGTCCCCTCCTGTCTCAGTGAGTGTCAGGCAGTCTCCCCTCCTGTCTCGGTGAGTGTCAGGCAGTCTCCCCTCCTGTCTCGGTGAGTGTTAGGCAGTGTCCCCTCCTGTCTCAGTGAGTGTCAGGCAGTGTCCCCTCCTGTCTCAGTGAGTGTCAGGCAGTGTCCCCTCCTGTCTCAGTGAGTGTCAGGCAGTGTCCCCTCCTGTCTCAGTGAGTGTCAGGCAGTGTCCCCTCCTGTCTCAGTGAGTGTCAGGCAGTGTCCCCTCCTGTCTCAGTGAGTGTCAGGCAGTGTCCCCTCCTGTCTCAGTGAGTGTCAGGCAGTGTCCCCTCCTGTCTCAGTGAGTGTCAGGCAATGTCCCCTCCTGTCTCAGTGAGTGTCAGGCAATGTCCCCTCCTGTCTCAGTGAGTGTCAGGCAATGTCCCCTCCTGTCTCAGTGAGTGTCAGGCAATGTCCCCTCCTGTCTCAGTGAGTGTCAGACAGTGTCCCCTCCTGTCTCAGTGAGTGTCAGGCAATGTCCCCTCCTGTCTCAGTGAGTGTCAGGCAGTGTCCCCTCCTGTCTCAGTGAGTGTCAGGCAGTGCCCCCTCCTGTCTCAGTGAGTGTCAGGCAGTGCCCCCTCCTGTCTCAGTGAGTGTCAGGCAGTGTCCCCTCCTGTCTCAGTGAGTGTCAGGCAGTGTCCCCTCCTGTCTCAGTGAGTGTCAGGCAGTGTCCCCTCCTGTCTCAGTGAGTGTCAGGCAGCGTCCCCTCCTGTCTCAGTGAGTGTCAGGCAGCGTCCCCTCCTGTCTCAGTGAGTGTCAGGCAGCGTCCCCTCCTGTCTCAGTGAGTGTCAGGCAGCGTCCCCTCCTGTCTCAGTGAGTGTCAGGCAATGTCCCCTCCTGTATCAGTGAGTGTCAGGCAATGTCCCCTCCTGTATCAGTGAGTGTCAGGCAGTGTCCCCTCCTGTCTCAGTGAGTGTCAGGCAGTGTCCCCTCCTGTCTCAGTGAGTGTCAGGCAATGTCCCCTCCTGTCTCGGTCGGTGTCAGGCAGCGTCCCCTCCTGTCTCGGTCAGTGTCAGACAGCGACCCCTCCTATCTCTGTGAGCGTCAGGCAATGTCCCCTCCTGTCTCGGTCAGTGTCAGGCAGTGTCCCCTCCTGTCTCAGTGAGTGTCAGGCAGTGTCCCCTCCTGTCTCAGTGAGTGTCAGGCAGTGTCCCCTCCTGTCTCAGTGAGTGTCAGGCAGTGTCTCCTCCTGTCTCAGTGAGTGTCAGGCAGTGTCCCCTCCTGTCTCAGTGAGTGTCAGGCAGTGTCCCCTCCTGTCTCAGTGAGTGTCAGGCAGTGTCCCCTCCTGTCTCGGTCAGTGTCAGACAGCGACCCCTCCTATCTCTGTGAGCGTCAGGCAATGTCCCCTCCTGTCTCGGTCGGTGTCAGGCAGCGTCCCCTCCTGTCTCGGTCAGTGTCAGGCAGCGTCCCCTCCTGTCTCGGTCAGTGTCACGCAGCGTCCCCTCCTGTCTCGGTCAGTGTCACGCACTGTCCCCTCCTGTCTCGGTCAGTGTCAGGCAGCGTCCCCTCCTGTCTCGGTCAGTGTCAGACAGCGACCCCTCCTATCTCTGTGAGCGTCAGGCAATGTCCCCTCCTGTCTCGGTCAGTGTCAGGCAGCGTCCCCTCCTGTCTCGGTCAGTGTCACGCAGCATCCCCTCCTGTCTCGGTCAGTGTCACACACTGTCCCCTCCTGTCTCGGTCAGTGTCACGCAGCGTCCCCTCCTGTCTCGGTCAGTGTCACGCACTGTCCCCTCCTGTCTCGGTCAGTGTCAGACAGCGTCCCCTCCTGTCTCGGTCAGTGTCAGACAGCGTCCCCTCCTGTCTCGGTCAGTGTCAGGCAGCATCCCCTCCTGTCTCGGTCAGTGTCAGTCAGCGTCCCCTCCTGTCTCGGTCAGTGTGAGGCAGTGTCCCCTCCTGTCTCGGTCAGTGTGAGGCAGCGTCCCCTCCTGTCTCGGTCAGTATCAGGCAGTGTCCCCTCCTGTCTCGGTCAGTGTCACGCAGCGTCCCCTCCTGTCTCGGTCAGTGTCAGGCAGCGTCCCCTCCTGTCTCGGTCAGTATCAGGCAGTGTCCCCTTCCTGTCTGGCATTCAGATTCTTTGATCATGTAAACATCCTTCAGTGAGTCTGGTATAGCAAACGCTGAGATCAGACATTCCCAGAATAAAGTGACAAACCCACAATTAGTGTATCCAGCTCCGTGTATTCACTGTCTGGCCATGGAGCGTGCCTGCGTGACCACTGATCATGCGTGGGCTATGCTTTGTTATGGGTTATTCTTGGTAATGGAACATGCTTATGCAGCATATGTCAGACTATCTGTGCAGAGCTCTTCTAGGTCAGGAAGCCGGCACTACAGAGAAATATTTCAAGTTCTTTGAAGAGATGCTCATGTTTTGAACATGCAGTCTACACCTCGGCTAACGCTTGCGGGCCACAGTTGCTGGCAAGGAGCGCCAAAGGCGCTCCTTATGCTGGTGATGAGGCGTTCATCCCTATGACCCACTACGACTTTCGGCCCGCAAATGTGGACCCTCGTGAAGCGAGGGGCCGCATTTGCGGAGGTGGAGGCTCCCGCGTCGGCTGCAATGAGCCGCAGGCGGGACTTTCACCGGAAAATTTACGGACTTAGTGTCCACAAATACGAAACGTGGGACTTAGAAAAAAAAACATTACGAGCTTGCAAAAATACGACCTTAACGCCCAAACTGCGCGCACATAAAAACATTAAAAACACAATAAATACACACAACAAATACATAAAAAGCTTACCCACAGCAAGGGGGACCACCCAAGACCTCTGCAAGTGAAGTTACACCTCAATTTATGTCCAAATTCAAGGGTTTACACACGAAAATCCCCTACGCGAGAGAAAGAATGGCCGCAGAAAAAAACGAAAACGAGGCTACAGGACCCTAAACATGCAAAACACCACCAAGCACATACGCATTTTCCAAAAAGCTGTATGAGGTACAAGATACACCATTAACAAGGACGCTACATCATACACAGCCACGTACCACATACACATTAGCCACCATTTTACAACACTAACACAATGCGGAAGTACACAGCTACCCTATTTACACTACACACTGCACACATTGCTGACTCTTACACATCCGCTCCACAACAGTGCAAACCTTCATTGTATGCTGCAGGAACATCAAAACAGATTGTCAGCTCTTCCGCACAATGCTTCCTGCATACATTACTTCAAAATAGGTAAAGTATATTCATTTATTAATTTCTTAATTATTTAATTAGCACACAAAAAAACATATACACAAAAAAAAACACTCACAATAAACATAAAAGCCATTCACTGCGCCACTGACAACGACCGCCAACGCTGCTCATAGCACACAAAGCCTTGCAATAAGCTCAAAAAACACATCACCGCCGACCAAACAATAACACCAAAAGTGCCTATCAGAAAAAAAATACAACAACCAACAGCCTCTCAATGAGCGCCGAAGGCGCACATTGCGAGCCACGGGATGAGAGCGAGGCTTGCAATGAGCGCCGAAGGATCTCGGACCACCAACAAAATTAATGTCTCGACCAAAAAGCATTACCTGCCTTACAATGTTATTGCCGTCATTTTTTGACGGGCAAGTTGCTAGTTGAAAATATTTTAGAACCAGCTAACTTGAAATAAGAATGTAAGCTTTTGGGGAAGTGGCTCATATGCAGGGGATGAAACTAACCCTCAGAAAACAATATTAATTGGGGCCCACACATATTGTTAAACTTAATTTTTAATGCATGTGCCCTTCAGCTCCTCTGTGTGGCACTCCATAGGAAGACATGAAGGACACACACGTTTGATTGCACAAATTGTCCCTGACATTCTCTATATGTGTAAATTATGATTAAGAAATATACACAATTAATATGTGCACAATGCTCCATACAGACATACTATGTATTCTAGATTGTAAGCTCTTTGGAGTAGGGACTCTCTGTTGTAATTTGCTAATTGTACCCACTATACTATATTCTACTTTGTAAAAAGCACAACAGAACATGCTGGCTCTTTATAAATAAAGAGTAATAAATAATAGAACTGACTCTAGGCTTCCATATTTTAGACTTGGAGAGGAAACAAGAAGAAGATTCATGACTGTAGTCATATTTATAAAATGTACTATTTTGAACTACACATGAATATATGCAACATGTTTTTAGAATGTAAAATAATAATAACAAAGCCTCCATTTTATTATCTTTTATATGGAACTAGTAACTTGCCCGCCATAAATGACGGTATTATGCGCTCTCTGTGCCCTCTCTCTCTGGGCCCCCTCTCTCTCTCTTTGCCGTCTCTCTCTGTGCCCTCTCATTCCAAGGGAATCTAAGCATTTTTCTCTCACAATCCAAAGGCGTCAATTCTTCAGGGCTTAGCCTTCTTTATGGTCCAGCTCCCACATACGTAAGTTACTACTGGGAACACCATAGTTCTAACTATGCAGACCTTTGTTGATAGTGTAATCTCTTATATTATTAATAGCATATATATATATATATATATATATATATATATATATATATATATATATATATATCCATACATACAGGGGTTGAGACTTTTGTGAGCCTGGAATTTGTCACAGTGTATTTCTTCAATGAATGAATGAAGATCTTGAAGCACAGTAACTGTGTGGCTTGTCCCTGTCAGCTGCCAGTTGTAAAATGGCAGCGAATGTGTATGTGGTATGCGGGTGTGGATGATTTAGCGTCCTTGGTAATAGTGTATGTTGTACCCCGTACTGCTTTTTGTAAAAGTCGTATGTGGTTGGTGGTGTTTTGCGGCTCGTGTAGCCTCGTTTTCGTTTTTTTCGGCAGCCATTTTTTCTTTTGAGTGTGTAAACTGTGAAAATTGTAGTTAAATTGACATGTAAGATGACTTGCAGATGTCCTGGGTGTCCCACCTTGCTGTGTGTGATGTTTTTATTTTTGTTTATATTTAGTGTTGTTTTCGTGTTTTTTGGTGTGCGAGGTTTGGCCGTTAAGTTCGTATTTTTTGCGGCTCGTATTTTGTTTTATGCAAGTGGCGGTTTCCTTTTGTAAGTGTTACGGGCCGTATTTTTTTCCTGATTTTTTTTTCAAAGTGCTATGGGACTTGCAGTGTGAATTGTGTGTGTGTGAATTTATTATGTTGTGTTCATGTATAGTCCCGTGGGTCGTAGGTTTGATGGTAAAGTGCTACAGGGTCGTAGGGATGAGCGCCTATGGCGCTCATCTCCACCAGCACAAGGAGCACTTTTGGTGCTCCTTGCCTGGCCGCAACGGCAAGCCAGGAGTTTCCACGTTGCGTTACCAACGGGTTTTGGCAAGCCCGGCTGCTGATAACTATATATGTGATTATGGTGCTGCAGAATTTATGAGTTTTTTTCAGCAGATCAACTTCTTTGGGGGGCTTCGAATACAGAGGAAGTTTATATCTGCATAATGGAGAAGTTGTAGTAACAACTGCCAGTGCTTTCAGTAGGGCCATAGGAAAGTTCATTAGCTTACAAGAACCCAACCTCCAGAGAAAGTAGCAATAGCAGACACAAAAGCAAAAAGGAAGCCTGGAGTAAATAATAATTGCATTATAAAGTTCCAGAATGGAAAAGGGGAAAAAAATTAACCACAGTGGCGCCTTAATGTGGGACTTCCCTTAAAGGAGGGATGTTTGGGAGACTAATTCTACAATACAGATTTTTGCTTCAAGAGAGAGAATTTGGAGATCCAGTGCTGCTACTTTAAGTTAGTGAGGTAGTGAAGGTCTCTCCTAGGTAGATCTGTGCTGGACTCACCATGACGAGGGCCACATGTGGGGCAAATGTTATCTCCATTTGGTAACTATTAAACTAAATCTGAAAGACTGTAGATAAGATTCATCTGAATTTGGGTCATGGTGAAGCTGCTTATTGTTTCTGTCACAGTAACCGTGTATGTCCTTCTTTGCAGGCGAGCACCTGAGAATCTGCCCTCAAGGCTACACCTGCTGCACCTCGGAGATGGAGGAGAACTTTGCCAACACAAGCAGATTGGAGTTTGAAGCCATGCTCAAGGAGTCCAGTCTGACTGTCCAGGGAGTGCTTATAACAAAGCACAGAAACTTTGACAGTAAGACAATTTTTGTAAATATATTAAAGGCATAATAATTTGTAGAAAGAGCGCACGGCTGTAATATGGCAGTTTATGCATTGCTATGTAGTTTTTATAAGTCCATACAATATGGCAGTCAGCATATACTTTCCTTATATGGCTGTGTATCAGTTACTATATACATTGCTGTAGCACAGAAGTTAAAGATCCACTGTAATTTAGGAAAATCTTCACATGCATGTGCAAAATGTAACAAACTTATAACTTTAATAACTGTTTAAAGGACCACTGTAGTGCATTTAAAAGTAAGGTTCATATGTTTCTTAGTTGTGCTTAGGGTATTAAAAACAGGAGGTCATTTAAAATAAATAGAAGTATTTTTTTTCTTAGCTTTTAAACTGTGTATTTTCTCATCATATCTCCTTCTACCTGTATCATCAGGGACATGGCCGGTTCTTCCTATTTGCGGGACTAAAAATAAAGTCTGACCAGTGTGCGTTCTGCTCAGTAAAGGGGATTGGGGCTATGATGGCTCATGCACAGTTATTGGATGGGACCCATGGGGCAACTACAAGCATGTTACAATAGAGTTGTTACCTCTTTGTAGGCAGTTGTGGTGAAGCCAATGATGTCTGGCGCAGGGCCAGTGACATTAGCCCAGCCGGCTTCAAATCTACATAATAGTCCAGCACACAGGCAGAGCTAGCCAGGTGGGAGGAGACGCAGCTCTGCTTGAGGAGAAAACTGACTTAAAATAATGATAGCACGTTTTCTTAGAGTTTATTTTAAAATGCATACTGTTTTTAATAGCCTATGCCAAGCAAACAAACATATGTGTTTACTTAAATATATGCTACAGGGGTCCTTTAAGCCATGATCATACAATCGGTTTGAGACAATCTAAATTTATGGTATAAAATCATTTGGTATATACATCCGGTATAATATCTCTGTCCTGTTCCAGGTTACTTCCAAGACCTATTGAATAAGTCCGAGCGGGTACTTCAGGATACCTTTCCCAACCTGTACGGAGAACTTTACAGCCAGAATGTTAAGATTTTCAAAGACTTGTACTCAGAGCTGCGTCAGTATTACCGCGGCTCCGGCGTTAATCTGGAGGAGGCACTGATCGAGTTCTGGAGCCGCTTGCTGGAGCGCGTCTTCAAGGCACAGAACTCGCAATTCTCTTTCTCTGACGAGTATCTGGACTGCTTGGTGAAGCAATACGAGCAGCTCAAGCCATTTGGAGATGTCCCTCGAGAGATGAAATTAAAGGCGACCCGGGCATTTATTGCAGCTCGATCCTTCGTACAAGGTCTGAGTGCCGCTGCTGACATTGTCAAGAAAGTGACCCAGGTATGTGCCAAGAAATAGATCACCTATAGTCATTTACGTGCACATTTGGGTAGAATTGTATTGGGATCAGTGGGGTATATTTGTCAAATAGATTAAAATGCACATTTAAGATAAGATGCCTGCTTTGTATTTATTCTATAAAGCACATTTAACGCATGGTAATAAACTTTAATAAACAAACTCAATATTTAACACCAGGTTTTTTTAGCCCCCTGTTGTACCCCACTGATTCTTAATTATGTATCACTTTGACAGTCTTTTGACCTTGCATTTTTACTGCTGCTTTCCTATTAAAATCAACTAAGCAAATGCATAAACATATTATTTAATACAAAATACAATACATTAAATATTGCACATACTGATGTGAGATAATGCAACATTCTCAATCTTGTATCAGTCTATATTAATACAACATAAGACCCCGCTTGGAAGAAAGGTGGGGTTGGCTTAATTGATTGCACAGGTATAGAGTTATATCATTTGATATTTGTAACTTGTCTTTACACTAGGCCCTGTTATCATCCAGTATAAAATATAAGATACTAAGCTTTCAGTTCCTAATCCCCACAAGACCCCGCCATTTTTCTACATTTGGTCTCCCACTATACAATGTTAAAAACTTCAAAAATATATTAAGATTTCCTCAAACTAACAAAACTTGGCAGATATGTAAGACATAGAATAAAGGCCGTAATTTTAATTAAATTAATTAAATGGTGGGATCTTGGGTTCCAGCCAAGCGGTTTCTCCAAATCCAGTTGCTCTGTTGATTCTGACACACAACCATTAAATGGAGTTCTTATTCATTTATTACTTTTTAGATACCTTGAGCCCGATTCAATTGAGCTCTCGCTCGATCCAGTAGCCAGTAAGTGAGGTTGCTATTCAATTGGCGTATTTTTTCTAGAGTTCAATTTTATAGTTGTGGAGAGGTGCTTGACCATTGTTGAAGAGGCCCAAGAATAGGCCGGGGGGCCGCATGGGAATGTGTAAAGGCCACATGAGGCCCCCGGGCCATCTGTTGTCCACCAGTGTTACTAATACTAAACTTTTTTTTTTTTTTTAAAGTAGCCGACAAGTGAATTTTTTGTCACAATTCTCTAACGCACAGAGCAGATAAGATTGTGTAGATTAGTGAGTGGAGGAATCACATAAACATCCTGGCCATTATTCAACAGTATTATTAACATTATACAAATCAGAGTACACAGGAAAAACACTTAACTATTTCATATTCAAATGTAGCTGCTGAAAGGTTTCCTAGTTAACGTCTATGTTAATCGCTTACATCTTCATACACATGCTAATTAGTTGTTGTTGTGATAGGGTTTTCTTTAGCTGATATTTGCATGTTAAAAACTGCTGAGAAAAGTGTTTTTCTATTACAAATATATGTTTTAAATGTAGGGGTGACCTTAAACCACCTTTACATATTAATTTAAAAAAAAGATGAATTAAAATGCAAACTATTAAAATAGGTAGCAGGTAAAATGCAGAAATTACATTTTTTTTTGTTTGTTTCCTAAGCTCTAATTCTGTACATTTCATTGTTTTCAGTTTATCAGTTACTGAAACTTATTGAGCTTCATTTACAAAAGTCCCTCTCACTTGATGTTATAGATTAAGAGTAGTATTTTATATAGTTTACTGAGGTCCAGATGTATTTGGGAAAGTGAAATCAAATCATACAAATGAATGGCACTGAAAAGAGCACAAGAAGGAATATTACATAGGGAATGATGCATCTAAAAGCTTATTGAAGGATATGGAAGCTTTAGGAAGTATATATAGAAATGTTATATATATATATAGCATATATAGTATGTATGTGTATATATATATATATATATATATATATATATATATATATATATATATATATATATATAGTAATGATGACGTGGAGATCGAGAACGAATAGTCCAGAGGTTCTGATTCAGACCCAGTTCTACCAATTGACTTCCATTGTTTTAGGAATTGTTAGTGTTCTAAATGATAAGTAATACATCAAGGGCTATTTATTATCATTTATACCACATGTCAATGGTAGTTCTTTAAATAGTAAATTGTAGATATTACATTTCATGGTTCTGCAACTTTTTTTGTTTGCAGCAGTTCCCATTGCTGAATGATAGGGGTACACAATCCCTTAAGAGAGCTAGTGTTGGGGATTGCAGGACCTAGTCTGTTACTTAGTGTTATAGCTCCCTCTGCTGGCAATACCTTGTAGCATGACATCACTTTTGATTTTACAAGGACCAATGTGATCAAATGCTTTCTAGTCTTTTATTAACTTAACTTGATAATCGGCAAATGAATAATGCAACCTTTACGTTTTAAATTTTAGATGGATTAATTTTCTCCTGTCCGTTTTTTTTTTTAAGGAAAGTATGTTCTTTTTAACAAATTAGCTTTCCATTAGTTCTACCAAAAATGGTAGAATCTCCCAGCTTGCATAAGTAGAACAATTTCCATAGAATAAAAACATTGACACAAATGGGGTTGTATTTTTATTACATTCTAAAGACATTTAGCATATTTTCAAGTATAGTTCTTCAAAACAATATATTTTAAATATAACACTACAGTGTCCCTTTAAGGACTTGTATTTATAATATGTGCTATAGAAAAACTTGTCTTCATAATCATCTAGTTATTTTTACAAATGAATTTATTAGTTGTTATATGCATCCATACTTTCCTGGGGTGATCATTGTTTTTTCATATGTATATGTCCATCATCTGAGGGAGTGATACGATTCACTGTTATATTCCTTTGGGATCCATACGTTGAGTTAATTTGCAGAATTCGTTCAATATAATTGAATGGGTATCTTATGTGCATCCAAATAGGAGACAAATCAGGGACAAGGGAAAAATGGCTGCCCACAGTAAAGTATAATTTCATATAATTAATACATTAAAGGCTACATTGCTTTTTCACTTATCTAATGTATAAAATGTTTCTGTATCAGAATAGGGCTCATTATACATTTTAGTTGTCCTTTAATACTAAAGATTGCAAATATTAGATTGGTGTGAGCAACACTCTATTAGGGATACATTTGTGGAGCCATGGCATTATTATTATTTTTTTCTTATTATCCTTTATTTGTTTGGCCATGGTATTGAGCAGTGACACCTAAATACACAACAGTCTGGTATAGACAGCACGTGTATACATGTGTGTACAAGGTTTTAACAAGTCTTGTCTCCACAGGTTCCCATGAGCCACGAATGCACACGTGCGATCATGAAACTCAAGTATTGCCCACACTGCCGTGGCCTCTCTAGCACAAAGATGTGTAGCAACTACTGCTGGAATGTAATGCGAGGCTGCCTGGCCAATCAGGCGGATCTGGACACGGAATGGCGAAACCTAATTGGTAAGGAGAGGTCTCTTACTCATTTATAGTTCTAAACTGAGTGACATTGCTGCATTTTCAGCCTTTGCAGCACTTTTTTGAAATGCATAAATGCTTTAGCAGAGGTCTATGTCCTGTAATTGTTTAAAGATTTTTAAGTGTAAAGGAATAAATGTGAATTATATATCAGACTATTGCAATTAGGAGCACATCAATTAATAATATTTATTACATCACCTTCACCAAGTATCTGTGCTCTTAACAATACCAATCTCAGTAATATTTGACATCATATGTGCTCTGTGGTGACTAACAAATGATGCAGATCTAGTGAATATTATGGCTTGTCTTGGCCCATAGTAGCTTTTACCAAACAGATAATATAACTAAATATTCTATGGATTTATATGGGCGGTGATGCAAGATAATGATATGTTATAGAATAGCATATCATTATACTGAATGAGACATGTTGTATGTGATGAATCTGTGTTTGTTAACTATATGAGACTAGCTGTTAAAGGGACATGGAAACTTTACTGTTTCACATTGCATTTTTTTTTTCAAATGAAGGTCCCAGGGCACAATAAACTCTGCTCTGTGCATTTTTTGTTATTTTCAAGGCATTTTAAACATGTTTCAATTACAGATTTTATGCAAAAAACAACTTTAGAAATAATTAACAAATATTCTTTGAAATGCAAAAAATGGTGTTCTATGTACCTAACTTAGCAGGAAGTGGCACATTGATTTTGTTTCTATATAAGTACCTTACACGGGCTGACATGGTTAGTTAGGAGCCAGACAAATATTTTGTTAGGAACCATGTTTGGCATTATATGTAGAACTATATATATAATAACTAAAAAGTTAGTAGCCAGCGGTAATAGTTTAGGAGCCAAGGCTCCTGTTTTCTCTCCCTGCTATATATATATATAGGTAAATAGAATCTGATGAATGAAAAGACACAATGTGACTATCCCGTGACCTTACAATTACTTTTCATGTGTCCTAGATGCCCTGCTGTTGCTGGCAGATAAGTTTAATGGTGCTTCCAGTGTGGAGGGCATTGTGGGTGCAATCCATACCAAGATCTCGGAGGCGATAAGTCACATGCAGGAAAACAAGGAAGTGATTACAAACAAGGTGAGTGGGACACCCATTGAGTCCAGCGTAGCACCTTGCAGGTATAAATATGGCATGGTATCGAAGTAATAGCAAGACTGTAGTGTGCCGGTATTAGTACTGTGCAAGACAGAGGTGGCCTTTAGTCACTTCTGTTCGCTGCTTTTGGTATTTGGGTAACTAAATGCTGACATAGGAATGGGGGAAAATTCTGAATTAGCTACAACCCCAAAATGATGTAATTTCTTTTTACAGGTATTTAAAAGCTGTGGGAATCCAAAAAAGAGCAACAAAGGTACCAAACCCGAGGAGAGAAGACGGAAAGGAAAAGCAGTACAAGACGATAAATCTGCGGTCATGGCCATGGGGAACCTGGTCAGTGCTTTATTTGTTTGGTTTGCTATTAAAGTTAATATGAGCTTCTGTTCATCAAACTAAAGCAGTGATAGTTTATGTCTCCTGAAGCTGAGAAGAGTAACATGTAGTGTTGTACAACCCTAAAATGGCGATATTTAGTTATATGATAATTGTTTTTATGGATATGTATGGTTTACTGTCACTAGCATATATGGTAGTTACCATGTCATGAGCATCCATGGAAATGTGACAGACAAATAGACAAATACCATTTGTTTCATCCACAGAGCTAAATGTAAAACAATATTTAACATGCAAGAGAATATATACTTTGAAGACCTATACTTGATAGTGTGCTTATTAATTTACTTTGCTATGAGTAGTTTGTTTCAGCTGTGTTCTTAATTCGGAATGACTTTAGAGTCAGATTGAGAGTTGCCTCCATGTGACTATCACATTTCAGTTGAACTAGTCAAATATTTATTTGTATTCAAGGTCACCTCCCACGTGTAGAATAACAGAAATAGAAACAGAAATGGCAGCTCCTGCTATAAAATAATTGTATATAAATTAAAGCAAACGAAAGGCCATATTTATTTTTTAAATCATTTTGGCCATTATGATTTGTATTTCTTCACATGATCATATGGGACTAAAGTAGTCCTTTAAATTACACTCATGGACTATTACACTAGGGGAGAGATAATATGTTAGACACTGGGGGTATTTAGAAGAGATATTACACGTCATTTAAATCCAGTAGGAATGTTTTATTCATATTAAGTTGAAATACATATAAAACATTTGATACAATATTTATTTTCTGTGACCGAATAATAACATTTCCATTGTAGAAACCAACTGGATTTAAAGGAGGGCTGGTGTACATAGTTCTTCAGTGTTAAAAATTTCAAATACAACTTCTTTAAATAAATGTTCATATTATCTTGTAGGTTGCAGATGTGAAAGGGATGTTGAGTGATATCCAGGACTATTGGGTGTCTCTCCCAAATATATATTGCAATGAAAAGTCAACTGCTGGGCCAGGCAATGAGGATAAGTGTTGGAATGGAATAACCAAGGGAAGGTAAGAACCGATGGTCCGTAAAAGAATTGGGGCTGAAATATTCCTTGTATGAAAAAATAACCTGAGCATTGAGCACATGGACTTATAATGTTCTATTTCTATATAAAGAAACACAAAATATTGTTATAGACCAACCATGCTCTAATTTGGTAAAGTTTCATAGGGGCTACAAGAGCTTCATTGAGATTGCATTAACGATGTTCCACATAGAGATAGCCTTCACGTCGTTTATCTACGCCCCCGTGAAGATTGTTCAATCTGGGGATATGTCACTTCTCTAAATACTGGTCGGCCATTGAGTCCCTTCCTCTTCCACTGTGTTTGGCATCCTACAATAAGTCCAATCGGTTCTATTCTCATTAGCTGTGTTATAATAGATGCAAGCCTTAAAAGAGGGCTGTGTAAAGAGGGAGAACAAAATGTGGACTGATTTTTAAGCCCAGATTCTTAGCTATCTGTAGAAACTTTGCATTTTGGGGGATTTTGAGCTGAAACAGATTTGCTGACAGGTTTTAAACATGCTAAATTGTCTAGTATATTTTTGCCAATGGTTAGAAAGTTATTTTTACATTTTATTAATTTCTGGAGACAGAATATATCCAATTTCTAATTGTTACCTTATAGTAGGATAACATTTTTAGTTAAATGACAAACCCTGAATGGCCTGAGAAATATAGAGATTTAATTTTTCATAAAAGTACAATTAAAAATTATTTTTATGTAATAAAAATGACTCTAGAACATAACTTGCTTGCTTTGTAGACATATATACATATATAAAAAAGAATACTTGTGTAACCTTTAAAATACTAAATTAGTAATTTTTGTTTACTTTTAGGTATATGCCTGAGCGCATGGGCAGTGGTCTAGCCAATCAGATTAATAATCCAGAAGTTGATGTTGACATTACAAAGCCTGACATGAGCATTCGCCAGCACATTATGCAGCTAAAGATCATGACAAACCGCTTAAGCAATGCTTACAATGGAAACGATGTGGATTTTCAAGATACAAGTAAGTAGATAATTTGAGGCCTTCTTCATTTTCAAGACTAGAAGAATAACATAATTTAAATAGGACCTACTGGAAGTGAGCTTAAAAGGACCATTGTAGTTTAGGTAAAGTTCACATATATTAGCAGCTATGTAAGTCAGAAATATTAAATCATTTATTGAGAAAGACATTATTGTAGCATACTATTCTTGCGTCTGAGGGCTTCGACTTGGACCTTTAGAGCTCTCATTGCTGATTGGAACCTGAGGTGCAGGGTTATCTTGTGAGGAGTTATGTTAATAAATACAACCTATCAGTGGCCATTTAAGTTTTATTTTGTGGTTATGTATCAATAAATGCATTTTTTTTATTATTATTATTATAATTATCATTTATTGGTAAAGCACCAAAATATTTAGTGGCGCTATACAGGAGGTACAGTATGTGCATGACGACAATGCTATTTTACACATATACCAAAAGATTGGAGGGCCCTGTCTTTCACCTAATAATCTAAAAGCATAATACACAGTATTTCAATGTATATCTTGCCCATACCTCTCAAACCTACCAATATATATTTGCAGAGCCCTACATTACCGTTGCATAGAATGCTACAATGTTCTTGGAGCACGACATGGCGAGTGCAATTGTATTGGGTGATGGAAGTGAGCCTTGGGCAAGCAAAATAATTCAGATTACTCCATCAGACGATGTAAATTGGGACAAACATATCCATAAATAAGTCCAATTTAATATTTTACTTAACGTTACTGGTAAAAATGAGTTTCAATGACATGCTAAATCTATATGTTAGTTTCGGTGTTGTAGAGGATTGAATGATTCTCTTGAAATATAATCAATGTCTCACATTTCTGGCATTTAATTGGAGATTAGTGTGTAGTAAACTGAACATACATGCACACTGCCGTCATGTTACACTTGCTCCATATCACATGCACTGTCATTGTTTTATCTGTACAGGTGATGACATGAGCGGTTCTGGGAGCGGCGATGGCTGCGGTGATGGAATTTGCGGCAAAAAGCTTACCAGGGACTCTTCCGTAATACAGACAGTAGTACACACAGTATCCAATCAGCCTGGACAAGCACCCTCAGGGAAGGGCACCATGCTCCAAGCCTGGGGTCTTGTGCTTTTTGTAGCTGTCCTTGTGGCACAGTGTGCCAGGTGGTAATTTGTGAAAGGGAATGCTGTTTTTTTGTTTTTTTTTGCCCAAAATAAACTTGACCTTCTCCATAATTCGGAAGTGGAAGGGGGAGTGAGCGCCGACGTTTGTCACTATATCACTGTGCTCTTCTTCAGACTCAACCTGCCTCTGTACCTCTAGTTTTTTGTAATTGCGTGCATTTTATTTTGCAATACAGATAAACCATGTCTGGCTGTTTATTTTCCTCCTTGGTTATTAGGACACAATAGTTATATGTGATGTAAATCTCACTAATATTGTGTCATTTTTTTAAGATGAAATATCTGAGATTAAAATATTTATTAGTTTTAAGTCATAAAATACTATACGACCGGAAAGCAGATAAAAGCAAATTATGCAATTTTCTTTGTGTTTCTATATAAAGGACATTTTTTATTTCCAGAACGTTCTCTTGTGTTCAGTGCAAATTGCCATCCCCTGGAATACAGGCTTCGGCCTTGTCATGAGAATCCATACATTGCAGAGTCTTGTGCATATTTTATATTGCAAGCCTTTCTACTCATCCCTTAATTGCCAAAGACTGAGCTGAGTGGAATAATGATCGTCTGTTTAAATCCACACCGATTTTGTAAAGGTTGTACATTAACTTAAATATAATGCTTTCTTCTTCATTCATTAGTAACCTTAGACATTCTAAGAAGTAGAGACACAAAATGGTGCATGCTTTTTACATATGTATATTTCCAAATATGTTCTATCTTAGCACATCTGCTTCAAATAATTTGACATACTACCTGTGTGGTTGTGAGCCTTGCTAACCATTTTCTATGCTTTTTAATATAAAATGTGCTTTCAGATGATAACATAACTTCCTCTTCCATGTCGCATTTACTGCCAAGCCATGCCAAGCAGTCCATTTGACATTTCAGAATAAACCAGTAAAAAAAGTCTTCATTATTTAAGAACATACACCTCACACCCCTTTTAGCCTTTTTACAGATTTAAAACAACCACACATTTGAAGATACAGATACCATATTCCCTAAGGAGAATTTCCCAATGTTACAAGAGGCTATAATTATATAAGATATAAGCACATCAGAACAGTCCAATCTCGAACACCAGGAAATATTCATGAATTTGTATAAATAATTTCAAAATACTTTAAAGGAGATTTATGCAAAGAAAAAAATTTTGTGTAATAATAATGCCCAACTACTAAATGTTATCCTCCTAAATGTAAATATCATAAAAATGTATGTCACTTACTTCTAAGAAGCCCCCAGAGTAACAGAGTCTCAACTTCTGGAGCCTCTCACTTTCTTCCTGTTCACTCTCATGCAGGTTGTTATATTTCACATCTATGACCTAAGTCTTTACCCACAAACAAGGCTTCACACGCCGTGTCTCATGCTGCTGCTAGCAGTGAAATGTTGCGCACACTGTAAGTGTGAAGCCCCAAATATGAAAGATGGCAGCATGCATGACAATGAACAGGAAGTTAGTGAAATGCTCTAGAAGCTAAGAATCTGTTACTCTGGGGGATTCTTAGTAGTAAGTGAAGTGTAATATTGAGGATACAATTGATAACCTAGTTAAACATTTTATATAAAACAACATTTTTCAAGTCCCTTTAAGAATACAAATAGGTAGATATAATAGATTTAGCAAATATTTACATTTGTTTGCAGGATTAATAGTTATGCCTACATATTGTGACGACATAGGGCATTACATTAATCACATACATTCTTAGCACATAGATGTTTCAGCCTCAAGAATCCAGAGCCCCGACAACACTTGACATATTTTAAGAGCACATAAATAGATTTAATTCCCAGCAGCTACTATGGAAGAAGGGGTATACTGGACACTTTTTAAGGAATGTATTATATTTGTGTATGTTATTCTTCTAAAGTGAATGCAAAGGGATATAACATTCTTCCTGTTTTTATTCATTACAAATACCATCATATCAAAATATAATTTTATCATGTTATTCCTATTGCCATATCTATGTGATTAATGCTTACGATAATTCAATAATTGGTCCCAAACTGTGGAATTAAAAAAGTGCTTTTCCCATGTGTTTCATTAACAGTATTAATTATCATATTCCAATGCTTCTCCTAATTTTGCAGCTTCATACAAGTGTACATTTCCTGCCATTATTTGAAAATCAAATGTAATCCCAATGTTCAGGTGAATATAAGTGTATTTCTTTAGAAGTTTAGTTACAAATCTACATTGTCTGCTTGATGAGGGACATAACTGGAATAAATGTAAGCTGTACAGACTTGTAATTGCAGTAAGAGTTTTCACCATCATTCTCTACACATGGACATAATGATTTTTGGTCTTTATTCACCATAAAGCTTACTGGTCCATTTTTACTATATACTTTGTTGTGTAGGACTTTGGTTATCTATGTGGCATCTGAAATAATTTTTATATGTATTTTTCATCAAAACTAATCCCACACACAGTATTTTCTAATAAAACCACCTCATCCGTCATACAAAGTTTGTAAGTAAAGAATGTCACTGTATGCGCCGCGGAAAAACAACAAACATGGAGTAGAGGTGGTCTATTTAATAGAAAACTAAGAAGGGTTAAATTACATTTAAAGATCACTAAATTCCTATTACTGGAACATGCCAGTAGTCCTGAAAGTATATATTTTATTTTTTTTCTAAAAATATGAGACTTACCTTTTTAATGGGAAAAAGGGCCATACAAATTCTGTATCTTATAGTCCAAACATGCTGTATCATATTGACCGAAAATCTGGTATTGACTTTACTACACTTGTTTAGAAATTTTAGATTTTCTTCCCAATAAAATTCCAAGTGCTTGATAGAGAGATATATGGTGCAGAGCAGGTTCATTTTTCAGAAGTCAAGTGTTCTTGTGAATTTCTAAATTGGCTAAAGAAATGTTGAAGGTTTTTATATAAAGGGAGTGGTATAAATGACATTATCAATGTTGATTGCATTTTATAAGCTAAATGTGTTAATGTCATGGTGCTTATGATTGGAACCAATGTGTGCTCCGAGCCTGGTGCTAAGTATGGAATTGCCTGTCGTTTTACATGAAGTCAGACTTTTATACTTAAGGAAATGTGACTTATATAATGGCGTAAGTGATCTAAACTCCATAAACAGCAACAGGAGTGAGTACACCACATGGGAATACTGCTTAGCATTGTCCGTTCTGATGTGAGAGTTGCTCACTCTATATTGGTTGTGTGCAAATAATAAATATTTAGACATTAACAGGGTAATCCAGACGTATCCTATGGGAAGGCTAACTGTGCCAATGGATGTCAATCACATGGCCAAATCCAAGCAGACCCACTGTTTTCTTTCATGGCATTTTGGGTTTGTTCTCTTCTTTTGGGTACAATCAAGAAACGTGTCCACTGTAGTGGCACTGGTGAACCATCCTACAGGACGCTCTACTTTGGGGTATAAAAGGTGTAAACTAAATACAGTGAATACTTCCTAATTTGGTCCAATATGAAACCAAATTGTAATCTGGTATGTTTTGAGTAAAACTTGTTATGATAATCAACCATTTCCAACTATCAAAATAAGGTTATTTATTTGATTGTACAAATTTGAACTTAAAGGACTTCTGTAATGGGTCATTCATTACATTTAAATAGTGATTAAAACAGTTTATAATTTGTGAGAAAAAGTTACAATAAAAGCACATTTCCTCACCATTTTTAGACTGAAGTTTGTCCCATTCAGTCCAAATTGTTATACAGCATGGAGCTATTTTTCTTAGACTTGCAATAAAAATAAATAAATAAACCACTGCTGGTTATTATGCTCCAGACTATGCAGCTGTTTGGAGACCTTGGGAGGAGCTTGAGCCTAAATATGGTGGAAAAACAGCTATGTTCACGCTAAGTTTTCTCACAAAAGATCATTTTTTAATCTCTGTAAATTGAAAAAAAAGTGTAATTGTCCAAAAGTTTTAAGTTGTAAAGTTCATAATGAACAATTTTCCAATTTACTTGTACATATCTCTTATTTTATAAACTTACACATAATATCAAAGACTACTATAGGAATAATACTAAATGTACAAGATCGAGGTTGCCCAAGACTTAGCATGCTTCTTTATTTCATTATGACGTGCTTATCAATTAACACCAATGTTACAATTAATTAAAGCTATAGTTCTCGCCGATGACAAGCTTTTCATTGCTTGCATGCATCCTGGGATGTCTACCTGGTGTGTCACGTTCATTTGGAGGACTCTTTAATCTGTTTAACTTGTTAGCTGTTTTCTCGCTTGTCGTGTTTGTTTTGTTTGGAGATATTTTACTGCTGCTCTTCCCTTCAAAAACAGAGAAAGATTATATTAGTACATGGATGGCTGGAGAAAGAAGGTCAAGGTTAAGACGTGCTTAGTAGTGCAATCCTGAGAAATGAGTAGAGCTATGCAGTGCAATCTATGCAGTCAGTGGTATAGAGACAGAGTTGAATAAATGAACAATTCATTTTAAAGTGATATATTTCACCAGTTAGAAACTTATGCTTTTCACAGGCATCTTGGGAAACCTACTTGAGGGGTCGAGCTCTGCATTCATACTCTTTTGACTCGCTTACCCTGTCTGCTACTTTCTCCTTTGTCTTTTTTTTTTTACATTATTTTGATTTACTTTACTTTTGACCTTTCCTTAAAAAAAAAAAAAAGTAATTTATGAAAACACAGCAATGTAAGCTGTACAATTAAAGACTATAATCCGTAATGCATATATATGAGTAATAAGTAGTGCAGTTAGAGTAAGGCTGACCTTTCTGCTCACTTTGCACTAACAGACCCTAAATATTGTTTCATTCACCCATAGTGAATATAATAAATATATCTAGCTTTGAAGTACGTACCATGGAATAAGAGGTAATGTAGAGTTTTAGTACTGCACAGTCATACCCACCTCTATACTATATCAGTAATTACATGGCACTCAGCTTCTTTACACCATGCATTCTGTTCTCCTCTCAGATATTTATACACATCTTCTAATAAGCTCATTTGACTAAATGTTTGTTTTGCATCTACTCCATAACAAACATCTCAGAGTAATCCCCTTTAGCCACCAAATTTAAGTTGAAATGATTCATGTCTTCATCTGTTCTAATTCCTCACACCATTGATACAGGCTTCTCCTGCCCTAATGTTGCTTCTCTTTAACCCTGTTGTCATGACACTTATTCTCATAAGCACCCGAGGCTCTATAAGTCAAGCTAAGTACTGTTCTGTTTGCACTTAACTATTTTGTAAGCTCCTTCTTGTAAGATTATCATACATTGCAATCACCTCCTATTTTTTCTCTTTCTGCGTATAACACTATACGTTACTCTCCGTTTTTTTTGTCATTATGTGTATACGTCACCTCCTCTTTTTGCCCATTCTGTGTATGACACTATACATCACCCTCCTGTTTTTGGTCATTTTGTGTATGACACTATATGTCACCCTCCTGTTTTTGGTCATTCTGTGTATGACACTATATGTCACCCTCCTGTTTTTGGTCATTCTGTGTATGACACTATATGTCACCCTCCTGTTTTTGGTCATTCTGTGTATGACACTATACGTCACCCTCCTGTTTTTGGTCATTCTGTGTATGATACTATACGTCACCCCCCTGTTTTTAATCATTCTGTGTATGACACTATACGTCACCTCCTCTTTTTGGTCATTCTGTGTATGACACTATACGTCACTCTCTTTTTGGTCATTCTGTGTATGACACTATACGTCACTCTCTTTTTGGTCATTCTGTGTATGACACTATACGTCACCTCCTCTTTTTGGTCATTCTGTGTATGACACTATACGTCACTCTCTTTTTGGTCATTCTGTGTATGACACTATACGTCACCTCCTCTTTTTGCCCATTTTGTGTATGACACTATACGTCACCCTCCTCTTTTTGCCCATTCTGTGTATGACACTATACGTCACCTTCTTCTCATTTCTCTGTGTGTATAACACTATACGTCACCCTCCTCTTTTTGCCCATTCTGTGTATGACACTATACGTCACCTTCTTCTCATTTCTCTGTGTGTATAACACTATACGTCACCCTCCTCTTTTTGCCCATTCTGTGTATGATACTATATGTCACCCTCTTCTTTTTGGTCATTCTGTGTATGATACTATATGTCACCCTCCTGTTTTTAATCATTCTGTGTATGACACTATATGTCACCCTCCTGTTTTTGGTCATTCTGTGTATGATACTATACATCACCCCCCTGTTTTTAATCATTCTGTGTATGATACTATACGTCACCTCCTCTTTTTGCCCATTCTGTGTATGACACTATACGTCACCCTCTTCTCATTTCTCTTTCTGTGTATGACACTATAAGTCACCTTCTTCTCATTTCTCTTTCTGTGTATGACACTATACGTCACCCTCCTGTTTTTGCCCATTCTGTGTATGACACTATACGTCACTCTCCTCTTTTTGATCATTCAGTATATGACAATATACGTCACCCTCTTCTTATTGGTCATTCTGTGTATGACACTATACGTCACTTTCTTCTCATTTCTCTTTCTGTGTATGACACTATACGTCACCCTCTTCTTATTGGTTATTCTGTATATGACACTATACGTCACCCTCCTCTTTTTGCCCATTCTGTGTATGACACTATACGTCACCTTCTCATTTCTCTCTGTGTGTATGACACTATACGTCACCTTCTTCTCATTTCTCTGTGTGTGTATGACACTATACGTCACCTTCTTCTCATTTCTCTCTGTGTGTATGACACTATACGTCACCTTCTTCTCATTTCTCTCTGTGTGTATGACACTATACGTCACCTTCTCATTTCTTTCTGTGTGTATGACACTATACGTCACCTTCTCATTTCGCTCTGTGTGTATGACACTATACGTCACCCTCCTCCTTTTGCCCATTCTGTGTATGACACTATACGTCACCTTCTCATTTCTTTCTGTGTGTATGACACTATACGTCACCTTCTTCTCATTTCTCTCTATGTGTATGACACTATACGTCACTTTCTTCTCATTTCTCTCTGTGTGTATGACACTATACGTCACCTTCTTCTCATTTCTCTCTGTGTGTATGACACTATACGTCACCTTCTCATTTCTCTCTATGTGTATGACACTATACGTCACCTTCTTCTCATTTCTCTCTGTGTGTATGACACTATACGTCACCTTCTTCTCATTTCTCTCTGTGTATGACACTATACGTCACCTCATTTCTCTCTATGTGTATGACACTATACGTCACCTTCTCATTTCTCTCTGTGTGTATGACACTATACGTCACCTTCTCATTTCTTTCTGTGTGTATGACACTATACGTCACCTTCTTCTCATTTCCCTCTGTGTGTATGACACTATACGTCACCTTCTTCTCATTTCTCTCTGTGTGTATGACACTATACGTCACCTTCTTCTCATTTCTCTCTGTGTGTATGACACTATACGTCACCTTCTTCTCATTTCTCTGTGTGTGTATGACACTATACGTCACCTTCTTCTCATTTCTCTGTGTGTGTATGACACTATACGTCACCACCTTCTCATTTCTCTCTGTGTGTATGACACTATACGTCACCTTCTTCTCATTTCTTTCTGTGTGTATGACACTATACGTCACCTTCTCATTTCGCTCTGTGTGTATGACACTATACGTCACCCTCCTCCTTTTGCCCATTCTGTGTATGACACTATACGTCACCTTCTTCTCATTTCTCTCTATGTGTATGACACTATACGTCACCTTCTTCTCATTTCTTTCTGTGTGTATGACACTATACGTCACCTTCTTCTCATTTCTCTCTATGTGTATGACACTATACGTCACTTTCTTCTCATTTCTCTCTGTGTGTATGACACTATACGTCACCTTCTTCTCATTTCTCTCTGTGTGTATGACACTATACGTCACCTTCTCATTTCTCTCTATGTGTATGACACTATACGTCACCTTCTTCTCATTTCTCTCTGTGTGTATGACACTATACGTCACCTTCTTCTCATTTCTCTCTGTGTATGACACTATACGTCACCTTCTCATTTCTCTCTATGTGTATGACACTATACGTCACCTTCTCATTTCTCTCTGTGTGTATGACACTATACGTCACCTTCTCATTTCTTTCTGTGTGTATGACACTATACGTCACCTTCTCATTTCTCTCTGTGTGTAGGACACTATACGTCACCTTCTTCTCATTTCTCTCTGTGTGTATGACACTATACGTCACCTTCTTCTCATTTCTCTCGGTGTGTATGACACTATACGTCACCTTCTCATTTCTCTCTGTGTGTATGACACTATACGTCACCTTCTTCTCATTTCCCTCTGTGTGTATGACACTATACGTCACCTTCTTCTCATTTCCCTCTGTGTGTATGACACTATACGTCACCTTCTTCTCATTTCTCTCGGTGTGTATGACACTATACGTCACCTTCTTCTCATTTCTCTCGGTGTGTATGACACTATACGTCACCTTCTTCTCATTTCTCTCGGTGTGTATGACACTATACGTCACCTTCTTCTCATTTCTCTCGGTGTGTATGACACTATACGTCACCTTCTTCTCATTTCTCTCGGTGTGTATGACACTATACGTCACCTTCTTCTCATTTCTCTCGGTGTGTATGACACTATACGTCACCTTCTTCTCATTTCTCTCTGTGTGTATGACACTATACGTCACCTTCTCATTTCTCTCTGTGTGTATGACACTATACGTCACCTTCTTCTCATTTCTCTCGGTGTGTATGACACTATACGTCACCTTCTTCTCATTTCTCTCTGTGTGTATGACACTATACGTCACCTTCTTCTCATTTCTCTCTGTGTGTATGACACTATACGTCACCTTCTTCTCATTTCCCTCTGTGTGTATGACACTATACGTCACCTTCTCATTTCTCTCTGTGTGTATGACACTATACGTCACCTTCTTCTCATTTCTCTCTGTGTGTATGACACTATACGTCACCTTCTTCTCATTTCCCTCTGTGTGTATGACACTATACGTCACCTTCTTCTCATTTCTCTCGGTGTGTATGACACTATACGTCACCTTCTTCTCATTTCTCTCTGTGTGTATGACACTATACGTCACCTTCTTCTCATTTCTCTCTGTGTATGACACTATACGTCACCTTCTTCTCATTTCTCTCTGTGTGTGTATGACACTATACATCACCCTCTTCCCATTCCATATAACTCTTATTTTGTATTCTGTGACCTAGTTAGTTACATAGCACCTCTCCTGCATATATTTTCAAAAGAAAGGTAATCCTATTACTATTTAGTCTTTCTGCTTTCTGATCTTTAAGCATTCAAAAGCTCAGCTATATTTTTGTTGGTTCATCAAAACTTATCACCCAGTGCAATCAGCTCACACATTTCTGCATGACAGAGATTACTTTTCTGTATTCAAAACACGTCTAAAAATAATCTGCACAGACATGTAATAAGAGACAAAACTGCCAAAAAATATACTGCAACTGTTTTTACTGACCGACTATGCAAGAGAAAGAAAAACAGCGAATAGGTGTATGTGATGTGGTGCAGTCTATTTTGTAGGGCAATTACATGAGCAGCACATTCAGTAGTGTATAGGATATAGTATAGTGGTGCTGAGTACTCAACAGAGGAGTCCATGGGCAGTCAGCGCAGTACAGACGTGAGTGTTTTGGGCAGTGTAGTCAGTTCAGTAGGAATGTGTTAATGCGTTGTGTTGTCTACATTAAGTACAAACATCTATTTAATGAGGTCAACTCTTAAAAGAAATGATTACTATAGTTGAGGGTCTGTGTAGTGATTTCAATGGTGTGTACAATGAAATACGCAATGAAAGATGTGAATATGAATTCATGGCAAAAATTACTGTAGTGCTACACCAAGTAAGGGCATTAATACAATAGGTTGGTATGGGAAAGTGAATCAGTTCTTTAGGATAGACATTCCCAGCTCAAGCCTTACAGGGCATTGACTGCCCTGATTGACACAAGTACCAATAAGTGACTGTGTGGTAATCGCGAACTAAACTGTGGTAAGCTACTGATATCCTTACACTCAAATATGTTGTGAGCTCAATGTATTTTAAAACAAAACACTTAATATGAAAGTACATTCATATCTATACTGGATTTAGAATGTTTATACATTGTAATGCTAGTAGATATACTTTAAAGCTCTAACCTTTATATGTTTCTGCCATTCGCCCTGTGCTGCTTAGAACCACCCCTTTTGTATAATTAGGACAGTTATATTAGACTTCCTGCTGTGGTTCTGGTATCTGACTTGGTAAATCGGAGACCTAATATACACCAGTTGGACACAGGAGCACAGTAGGAAGTCTTTTACAGCTGCCCTGCAAAAGGGGTAGTGCAATGCAAAGGGGTAGTGCAATGCAGCACAGAATGACAGACAGAAACCTATAAAGGTAAGAGCTTCAAATCATAACTACTAGTATTGTAATATTTAAACATAAATCAAGAATTGATATGCACGTACCTTCATTGTAACGGTGTTTTTAGAGTACAGTGGCCTATTTAACTACAGTTGATAAACACATTTCTACACAATACTGACAGCCCATAACAGATGAGGCTATTTTGATATCTATATTTGAAACTTGGTAATTTAACCAAAATAGCTGAGCCACTGAATGTTGTTTTTGTACTCTGAATTGTTATTGTAGCTTGAGGTCTGTAGCTGAACTCCATTCACTAGAATCTTTAATGGCCCATGTTTTCAAAACCAGTACCTAGATTTTATATTTTAAGGTTGTCCGAGTATGATCAATAACATCATACATTTTAATTAACATACAAGTTATAAAGTGCCAATATCTTTAAATTGTACTTCATAGTGTGCTCAGGCATCTTAATTTATGAAAAACAAAGTGAAAAAGAAAAATCGACTGTGCCCTTTACCTGAACGTTGTTGGCATTCCTCCTTGTGTAGCTCGTTCCATGACTTCTTCATACATAATTTGCAACAGGTGAATATACAATAGCAACGGGAACATGGGGTCAGCTTTACACCCACTGAGCGGCCACAAGTATAGCAGTACTTGAAGAAGTCTCTTCTGGAATATAGCAGTAAGGTTGTATTAACGCAACTAGAACATTGCATGGATGCCCTTGTGGAAAATAATAAAGTGGAAACATTTCTCACCGAGGCAATGACTGGTCTGTTCTATCAGCGGGCTCTTTGCTACTTCTTTTTGGCTGTGCAGTTTTGCGCAACTCAGGGATGCCTGTACAAAGATAGGAAATGTTCAGATTATGACCATGTACAAAATCAAACTTGGCTGTCTAATGGGGCATGTTCTACATCTATCATAACATCACTACTCTAAAATATGTATATATCCACTAATTTAAGTAGGTCTCCAGCTGCAGTTCTATTTTGCTCTCTTTATTGTGCTGTCTTCTATGCAGCCATGTACTTGTATTGTACAATGTTCTATATACAATTAGAAACGTACACCTAGTGAGCACGTAATTTAAAGCTAAGACTGAAACCCGTCACTGATGTTTATATTAAGGTATTATTAAATTATTAAATGTTTTTGTTTTTCACTTTTCAATGCTTTGCTAGATGGCGTAGATAGGTATTTGTCAATTCCATGTCATCTAATCTATAAATCCACTACCTTTACTGACAAATTCAATGTACATCAAACCTTATACTGTGGGTCTGAATGTCACAGATGAGAAACATCACATAGTACTTACGTATTATGCCTTCCTTTGCCCATTCATTCTCTTTCTGTATTACTGCTTCCCTGGTGAGGTCTCCCAGGTGCTCTAACAGCCTTTTTCGAGCATTAAACGTCTCTCGTTCATCTGGTGTAAGAGCATGGTATGGAGTATGTGCGATTCTTTTATCCTGTAATGTTAAAAGAAAGAGATTTAAATTTAAAAGGCACCGCATTGTATGGCAATGTGCAGGGAATGCTAACTTCAAAGACAAGACAGAAGGGATATGAGATCCTTATTGTCAATTTCAAATTAAATTAAAAGGAGAAATCCTGCAGTCTCTATATGAGACTGACAAATGCCCATTTACTCACATTATTAAGCAAAAGGAAACTGCACAGAACCCAAAGTAGAGCACGAGGAGCAGCTGGGGAGCAAGACACATCTGATGGAAACCAAGCCCGACTAAACCTGCTCTGGAAATCTTACAGTAATGAGGTCACTCAGAAGTAACAGACACCCAGCACTGTGTGAGACTGCCCTGATAATCTTTAGGCAGAACTTGTTCTATGTACCATAGAAACCCTGCACCTACTGAGCCTGCCCTGATAATCAGCAATCTGTAGGTCATTAGATAAAACCTAGCACTGTCTGAGCCTGTCCTTATAATCAGAGATCTGTAGGTCATTAGATAAAACCCAGCACTGTCTGAGCCTGTCCTTATAATCAGAGATCTGTAGGTCATTAGATAAAACCCAGCACTGTCTGAGCCTGTCCTGATAATCAGAGATCTGTAGGTCATTAGATAAAACCCAGCACTGTCTGAGCCTGTCCTTATAATCAGAGATCTGTAGGTCATTAGATAAAACCCAGCACTGTCTGAGCCTGTCCTGATAATCAGAGATCTGTAGGTCATTAGATAAAACCCAGCACTGTCTGAGCCTGTCCTGATAATCAGAGATATGTAGGTCATTACATAAAACCTAGCACTGTCTGAGCCTGTCCTGATAATCAGAGATCTGTAGGTCATAAGATAAAACCCAGCACTGTCTGAGCCTGTCCTGATAATCAGAGATCTGTAGGTCATTACATAAAACCCAGCACTGTCTGAGCCTGTCCTGATAATCAGAGATCTGTAGGTCATAAGATAAAACCCAACACTGTCTGAGCCTGTCCTGATAATCAGAGATATGTAGGTCATTACATAAAACCTAGCACTGTCTGAGCCTGTCCTGATAATCAGAGATCTATAGGTCATTAGATAAAACCCAGCACTGACTGAGACTGTCCTGATAATCAGAGATCTGTAGGTCATTAGATAAAACCCAGCACTGTCTGAGCCTGTCCTGATAATCAGAGATCTGTATGTCATTAGATAAAACCCAGCACTGTCTGAGCCTGTCCTGATAATCAGAGATCTGTAGGTCATTACATAAAACCTAGCACTGTCTGAGCCTGTCCTGATAATCAGAGATCTGTAGGTCATTAGATAAAACCCAGCACTGACTGAGCCTGTCCTGATAATCAGCAATCTGTATGTCATTAGATAAAACCCAGCACTGTCTGAGCCAGTCCTGATAATCCGAGAGCTGTAGGTCATTAGATAAAACCCAGCACTGTCTGAGCCTGTCCTGATAATCAGAGATCTATAGGTCATTAGATAAAACCCAGCACTGTCTGAGCCTGTCCTGATAATCAGAGATCTGTAGGTCATTACATAAAACCTAGCACTGTCTGAGCCTGTCCAGATAATCAGCAATCTGTATGTCATTAGATAAAACCCAGCACTGTCTGAGCCAGTCCTGATAATCCGAGAGCTGTAGGTCATTAGATAAAACCCAGCACTGTCTGAGCCTGTCCTGATAATCAGAGATCTATAGGTCATTAGATAAAACCCAGCACTGTCTGAGCCTGTCCTGATAATCAGAGATCTGTATGTTATTAGATAAAACCCAGCACTGTCTGAGCCTGTCCTGATAATCAGAGATCTGTAGGTCATTAGATAAAACCCAGCACCTACTGAGCCTGTCCTGATAATCAGAGATCTGTAGGTCATTACATAAAACCTAGCACTGTCTGAGCCTGTCCTGATAATCAGAGATCTGTAGGTCATAAGATAAAACCCAGCACTGTCTGAGCCTGTCCTGATAATCAGAGATCTGTAGGTCATTACATAAAACCTAGCACTGTCTGAGCCTGTCCTGATAATCAGAGATCTGTAGGTCATTAGATAAAACCTAGCATTGTCTGTGCCTGTCCTGATAATCAGCAATCTGTAAGTAATTAGCTAAAACCCAGCACTGTCTGAGCCTGTCCTGATAATCAGAGTTATGTAGGTCATTAGATAAAACCCAGCACTGTCTGAGCCTGTCCTGATAATCAGCAATCTGTAGGTCATTAGATAAAACCCAGCACTGTCTGAGCCTGTCCTGATAATCAGCAATCTGTAAGTAATTAGCTAAAACCCAGCACTGACTGAGCCTGTCCTGATAATCAGCAATCTGTAAGTAATTAGCTAAAACCCAGCACTGACTGAGCCTGTCCTGATAATCAGCAATCTGTAGGTCATTAGATAAAACCCAGCACTGTTTGAGCCTGTCCTGATAATCAGAGATCTGTAGGTCATTAGATAAAACCCAGCACTGTCTGAGCCTGTCCTGATAATCAGAGATCTGTAGGTCATTAGATAAAACTCAGCACTGTCTGAGCCTGTCCTGATAATCAGAGATCTGTAGGTCATTAGATAAAACCCAGCACTGTCTGAGCCTGTCCTGATAATCAGAGATCTGTAGGTCATTAGATAAAACCCAGCACTGTCTGAGCCTGTCCTGATAATCAGCAATCTGTAAGTAATTAGCTAAAACCCAGCACTGTCTGAGCCTGTCCTGATAATCAGAGATCTGTAGGTCATTAGATAAAACCCAGCACTGACTGAGCTTCTCTGGAATCTGAAGTCTATTAGATAACAAACCCAATTCTGTGTAGGAACATGACCGATGCAATTGTGAGAAGGGGACATTTATTCACTTAGTTAGACACCCCCATACCTGGAAGTATTTGTAATAGGCATAATCTGTGGCTGTCCCAAGCGCTGTCTTTTTTCCTTCCCCGATAGTAACTGGCATCAGAATACTTGCGCCCGCCTTAATGAGCCTATCTACCTGTGAAGACAAAATGGATATTTAAATAACAAATTACAGGTATTCTGTTAAATAATTTTAATACTTTACTTTTTGACTGAGGGCTTTGCCTCTGGATTTCTGGTGTGCTTACATAGCAGCAAATCACAGCCAATGTCTTATTGGTACTAACTGCATATTAAGAAATATTTTTTTAATGTAGTTTCTTTTTACCTATTCCCTGAGTAAAAAAAGAACATAGCCTTAATGTATTATGCTTTATATGTATTTATGATGCTATGGAATTTGCCATATTGCTTTCAGCAGATAACGTCCTGAAGTGGGAGGTTTGTGGCTGCTTAATGGGAATATGGCAGAAATAACTGCCAGTAAATTCATATTGACTATAGGGATACTCGCTACTTTATAGGGATACATCCAACTTGGGAAGTAGTAGGCAGCAGCAGGCAATTACACAAACTAATCTAGTAACATTTTCCCACTATTATGTTTATTTAAAAGAAAAAGACCACGTAAAAAAAATAATTGACCACATTGATTGAAGTTCCATGGATAAACTCTGTTACTCTCCAATGTGTGCATCTCCAGTGACATTTCTCTACTATCAAGATCTCGCCTTTCAACTGGTCGACATAATCTCTCTCCTGCCTTGGATACAGTTGACCACTCTCTTTGCTCTCTTGGCAACTCATGGTTCACATCCTACCTAGAAGATTGAACATTTAGTGTCTCCTTCTCCTGCACCCTCTGTCTGTTGGCATACCCTAAGGTTCAGTCCTGGCCTACCTCGTCTTCTCCATCTATACATCCTCCCTTGGCACACTAAAAAAATATTTTGGGATTTCAGTATCATCTATAAACCCCCTCTTTTCAAGCACGAGTTGCCAACTGCCTCTCATGCATATCCTCCTGGATGTCTACCCGTCAAGTCAAACTCAACATGTTAAAGACTGAGCTTCTAATCTTTCCACCCTCTATGACAGCTTCCACTCCACATATATCTCTCACTGTTGACAACACCATCATCACTCCCACCTCCCAGGCCCGTTGTCTTGGAGTTCTACTGGATCCCACCCTCTCTTTTATTCCTCACATCCAATCGATAACAAAATCTTGTCACTTTCACCTAAAAAACATCTTCTAAATACGTCAGTATCTAACAGAAGACACAAATAAAAGGAATCCATTCTCTCAGCATATCTCGCCTCAACTACTACAACCCGCGCCTTGCTGGCCTCCCCATCACCCATCTGTCTCCACTCCAATCTATAATGAAGGCCTCGGCTAGACTCACCTACCATAATCAACGCTAATTTTCTGCAGCACCTCTCTGTCAGTCACTCCACTGGCTTCCTGTAGCCTCCAGAATAAAATATAAAACCATGACCCTAACGTATTAAACGCTCAACAATACTACACTCCCTTATATCTCTGTGCTTGTCTCAAAATACTCCCCCAACTGTCCTTCAATGTCCTTCTTCTTTCCTCCACTCTCATCACCTCCTCACACTCCCGCCTTCAGGAGTTTTCTCATACTGCCCATACTCTCTGGAACTCCTTGCCTCACTCCTCCAGACACTCTTCCTGCCTCAAAATCTCCCCTAAAAACACATATGTTTAAAAAAACGTATCACCTTCAGTCTTAATACGCACAACGGCACACTCCACAGCATTAATATCACTCACACACCCAGACACTTCCACTTGATTGACCCTATTGCCTTCACCCTGCCATCGCCCTCCTGTATAACACCCAAGACCTTTATATTGTAAGTTTGCAAGGTTTTAATCTTGTAAGGTGCTTTGTAAACATTTAATTTTAAGTTCAAAGACAGGTCCTCCAATTCTTTTGCAATCTGTTTTTGCATTGTACTTAACCCTTGTGTAGCGCTATGGAAAATGTTGGCGCATTACAAATAAAGGATGATAATAAATAATTAGAGAGTAACAGTGTTTCCCAAACTCCTATCTGACGATTCCTTAGCAAAACTGGTACTACTGGTATATAGTGCTCAGAGATCAGCAGGTAGCGGTGTCCTACGTGAAGATGACCTCTGAGTAGCTTGCATTATAAAGAATGAGACCCTTACTTTGAAACGAAATTATATTTTGAAAATATCAAAATGTGTAGACAAATCGTTTTTTGAGGGGAAAAAACAGTTGTGATTTGAATGCTTTCCACAATTCTCCTGATGAATTACTATTTAGTTTCACACAAGCGAGAGCACATACAGAAGGCCTCTATATGTGATGTGAGCTGGTGATGAACATGGAATATGAATGTATGTAATGGTCACAGCTTAGTACTCGGCTGCAATTTGATTGGCTTTTGAACTTTTCACAAACATGAAGGCGTAACAGGCATATAGTTAATATTTTTTAGAAGTGATCTAATATAAAATAAACCTACATTTAGATGGAACTTGCCCTTTTGGGAAATGTCAACGTCTTCATTTTCTCCTTAAATATAATGGCATAACAACATATAACCATTTGTGTCTGGTCATAATAGCTTGGATTCCAGAGTATAAGCCTTTGCAATGGACCTGTACGGACACTTTTTCTGCACCCACGTCTTCTCTTACCAGAGCGACTCGTGCATGTAAAGTCCTCTTCTTCTCATAAGCGATATTGACAGCCGCGCACAGAGCGTTGCCCACTCTTCTGGTGAGAGGAAGGTTTGGTTCAGCTCCATTTGCTAGAAGCTCCTTCACAGCCTTGGCCCAAGAAAACAAAAAAATACATAATGGCGCACATGCAGAATGGCTCATAGTTGACCATTCATTCCAGTGTTAAAAAGAGGTGGAGCTTAATTATTAAGACTAATAAATACATATGATTATAGGATGACTATATCAAGACTAGTAGATTAAATATCTATTCATCTAAGTAAATAAAAGATAAAGGAAAATTACCAATATATTTCATATAAAACACTCTAAAATGTTTTATTCAGGACAGCTTATCCCCAACAACGGCATCATACAAACATATGCCAAACCAGGCAATAATCTTCTTCCATATCATAATGCAACTGGCTCACTTGGCACTACCTGAGCATTATCACTCACCTTGCTACCATTACTTACCCGTTCCGCATACTTATGCAACGTTATCTGGTACAGACATTGCTTTATTTCAGCTGAAATCCCATCCACATTTGACTTTCTGTCCATCACTGATCCATCCTAAACGTGTGTCCTTCCTGTACCCCTTGCCCTCTAGAGTACAGTGTTCCATATTTGTTGGCTGGACGTCTACCCATCAACTCAATATGAGATTGTCATTACCCCAACGGGAAAGCACTACATCAAATATTGTTGCTTTATAAATACTTAATAATAATAATGGCAGCTTAAAAATACATCTCGGTCTGGCAGTTTTTTTTGATGTAGCTTTGAAACCTATGGCCCTTTTCTATATGCTATAGATAATTTAGTTACCCAATGAAGTCACCATGGATGTATGGTCTCTTTTTATACAGGTTAATGTACTGATGGGCAAGCATGCTTGTGCATGTGACCAGTAACACCAATAGGCAAAAGTGGGTAATGATGAGTTGTGGTGGACAGTTGAAGAACCTGTGCTCATGGGCATCAGAGACATAAATCTGGAGCTGGTCTACATTGACCTCTCTGAATACGTGTTAGCATGTGCGCAATGAGCATATTAATATATACCCGAGAAGCTGAAAACTCACCAGATCATTTCCACTGGCCACAGCCAAGGACAAGGGTGAGTGGCCACTCCACAGGACATTGAGGTCAGCATTGTGGCTCACCAGCAGACTAATGATATCCCTGGCATCCTGCACAAACACGGAAAATCATGATGTTTGCAAATTGTCTTAAATACAACATGTGCAATTATAAAATGTTATTATAGTCTGCAGTCCAAAATAGATCGTATGATATACATTATAATCTGATATATGACATTTCCAGTGAAATCTGAAATATGTACGCACTGTGTGTGTGCAAACTGGTGTAGAGATGTAGTGTGTGCTTGAAGGTGTAGCCTGTATCAGCAGTGAGTTTTAATGGATGAAATTAGGAACAGTTGTTGGAAAAGCCAGTATCATTGTGGTTTCCTCTTGGCTAAGAAGCAAGGCTGGCCCTGCCAAAACTATTCTGGGAAAAGTTTCAGTCAGGACATTTTACACACAATTATTTCTCTGTAACTAGGGAGCCCTTAATCAAGAATCCTGAGGTTTAGTTCCAGGGAGCCGCAGACTGACTACAAGAAAGAAAGCAATTGTTAGTGTAATAAGTCACTGCTTTGCTACAAATATGGCTAGATTCCTATGTAAAGATAAATGGATGTCATTCTACTCAGCAGAGGATTCATCTCCTGTTAGAAAGGCTCTGTGCTCTCTTATATAGCTACCAGCGAGACAGAGCTTTCCTAACTGGAGACAAATCAGAGATTGCACTGTTACTCACACAATATAAATACACTAGTAACTTTCCCGTCATAAATTATGGTATTATATGTTGTGTTAAATTTTCTATTTTGCCTTTCTCTGTGCTGTCTCTCTCTCCCTCTCTTTGCACCCTCTCTCTCACTCTGTACGCCCTTTCCTTCTCTGTGTGCCCTCTCCCACTCTGTGCACCCTTTCCCTCTCTGTGTGCCCTCTCCCTCTCTGTGTCACCTTTCCCTCTCTGTGCGCCCTCTCCCTCTCTCTGTGCGCCCTCTCCCTCTCTCTGTGCGCCCTCTTTGCGCGCCCTCTTTGTGCGCCCTCTCCCTCTCTCTGTGCATCCTATCCCTCTCTGTGCGCCCTTTCCCTCTCTGTGCGCCCTCTCCCTCTCTGTGCGCCCTCTCCCTCTCTGTGCGCCCTCTCCCTCTCTGTGCGCCCTCTCCCTCTCTCTGTGCGCCCTTTCCCTCTCTGTGCGCCCTCTCCCTCTCTGTGCGCCCTCTCCCTCTCTGTGCGCCCTCTCCCTCTCTGTGCGCCCTCTCCCTCTCTGTGCGCCCTCTCCCTCTCTGTGCGCCCTCTCCCTCTCTGTGCGCCCTCTCCCTCTCTGTGCGCCCTCTCCCTCTCTGTGCGCCCTCTCCCTCTCTATGCGCCCTCTCCCTCTCTGTGCGCCCACTCCCTCTCTGTGCGCCCACTCCCTCTCTGTGCGCCCTTTCCCACTCTGTGCACCCTTCCCCTTTCTGTGCGCCCTCTCCCTCTCTGTGCGCCCTCTCCCTCTCTGTGCGCCCTCTCCCTCTCTGTGCGCCCTCTCCCTCTCTATGCGCCCTCTCCCTCTCTATGCGCCCACTCCCTCTCTGTGCGCCCTTTCCCACTCTGTGCACCCTTCCCCTTTCTGTGCTCCCTCTTCCTCTCTGTGCGCCCTCTCCCTCTTTGTGCGCCCTCTCCCTCTTTGTGCGCCCTCTCCCTCTTTGTGCGCCCTCTCCCTCTTTGTGCGCCCTCTCCCTCTCTCTGTGCATCCTATCCCTCTCTGTGCGCCCTATCCCTCTCTGTGCGCCCTTTCCCTCTCTGTGCGCCCTCTCCCTCTCTGTGCGCCCTCTCCCTCTTTGTGCGCCCTCTCACTCTCTCTGTGCATCCTATCCCTCTCTGTGCGCCCTATCCCTCTCTGTGCGCCCTCTCCCTCTCTGTGCGCCCTCTCCCTCTCTGTGCGCCCTCTCCCTCTCTATGCGCCCTCTCCCTCTCTATGCGCCCACTCCCTCTCTGTGCGCCCTTTCCCACTCTGTGCACCCTTCCCCTCTCTGTGCGCCCTCTCCCTCTCTGTGCGCCCTCTCCCTCTCTATGCGCCCTCTCCCTCTCTATGCGCCCTCTCCCTCTCTATGCGCCCACTCCCTCTCTGTGCTCCCTTTCCCACTCTGTGCACCCTTCCCCTTTCTGTGCTCCCTCTTCCTCTCTGTGCGCCCTCTCCCTCTCTGTGCGCCCTCTTCCTCTCTGTGCATCCTCTCCCTCTCTGTGCGCCCTCTCCCTCTCTGTGCGCCCTCTCCCTCTCTGTGCGCCCTCTCCCTCTCTGTGCGCCCTCTCCCTCTCTGTGCGCCCTCTCCCTCTCTGTGCGCCCTCTCCCTCTCTGTGCGCCCTCTCCCTCTCTGTGCGCCCTCTCCCTCTCTGTGCGCCCTCTCCCTCTCTGTGCGCCCTCTTCCTCTCTGTGCATCCTCTCCCTCTCTGTGCACCCTCTCCCTCTCTGTGCGCCCTCTCCCTCTCTGTGCGCCCTCTCCCTCTCTGTGCGCCCTCTCCCTCTCTGTGCGCCCTCTTCCTCTCTGTGCATCCTCTCCCTCTCTGTGCGCCCTCTCCCTCTTTGTGCGCCCTCTCCCTCTTTGTGCGCCCTCTCCCTCTCTGTGCGCCCTCTCCCTCTCTGTGCGCCCTCTCCCTCTCTGTGCGCCCTCTCCCTCTCTGTGCGCCCTCTCCCTCTCTGTGCGCCCTCTCCCTCTCTGTGCGCCCTCTCCCTCTCTGTGCATCCTCTCCCTCTCTGTGCGCCCTCTCCCTCTCTGTGCGCCCTCTCCCTCTCTGTGCGCCCTCTCCCTCTCTGTGCGCCCTCTCCCTCTCTGTGCATCCTCTCCCTCTTTGTGCGCCCTCTCCCTCTCTGTGCGCCCTCTCCCTCTCTGTGCGCCCTCTCCCTCTCTGTGCGCCCTCTCCCTCTCTGTGCACCCTCTCTCTATACACCCACGCACTCTGTCTAAGCTGTCTGCTTATGAGCATGTGCTGGAAATGAGGTAGACATCACATTTGAAAAGAAACTGAAAAGAAACCACACAGTTTTGGCTCTAGGAAATTATTAAACCAGGCAAGATGGAACTTTCTGTACATAAACAAATTTTACATCAATTCAGATTTTCTCTAAAACAAATGTTTTATTAGGTTAATATCTTACACAGCTGCTAATCTTGTTAGGTTTTTGCATACTACAATAATGTGTAGCTTCTCTTAAAACTACTCTGGTAATTAAAACAACTGTAATGTCTATGAGAAGTATGTGGAAACATTGCATTATTGCTCACTACATGTGAGTACATACACAAATATAGTTGGATTCTTTAAAAAAAATTATCTTTAAACCCCACATATTTAATCATTGGTAATCTTGTCTTAGATCTGCACAGATAGTGCGTATCACCTTATAGTTATCCTCCCTCTCACATGCCACGTGCAGGGGGCTCCGTCCTCCATCTTCTGGTACAATACTGGTTTTGTTATAATACTGATGGAGAGGTAGGCCTGAAGCCTGAGATCCGTTCATAGGAAACCCAAGGACAGATGATGTGCATTGAATCTGTGTGGATATATTCAATAAAAAATCAATTCCCATCATACAATAGATAAGATTTACTTTATACAGATATATGTGGTCACAGAAACTTTAGCTCCAGAAAGGGAAATATATGGACAGGTTTTTGTATAGCAACAGAAATAGTTATAGGAGTCATGGCAGACTCGCCTGCAATAAAAAGAGGAGTTATAGGAATTATTATTATTATTATCCTTTATTTGTAACCCGCCAACATATTTCGTAGCGCTATATAGGGGTTAGGTACAAGTCAAAGACAAACTGAACACAATGCAAAGAAATGGAGGGCCCAGTTATTCAGCTTTCAATCAAACATACACAGCGTTCTCCCTAAAGCCCCTAACAAGATTGAAAACTCACAAACTTACATTCTAAAGGGTATGGGTGAGGTACAGGAGAGCGATCGATGCATTATGCATATAGAGGCTAAAGATGATAGTCTTCTTTGAATAAATGCAAGATTTGAGGCAGGAAGATAGTCTAGTGGAGCGAGGCAAGGAGTTCCAAAGAATTGGGGCAGCACGAGAGAGCTGGAGTATGGGATATATAAAGCACTAGGAGGATTTATAAAAATAGGATCTGCTGAATTAGGGATTATTGGGAGAGTTATACACAGTAATAAGATGAGTTACAGGGATGGAATATATATCAAGGCTGTGAAAGCAAGCGATAGATGGAGATATAGTAAAAAAGAGGTTCTGGAGAGGAGGCTTCTGCACAAGACATGCTTTGAACAAGTGAGAGGTCAAAGGTAAGGAAGAAAAGATGAGTAAACATCTGTTCTTTTGGCTGATTGTGCACTTTATTGGGGATCAGGACAGGAATTTCAGGGGATTAGCACAGACACAGCTACAAAAATGAGTACAGTGTAAGACTTTGGAGAGGGAAGACATCTTTGAACACATTCATCTTAGGCATTCCTTATGCAGGACTTTCAGTGACTTGAGGAAGAAGCATTAAGCATAAATTGCAAGAAGGTCACACACATTGATACATATGTAGTGTTCCTGCCAGTATGGGGAATCGGGTGCATTCATTACACACATATGTAAACCAATGAGGCACTCAATTATTCTTTTTGTCTTGGAAATCATTATGCCGTGATCTGGTCCTGTACTAGGATCTTTCCAAGGAATATAAGCAGCAGCTTAGTCTATCTATAGGCCAAGCATTATATTTATCTGTAGTTATTCTTTATAATTTTAAATTACATTTGCATGAAAGTAGCTGCAGATAAACCTTACCCTGTCATGTTCATATATGTAATCTTCATCTTCAGCTCGAGCGTTAGGATCCGCAGCCGCGTGCAACAGCATCTCTGTTATTTTGACTCCCTCAATCCCTGGAAGTGCTGCAGCAATGTGTAGTGGGGTGAGTGCATCGTACTGAGGAAAATACATACCGGGAGATTATTTTTATTTACAAAATCATATTATTAAAGGGACCCCTGCAACCACTCATTTAAAGTGCAGTATTGAAACAGTTTGCTTGGGAAATGAGTGCTATAAGAGTTAAAAAAAAAAAAAAAAAAATCCCCCCGAACTACTGTAAAAACTGCTTTTAGACAATTTTCATTAATGCCTCCTAAATGTTTCTAGTATCTCATTCAGCCACTAGAGGGAGTATCTGATATCTTTATTTTACATAGAGATTCATCACTCCTTTGGTGCAGTAATCTGATACACCCTAAAAAAAACAGTTTTTCCCCAAGCAAACAGAAACTTTTCTACTGTTTCAAACTTCACTTTTAACTGAATGATAGCAATTTTTTGATATATGAGTCACTTTAATAATGATTTATTAATAATGCAGCAACATATCATAGTTCCCAAAAGTAAAACAATAATGAAATAATCAGATAATCAGCTACTTTATGTGAATGCAAGATAGTTGTACCCAATATTTAAATGTATTCTAACTACAGATATTAAGTAGTTACTGATCCCAAAAATAAAGAAAACGCAAAGAAAAACAGCAAGTACATATATATAGTAAATAAATAGTACATTTGTGTTCACATTTGAATCTCTAAAACAAATTAAAAAAAAACTGTTTCCAGAGACACAGGGGAGGGAGATGGGGGAAAGAGATGAGAGGGAAAGGGGGGGGAGAGACACTAGAGAGGGAGGGGGGAGATACACAAGGGAGGGAGGGGTGCGGAAAGACACAGGGAAGGAAGAGTGGGGGAAGAGACACAGGGGAGGGGGGAAAGAGACACAGGGGAGGGAGAGGGGGAAGGAGACACATGGGAGGGGGATGGGGGAAAGAGATTGGAGGGAAAGGGGGGAGAGAAACAAGGGAGGGAGGGGTGCGGAGAGACACAGGGAAGGAAGAGTGGGGAAGAGACACAGGGAAGGGAGAGGGGTAAAGAGACACAGGGGAGGGAGAGAGGGAAAGAGATACAGGGGAGGGGGAGGGGAAAGAGACTGAGGGGAGGGAGTGGGGGAAGGAGACACAGGGGAGGGAGAGGGGGAAGGAGACACAGGGGAGGGGGATGGGGAGAAGGAGACAGAGGGGAGGGGGATAGGGAAAGGGAGACAGAGGGGAGGGGGATGAGGAGGAGACAGGGGGAGGGAGATTGGGGAAGGAGACACAGGGGAGGGAGGGGGGAAAAAGACACAGGGGAGGGAGAGGGGAGACAAAGGAAAAGGGGGAAAAAGACTCAGGGGAGGGAGAGGGGGGAAGAGAAACAGGGGAGGGAGGGGAAAGAGAGACAGGGGAGGGAGAGGGTGGAAGATAGACAGGGGAGGGAGAGGCGGGAGGAGAAAAGAAACAGGGGAGGGACATGGGGGAAAGAGACACAGGGGAGGGAGATGGGGGAAATAGATGGGAGGGAGAGGGGGAAAGAGATGGGAGGGAAAGGGAGGGGACACAAGGGACGGATGGGGGAGATACACAAGGAAGGAAGAGGGGGAAGAGACACAAGGGAGAGACACAGGGGAGGGAGGGGGGGAGAGATGGGAGAGAGAGGGGGAAAGAGATGGGAGGGAGAGGGGGAAAGAGATGGGAGGGAAAGGGAGGGGACACAAGGGACAGAGGGGGAGATACACAAGGAAGGAAGAGGGGGAAGAGACATAGGGGAGAGACACAGGGGAGGGAGAGGGGCTAAGAGACACAGGTGAGGGAGAGGGGGAAAGAGAGACATGGGAGGGAGAGGGAGGAAAGATAGACAGGGGAGGGAGAGGGGGAAGGAGACACAGGGGAGGGACATAGGGAAAAGAGACACAGGGGAGGGAGATGGGGGAATGAGAAACAGGGGAGGGAGAGGAAGGAAAAGATGGGAGGGAAAGGGGTGAGAGACACAAGAGGGGGAGGGGGAGATACAGGGAAGGAAGAGTGGGGAAAGAGACACAGGGGAGGGAGAAGGGTGAAAGAGACACAGGGAAGGGAGAGGGGGAAGGAGACACAGAGGAGGAGGATGGGGGAAGGAGATAGAGGGGAGGGGAATGAGGAGGAGACAGAGGGGAGGGAGATTGGGGAAGGAGACAGAGGGGAGGGAGAGGGGGAGACAAAGGAGAGGGGGGAAAGAGACACAGGGGAGGGAGAGAGGGGGGAAAGAGAAACAGAAGAGAGAGAAAGAGATGGAGGGGGAAAACAGAAAAATAAAATATTATCCTGTCATTTGTAACGGCCAATTGACTAATCACATATTATAATTGTCTAACTGCGATTCGTCGTCACGCTTCAGACGAATCGCAGTTAGACAATTACAAACTGCTGCGCATTGCGCAGAGCGCGTCGCGAGCCGCGCATGCGCAGTGCGCGGCGCGAGCCGCGCATGCGCAGAGCGCGGCGCAAGCCGCGCTTGCGCGCAGCGCAAGCCGCGCATGCGCAGAGCGCGGCGCAAGCCGCGCTTGCGCGCAGCGCGGCCCATTGGGGAAGAGGCACAGAGGGACAGTAAACTGCTGCGCATGCAATTACAAACTGCTGCGCATTGCGCAGAGCGCGGCACGAGCCGCGCATGCGTAGTGCGCGGTGCGAGCCGCGCATGCGCAGAGCGCGGCGCAAGCCGCGCTTGCGCGCAGCGCGGCCCATTGGGGAAGAGGCACAGAGGGACAGTAAACTGCTGCGCATTGCGCAGAGTGCGGCGCGAGCCGCGCATGCGCAGAGCGCGGCGCAAGCCGCGCTCTGCGCATTACACAGAGCGCGGCCCGAGCCGCGCTTGCGCGCAGCGCGGCCCAGTGGGGAAGAGGCACAGAGGGAGAGTAAACTGCTGCGCATTGTGCAGAGCGCAGCGCGGCCCAGTGGGGAAGAGGGGGGGTAGAGGCACAGAGGGAGAGTGGGGAAGAGGGGAGGGAGAGTGGGGAAGAGGGGAGGGAGAGGCACAGAGGGAGAGGGGGGGGAGAGGCACGGCACAGAGGGAGAGTGGGGAAGAGGCACAGAGGGAGAGTGGGGAAGAGACACAGAGGGAGGGGGGAGAGACACAGAGGGAGGGGGTAGAGACACAGAGGGATAGGTGGGAAAGAGACACAGGGGAGGTAGAGGAGGGGGAAAAGACACACGGGAGGGAGAACAGGGGGAAGATACACATGGGAGGGAAATGGGGGGGGGAGGGGAACAGACACAGGGGGAAGGGTGAAAGAGACACAGGCCAGGGGGGAACAGGCACAGAGGGAGAGGGGGGAAGAGGCACAGAGGGAGAGGGGGGAAGAGACACAGGGGGGAGAGATACAGCGGGTGAGGGAGGAAGAGACACAGAGGGAAGGGGGGGAAGAGGTACAGAGAGAGGGGGAAAGAGGCACAGAGGGGGGGGAACAGAGGAAGGGGTGAAGAGACACAGTGGCGAGACACACAGAGAGAGGCGGGGGAAGAGGCACAGAGGGAGAGGGTGGAAGACACAGAGTGGGGAGAGACAGAGGGTGAGGGGGAAGAGACAGGGAGGAAGAGGCACAGAAAGAGGAGGGGGAAGAGACACAGGGGAGTGAGAGGAGGGGGAAGAGACACAGGGGAGTGAGAGGAGGGGGAAGAGACACAGGGGAGAGAGTGCAGGGGGGAAGATACACAAGGGAGGGAAATGGAGACACGAGGAAGGCCGTAACAGACCCAGGGGGAGGGGGAAAGAGACACAGGCCAGGGGGGAACAGACACAGGGGAGGGTTGGGGGAGACACAGGGGGGGGAAGAGATGCATGGGAGGGCGACGGGGGAAAGAGACACAGGGGAGGGGTTTAGAGACACGGGAGGGAGAGGGAGGTAAAAACACAGGGGGGCAGGAGATGCAAAGGAGGTAGACGAGGTGGAAGGAGACACAAGGGAGGGAGAGGAGGGGGGAAATAAGACACAAGGGAGGAAGTAGACAGAGGGAGAGACTCGCAATGAGCTCCAAAGGGGCTCATTGCAAGGCCTGTGATGAGCGCCAAAGGCGCTCATCACAAGGCCAGTAAAGTAGAGGGGGAGAGGCTTACATTGTGTGGCAAACAGCATTGCCAGGCTTCAGTTTTTATTGCCGTCATTTTTGACGGGCAAGTCACTAGTATATATATATATATATATATATATATATATATATTATATATATATATATGTATATATCCCGAAAAACTGCCCTGTGCAGCACGGACAGCAGCTAGCGAGTGAATAAAATGCTGGAAGGTTGGCAAGGGAATCTGGAGCCATGCAGACTGCAGTGCATATGACAGTTGCAGAATGGTGTGCAGTGTAGGATCCATACAGCGAACATGGCGACTGAGGTGTTTGTTCTCTGAAGTATTGTGCCTCACACGCCACAGTCCTTCCAGTCCATGGAGCAGAAAACATGACTCATCAGAGAAGGCAACTCTTTGTCAATCAGAAGGGGTCTAATTTTGTTTCTGTCATGCAAATTGAAGGAGTTTCTGCAGACGAACCCTCGTCAGCATGGGTGCAGTGGCCAGCCATATGCTTTGGAGCACCATACGCAACAGGGTTGGCTGTACTGTCATTTTTCCTGTACTGCCATGCTTGTTACACTGACTTGCATATTGGATGTTTCCCTCCCCCAATGGCACTTATAAAGAAGAATACTGTAAAACTAGACCTGGGAGTTTATTGCCCCTCTTGGTTTGTAAAACATATCAGGTCTGGAGACCAGGAGATATATAACCCCACCCAAACCTATTGAAAACAGAAACAATCATTTGTGCTGTTTAAAATATCTGTGAAAGCAGAATGAAGGAAGTCTGTCCCTGCACTAATCAATGGTGTGCTTCTTGAATGATGGGCTATCCTACATAAAGGGATAGGGAAACATTTGTATTATTTTTTAATAAGTTAATAAGGGCCTGTAACCTGTGAATTCATGAATTCTCCTGGGAAGTGCTACGATCTGAACTGGCATGCTGGACACTGAGTTAACTGCCAGGGGTGCACCTGTAGCAGAAGGCAGGAGAGTTAGGGGTGTACATGGTCCACTCATTTCTGGGTTTTGACATATATATATATATATATATACACATACAGATAAATATATGTATGTATGTATGTATGTATATATATATATATATATATATATATATATATATATATATATATATATATATATATATACCCAAATAGTGTTAAAGACTTCATGAAATGTGCATACATATTATGAGAGTGAAAATGTAATTCAAATATTAATCGGCAATATTGTAGTGTTAAGACATGGCATGACTCCACTTTCTTATGACAGCCTGAAGTGAAATATCCTTAACAAGACAACTAAAATGGCAACATGAAATAGAGATGTATTATGAGATACAAACGACACAGTTTGTTCCATATGCACAAAAAGAAGTTTGTAGCGGTAAACAGTTTAGGAAGTAGCAGAAAATAACATCTTGACTAAAATTATTCAAAATACCATTTGTCACAATAAACATATACAATATTATTGTTTGAAAGTAAGAAGTAAGATTAGCAAAGTGAGTGATCATTTATGGAAGAGTTGTGGTAAAACTTGTAACTATACAATTTCTTAATCTTCTTCACAATTAATCGTAAAATCAACAGCTGTATGTTACCTTCTTGGGCAGCCGTATGTCTGTCCGAGCACCTTTCTCCAGTAGCAACCGAACTGTGTTGATATCACCAGCTTTCACTGCAAAGAACAAGGCGTGCATGGGTATGCAGCACAAATTGGGGTCTGCACCGCGTAGGAGAAGCAAGTTCATGGTGGCTCTTCTGTCCAAGTCCCTAAAAGAGATTAAACAATCATATTATAAAGTTACTAGGGGGTATATACAACAGTAAAATTAACCAAATAGTCCCTGTTTGGGTCTGCCCACTGCACCTTATGCAGACACCGACTCTGTAGGACTGGATGTGCAGTGTTGTGTCTTAGCCTATCAGGGCCCTTGTCTCAGGAGTACATTGTAGCTTGTTGACACATGAGACAAGGCGCACCCAGTACTACAGAGTCTGTGACTTTTTGAGCTGTAGAGGGCAGACACAAGCTACAAGGTAATATTTTTTTGAATTTTGGCAGTAAAAACAGAGCTTTTAAGAAATTCTTAATAAAATAAAGTACATAAGTAAATAGATACACAGGGATTTTATACTTAGAAACCTTCCATATCCCTGTAACTTCCAATCACATTATTGGGCAGATAAGTGAAGGTGATAAATTGGAGACTAGAGCAGATTTTGTGTCCCATTCAATACAACTACTTATTTAGAGCTCTCAGATTTAAATATTAAACTGTAAATCATGTAAAAAGACACAATTCATTTACAAAACTGAAACACCCACTAGCAAAATGCAGTCATGTACAACTGTGATAACACTAAACCAGAAGAATTTTATATCTAACTCCTCTTTCTCAGGGCTGCTGTATTGATGTACTTTTTATTATTTCTAAGCACTATTGCAGTAATTAATATATCGTTATGTCCACGTGTGCTTTATTGCTGGCTGATTTTCTATGGCAGCCCATCCTGAAATGATCAAATCAATTACACTGTCTCCTCTGCAATATTTTGTGAAACACTTATCCTTTGTGCCTGAAAAGCCAGTGTGTGACGCTGGTTTCCATTATGGGATTTGCGTATTCTAATATTTTTGGTAAACAGCAATAAGGAAAATGTGGTTTACAGTCACTGTAGAGCAGCTAACGGCCAGATTTGGGTAAACATATTAGGTCAAGTCAGACATAAAACATAGGTTTTTATTGGTATGATTGTCACACCTCTCCTCAAGGTGCCCCAGAAAGAAGTGTGGAGTATGTCAGCACCTTGCCAATGTGTATCAGGGAAGAGGTGAGAGAGAAAGCGGCTGTATGACAGCAAAGTAAAGGGGGTTGGTTCTGTGAGGGGGAATAAAGGAGATAGAGATGGGTGCTATGTGAGATGGGTGCTTAGAGGAGTTGGGTTTCCGTGTGGGAATGGATGCTTAAAGGATGGCTGCTGAGAAGGACCAGGTGCTATGTAAGAAAGGATAGTAAGAGGGATTGGGTGTTGTGTAGGGGTGGAGGTTGAGAGGGACTGGGGGCTATGTAGGGATAGATGCAAAGAGGGATGGGTGTTGTGCGGGGGTGGCGGTTGAGAGGAAATGAGTGCTATGTAGGGATGATGCAAAGAGGGATGGGTGTTGTGCGGGGGTGGCGGTTGAGAGGGACTGGGTGCTATGTAGGGATGGATGCCAAGATGGATGGGTGTTGTGTGAGGGTGGCGGTTGAGAGGGACTTGGTGCTATTTAGGGATGGATGCCAAGAGGGATGGGTGTTGTGCGGGGGTGGCGGTTGAGAGTGAATGGATGCTATGTAATACACTGCATTCTGGGAAGCTGAGCTGGGACATGCAAATGTGCCTCGCTCTTCAATCCATAGCCATTATCAAACATGGCTTCCTTTAAGCTTATGCATGCTGTATTACACAGCTTTAATGCAAAGCCAAGGTTGGATTAAACACAAGCCGAGTATCCTATCAATGTACAGCTGTTTCTAGCTTACTAGCTATCATCAGCATGGAGCGGGATCTCAGCCTGTGTTGTGGACTTTAAATGTAAGATGTATGGGTGTTGTGTAGGGGTGGAGGTTGAGAGGGAATGGGTGCTATGTCTGGATGGATGATAAGAGGGATGGATGTTGTGTGGGGGTGGTGCTATGTAGGGATGGATGCTAAGACTGATGAGTATTGCGTGGGGGTGGAGGTTGAGAGGAAATGAGTGCTATGTAGGGATGATGCAAAGAGGGATGGGTGTTGTGCGGGGGGGGGGGGGGCGGTTTAGAGGGACTGGGTGCTATGTAGGGATGGATGCCAAGATGGATGGGTGTTGTGTGAGGGTGGCGGTTGAGAGGGACTTGGTGCTATTTAGGGATGGATGCCAAGAGGGATGGGTGTTGTGCGGGGGTGGCAGTTGAGAGGGAATGGATGCTATGTAATACACTGCATTCTGGGAAGCTGAGCTGGGACATGCAAATGTGCCTCGCTCTTCAATCCATAGCCATTATCAAACATGGCTTCCTTTAAGCTTATGCATGCTGTATTACACAGCTTTAATGCAAAGCCAAGGTTGGATTAAACACAAGCCGAGTATCCTATCAATGTACAGCTGTTTCTAGCTTACTGGCTATCATCAGCATGGAGCGGGATCTCAGCCTGTGTTGTGGACTGTAAATGTAAGATGTATGGGTGTTGTGTAGGGGTGGAGGTTGAGAGGGAATGGGTGCTATGTATGGATGGATGATAAGAGGGATGGATGATGTGTTGGGGTGGTGCTATGTAGGGATGGATGCTAAGACTGATGAGTGTTGCGTGGGGGTGGAGGTTGAAAGGGAATGAGTGCTATGTAGGGATGGATGCTAAGCGGGATCAGTGTTGCGTGGGGGTGGAGGTAGAGAGGGAATGAGTGCTATGTAGGGATGATGCAAAGAGGGATGAGTATTGAGTGGGAGTGGAGGTTAAGAGGGAATGGGTGCAAAAATGAAGTTGGCTGCTGAGATGGCCTGGCTGCTATGTAGACATAGTATATATATATATATGTATTGGGGAGCAGCTATGGGGAAAGGCGGAAAGGGGTGTTATGGTAGGGGTCTTCGGCAGTTGCACTGAGTGAATTGGTACTCTTGAACACTGGGAAACTCAGATGACTACATGTGATGTTACAGTGCCAGCTGTGTGATAGTCTGCAGACTGTATGTCACTCTGCTAACAATGTGAAACCCTTAAGAGATCACAATGTTCTGGTGATACTCTGCAGAGCATAACAATCTACTGTTTTAAAATACAGATTTGGGATCAGATAAGAACCAAAAGGCCCATCCAGTCTGCTGGATACTTAAAATGCCTGGGTTAGAGGACCTCCTTTGTCACATATTTTCTTTATGATATTTTGAATAACTAAATTCAATTGTGCGCAATTTTTTCTAGAAATAATAAAACAAATTAAAATAGCATTTACATCTTACATTTACAGTCCACAATACAGGCTGAGATCCCGCTCCATGCTGATGATAGCCAGTAAGCTTGAAACAGCAGTACATGGATAGGATACTCAGCTTGTGCATTAAAGCTGTGTAATACTACATGCATAAGCTTAAAGGAAGCCATGTTTGATAATGGCTATGGATTGAAGAGCCAGACATTTGTGGGCACATTGGCATGTCCCAGCTCAGCTTCCCAGGATGCAGTGTAATAACTGTTTTTCTCGGAACTCTGAGCTGGAAGCAGGTTTTTTAACTTGTTTTTGACATTCAAATGTGAACACAGATGTACTTTTTATTTACTGTACTACTGTACGGTGGAGGGCCTCTATCGCTCTTTTGCCCACTATATTATAAATGATTGTTGTGGTGAACTATATATATATATATATATATATATATATATATATATATATAGCTTCACTCTTCAATTACATATACATATATACACACAACTCAGTTTATAATTATCTGCACACTCAGCGATATTATATTTTATGTTATAACACAAGAAACATATATTAAAAGTGAGAGACAAATCACACAAACAACATCAAAATAGGGACATACTCTGGTTGAGATCTGGATGAGATTCCACCATGTTGAGCTATCTGAGGATCTTGGCCATTACTGAGTGTCCCTGAAGTCCGATACAAGACACTATCTGATAGGCTGGTACCAGGACTTGCTTCAAATCCTTTGCTTTCCAAAAACAACTTGAGCTTATTCTTATAACTTGATGGTAAAGCAGGTGCCTTATTCACATCTCTCTCGCTGTTTGTATCAAGTTTCCCAGGACCATTTTCTTGGCAAAAGGCTCTGTCATCAAGTGTTTTTTTGTTTTCTCCCTCCTAATTTGTGAAAAAGATAAATAACATTTTAGCCACCAGTAACATATTGGTAACTTTCCCAGTAAGCTAATAGCACATTTATATCAAAGGTTGCCCAGAAAAGTGTTGCGGCCAAACTATGTATATACAGTATAATGAAACATTTATACATACATTTTAGTACTTGGGTCAATATAATTATATACCCACTTGACCAGAATTCCCAAAGTGCAATTGAAACATTGTATTTCTTGGTATATATAGATAGGTATAGTAAATAAATAGTACATTTGTGTTCACGTTTGAATGTCTAAAAATGAGTTAAAATAGTATTACCTGCTCAGAATTGCAAGGAATAAAGCTATTACACTGCACTCTGGGAAACTGGGCATTGACATGCAAATGAGCTTACATGCATTTTCACTCTTTATTGCTTTTAGGCATATGCTTTCAGTATTTCACTGTTTTAAAACATAGCATAGGATGGATTATGGATCTCATCAGTGTGGGGCTGGTTCCTAGCTTGTGTGTTAGATTTTGTGGGAAGGTTATTAAACACATCATTATTTAGCTTATGGTGGGCAAAAGAGTGCTAGAAGCCCTCCACCGTAGAGAGTACAGTAAATAAAAAGTACATTTGTGTTCAATTTTGAAAGTCTAAAATAAGTTAAAAAAAATGTATTTCCTGCCCAGAATTCCAAGAAATAAAGTTATTGCACTGCACTCTGGGAAACTTGGCAGTAATATACAAATGAGCCCACTTTATAGATATAATTATGTATAAATATATATAAATAAATATATATATATATATATATATATATATATATATATATATATAATAAGAAAAATAATTCTACTTGTAAAATGGCTATTTGTGTATCAAACATAGGGGCTTTGCTGTGGCATATTAGCTGGATCTCAGCTTTTCAATGCAGATGGTATAATGGGATTGGTGTTAGTGGTGAATCAGCAGTGGAGCAAGTGAATAAAAGGCCTCAGTGCAAAATAATGCAACTTCTTTACATAAGGAAGGTGCCTGTAGGACTCCATGAGCAAACTAAAAATATGTGTAGATGGGCAGAATGCCCCAGGGTGATGAGATTGACTTTCTATAAACGTAAATATATGTTCCTCTATCCCAGTAAATTAAGATCTCCCCTTTACTCCAGATTTAAATCTATAGCCGAGGGCTCTTTCCACGTTGTGGGCCCCAGTGCTTTGCACCTGCTGCACAGGCTGTAGCTCTGCCACTGTGGTCTTTAGAAATATGTCTGTTCATTATACAATATTAGTTTCAACTATCAGCGATTGCAGTTTTTATGTTTAATAATACATTTCCCAATAACAGACACTTGATGTCATTTTCTGACACTGTTTTCCAGATATAAATGTTCTGTTCTGTACAAGTCGCAGTATTTGGCAGATTATTAGATATATGGAATCGCACCAACCTTGTTAATATTGAAGTTCCTCTCCGCCACATTTGGTTGGAATGATTTTGTGCCATAGAAGAGGATTAGACATATGGCCAAAGCTGAAAGGCCCTCATCGTTCCTCTTATTAACATCTGCTCCGTTGTCAAGTAGAAGGTTAATGATGCTATCATGACAGTTAACCTAAAAAACAAGCGTGTTAGTAATCTGTAATTATATCATTATTTGCGTACCTTTCTAATCATACTTCCATAAGCCTGCTGCACCTGAATGGTATGCATCAGATCTCTAGGAAATAGTCTTAAAACACTATCATGATAAAAGATGACAATGGGCCATATTTACTAAAGTATGAAGAGTTGAAGATTTTTTGGGTTTCTTAAAGCTTAGTACATGTGCCCCACAGGATAAAACAGGAATGGAGGGGATTTGCAAGAGATCTCCAACACGTCATAATTTAGCATATATTGGTTCACAGGTCAATTCAGAAAAATGAGCTCACCATGCCAGTGGTGGATGGAGTTAAGTTTTATTCCACAGTGGATTTATTATGTAGAGCTGCTTAATTCTATTTCAAATTTGTTAAATATGATATGATGTTGCATTATACATTGGATTTTCCATCTCATCAGCACCGTCACGGTTTGCTATCATATACAGCCTTATTAAATTGTGATTTGTCCAATTGAATAGGGCTCTATATAAGCACAGGGCATATTCTTTTTACATAAGTTTTTAGTTTGTGAAGACCTTGCTTTTGGATAGAAGTTCACTAACTAATAACTTCTGTAAAAAATATGCTCTGTGTTTATATAGAGCCCTATTCAATTGGCCAAATCACATTTGAATAAGGCCCATAGAGTCCTATTCCTATCCTATTTACTACTTTGTAAATCTGCTGCACAGAGAAGCTGTGGCCAAGTGAAGTAACATGATCTGTAATTTCAAGTCCGTATACCACTTCTCTTGGGAGTATAACATTTTAGCTTGTCTAATACCTTTATGTAATAGTAGTCGTTTACCCGTCATAAATGATGGTATAATATTACATGTGTCTCTCCTCCCTTGTGTCTCTTTCCCGCCCTCTCCCTCCCTTGTGTCTCTTTCCCACCCTCTCCATCCCCTGTGTCTCTCCCCCTCCTCTTTGTCTCTCTCCCTGCTCTCCCTCCCCTGTGTCTCTTCCCAACTCTCCCTCCACTGTGTCTCTTACACCCTCTCCCTCCCCTGTGTCACTTCCCCCCCTCCTTCCTCCCCTGTGTCTCCTCCCCCTCCCTCCCCTGTGTCTCTCCCCGCTCTCCCTCCCCTGTGTCTCTCCCCGCTCTCCCTCCCCTGTGTCTCTTCCCCCACTCTCCCTCCACTGTGTCTCTTACACCCTCTCCCTTCCCTGTGTCTCTTCCCCCTTCTCCATCCCCTGTGTCTCTTTCCCCCTCTCCCCTGTGTCTCTTCCACCCCTCCTCCCTCCCCTATGTTTCTTTCCCCCTCTGTCTCCCCCCCCCCCCCTCTGGAAGTTCAATAAGTACCCACCTCTCTAGAAGTTTTTAGTTAGTGAAGACCTTGCTTTTGGATAGAAGTTCACTAACTAAAAACTTCTGTAAAAAATATGCTATATGCTTATATAGAGCACTATTCAATTGGCCAAATCACATTTGAATGAGGCCCATAGTCAGGCTGTCTGTAGTAGCAAAAGGAATGACCCCTAACATGATCAGGCAGTTAGATCCCCACCGTATGAAGCACTCTGTAAATTAGCAGACACAAGTCACACATGCAATGCTGAATATCTCAGAAAAACAGCTAGTACTATATATATAGTTAGTATTTAATGTTCCTTACGATGAAACAAACTTGTATGGTTATAGTGTCCCTTTAACGAATTAATATTGGCATCAAACAACCACATGAAGACTTCTAAAATTTCTACCAACAATGAAATTAAATTGATGCTTAAATATCCATCAACTTTATTGATACAACTATAAAAATTAGAGAAGGCCACATTGAAACAGAAAATATAACTACATCAAATCCAGGTCTCCATTGATTGACCAGCCGTTCAGTTGTGTCTGACTCTCCATGACCACATGGATTGCATAACGCTAGGCATATCTTGTGTATGGTTGTGCTAATCCAAAAGGTTTTCATTGCAAGCATACTGGAGTGGGTTGCCAGTTCCTTCTCCAGTGGACCACAATTTGTCTGACCTCTCTGCTATGATCTGCCCTTCTTGGGTGACCCTACACGGTATAGCTCCGAGCTTCATCAAGGTACACAAGCCCCTTCACTGCAACAAGGTAGCGATCCAGGAGGGGCCATGTCTCCATACACATAGCAAAAATATATAACAGTCAACCAAAAGGTTAGACAACAAGGGACACACATCTCATAACAATCTAATATTCAATATAATAAGGACAGAGAAGTTGGAGGACAAACTACTGGAACGGCTGATTCAACACAGAAGGCAGACTCAAAAAGGTACATATTGTAAGATTTTAGGGAGGAAAAGTAGAGCAACTAGTAAAATCCAGAATCGTTCCATGTCCCTTTAAGCTACAGTTACCTCTAAGACAACAAGTTGTGTTACTTACTGTGGCAGCATGAAGGGCTGTGTAACCATGACTATCAGACACATCGACATGGGCCAGATCAAGCCTCAGGATCCTGGAAACTGTCTCATAGTCCCCTGCCCCAGCCATGTCAATTACATTTTCAGCCAGTAGCTCCCGGGATCCTCTGGGACCAAACTTATCTCGATCCGCGATCATTATAGAATCGATGTCCCAGTCCATGTGTTCTGGGCTGTTCCTAGTTGAGGATACAAAATCTGGTATAACATTGGGCAAAAAATGTCAAGTCCACTCTACATAAACTGCAATAACATGTCACACCTTTTTCCTTTAGGTCTAGAAAGTCTAAAAATAGGAAAAAATAGAATAGAAAGTCTAAAAATAGGAAAAAAACTCAAGACGGAGGATGAAGTGAGCAATATAATTTCTAAAGTCTATTTGATGAGAGAGCAGTACTGATGAATCCAATGTCCCTTTGATATATATGAAAAGTACTAAAAACTGAGCTATTCATTGTTATGGAGGATGGGGATAGGACTAGGGCTCCATAAAATCAATAGCTTTATATAAGAACCTTTACAAGAGAAACACTAAATAAAATAATAATAATAATATATCGTATAAAGTGATATTGAGATCCGATTTTGTAAACAATTGATGGTGGAAGAAGTAAACATTAGAAATTTTGACTTAAAAATCAAGGTATATCCAACTTTGTACTCACCTATGTTTGTAAACATGAAGATACGTTCCCTTCATTTCATTAATACATTGCACCTGAGGAGATGTGGAATCACTTGGTTTATCTGGCTGGTCGATATCTTTATAGAAATGGAGATCTAACTCTGAACGCACAGAGGGAGTTATAGGGAGATGGTCTGTGTCTGAAGAGTAGGAGTAGATCTTGTCTGGCAGAGTGAAGTGGTCTTCTTTCAGCAGAAGCTTGTATCTGTATAAGAAAGGGTCTTCCACCTGATGCTCCTTGTAGGCAGTACTGTTTGATTCATTATTACTCAATACCTCTTTAGACTGTTGATACAACTCTGGGTAGCATGAAAGGGAGAAAGAACCAGGAACCACAGTACACAATTTAATGAGATGATGTCCAAGCCACATGCCAACATCCTGACAGCCATCTTTATATGTCTCAAAGCCAGGTCCATAGCGGATATCAGCCTTGTACAGGCCCTATGAAAAGGAAATACAACTGCTAAAACACCATAACACAAGCTGTAACACTATTAATACTGGAAATGAAAAGTAATAGAGAGTAATAGAGACTAACATCCAGACACACAGACCGTACTCAATCACACTAACAGACAAAAATCCCCCAGATTAAGTGAATAGGGGACACAAGAAATAGCAAAATTAAACGTAATCATATATATATATATATAAATATATATATCACATATATAGTTGCGGATCTTTGCGCTGTTTGTTTGCGGTGTTTGTAACGCAGTTCCAACCTTGCCGCAAGGCAAGCCAACGGCGATGTCACACATACGAGCCTCGCAAAGCAAGGCAGAGCAGCGGCGTAGCACTGTTCAAGCGCGTAACTCTAAAAACCCACCAAAACAAAAAAAACATGTACAAAAAAATACACACTCTCACACGCAGCACAGGGGGAGACACAGGGAGCCTGGGAGTGAGATTGCAAGCGAATTACACCCATATTTGGTGTTTGTCATCACTCCAAGCAAACAAAAAAATGGCGGACGAAAAAAGCAAATTTTCTAAAACAGCATGACAACGAGGCCCAGCAACACCAGGCTCGCAAAACACACAAAATACACAATGCTTAAGACTAAGACTTACATGAACAACGCCAGGCACGCAGGACTTAGAAAATACACCACACCAAACACACTAACACTTACACCATCAACGCCAGGCATGCGGGACTTTGAAAATAAAACCAACGGCAGTCACCGCGCCCTGCAAACATTCAGCACACACACACACAGAGTAGAAAGACACAGCGCTTTTGGCGCTCATTGCGAGTTTCTTGTTTGGTGTATTTTTTGTTATCAGAGGCGCTTTTGCTGTGATTGTAAGGTCTGCACTGATCTCCTTTTTGCACTTATTGCAAGGCTGTCCCCTGGTATAGTTTGTGTGCTATGAGCACCGTTGGCGCTCCTTCTGAGGCGCGCAATGAAGGGCTTTGGCGTTTATTGCGATAGTGTTTTTTTCTTCGGTATATGTAGGTTTTTCCCATACTTAATTAATAAATGAATATACTTTACCTATTTGTAATTAACATATGGAGCAAGCATTGTGCTGAAGAGCTAACAATCTGCTGTGATGTTGCTGCAACATCCAATGTAGATTTGTAGTTGTGGAGCTGAGGTGTAAGTGTCAGCAATGTGTGCAGTGTGTAGTGTAAATAGGCGAGGGGAAGCCGTTTGTGTGGCTGTGTACTTCCGCATTCTGTAAATGGCGGCTAATGTGTATGTGGTACGCGTGTGTGGATGATTTAGCGTCCTTGCTAATAGTGTATCTTGTACCTTGTATGGCTTTTTGGAAAAGTTGTATGTGCTTGGTGGTGTTTTGTGGCTTTAGGGGTTGTATAGCCTCGTTTTCGTTTTTTTCTGCAGCCATTTTTTCTCTCGCTTACGGGATTTTCGAGTGTCTAAACTCGGTAAATTGGACTTAAATTAAGGTGTAACCTGTCTTCCAGATGTCCTGGGTGTCCCCCCCCCTTGCTTTGGTTACGGTTTTATTTCATTTTTGTGTGTATTTAATGTTTTTTTACGTTTTCCGCTGTGCGCGGTTCTGGCGTTAAGGTTGTATTTTTGCGAGTTCGTAATTTTTTTTTTCTAAGTCCCGCGGCTCGTATTTTTTTGTGTAAGTCCGTAGTTAGTCATTGCGTGTTAGATGTTTTTTTCAAAGTCCCAGCTCTGTGGCTGTTTGTAACTGCTTGTGATGCGCCGTAGAGCCTCCATCTCCGCAAAAGCGGTCCCTCGCTTTGCGAAGGGCTCATTGCAGCCAACGTGGAAGCCTCCACCTCCGCAAATGCGGCCCTTCATTTGCCGAGGGTCCGCATTTGTGGCCCGAATTGCGTTCCTAGCTTCGCGAGGGACGAAGTACTTGCGAGCTCGCTTTGCAAGCTCGCAAAGTGTGACGACGTTTCGTAGTTTGACAACTATTATATATGATATATAAAAATACAGTATATATATTATGTATATATAAATTTTAATTACAATAAGGGGGGCAGGGACATTGAGAATTTAAACAAAGAATTTAAAAGAAATGGTTTCAAAGGGGAACTGCAGCAATGCCACAATTCAACCCCCGACCCAGAGCAGGGCCCAGGTGCATTGCACTGGGTGCACCGGCGGTAGATCCGTCCCTGCTTCCTGTCCCGAGAGTAGAGTTGAATTACCCCCACCCCCCTGATTTTTTGGGGCTCATGATGAAAGACATTTATTTAGATTATAAGCAACCCACATTGTAGTACAACTTATACAGACCCACAAAAAGTCTATTTCCGGAAGGTCAGCTAAAGTTGATGATACAACAAACCAATGAAGAGGACATATATATTACAGTACTCAGAACCTATACCACAGCTGGAGAAGACAACAGACAACGCGCAGGCATACAGTGGTGTGCAGACACCATTCAAATCTGATTAAGCAATAGATCCAAAAACAATTATAATATGGAAATGTAGTACCTGAAATATTCGGCTGTCATTAAATATCATGGTCCCATAACCTTCTTTCCTGCTGAGGTAAAAGGATCCAGTGAATTTGGATCCATCAGGCCACGTGTATACTCCTTTGCCATGGTGGTGATCTTTGTAAAATTCTCCAGTATAGCTCTGTAATATCAAGCAAATACAGCATTTTGATGAATTGGCATAAATAAGTTGCAATTTTTCCTGCACATAATGTCTAAACTCAATAAATATACGAAGAAGCATTTTAGATAGCTTTAAACGCTAAAAACAGGTCATCTAGTGTCACCTATATCATCAAAATTGTTATTAGTACGAGAAACATTGGAAATGCCTCGTCCCAATATTTCAAATGACCTATAATCAATACATCTGTTCTTGAAAAATGAAGCACTTTTAGGTAGTTTTAAAATTTTCTATACAATGTGTGAAGAGTAAGTGTCGGAGTTACATGCACTTAAAAGACTACGGTACAATGCCTGCTTCTGGGCCTGTGAGAGGGAAGGGGGTGCTCAATTTCAGCCAATTATTTGACATTGGATTTAGCAAGCGTGCAGGGTACCAAGGTAGTGCAATGAGTACCAAGGTTTTTTTATCATCCAGATGCATCAAATACGAAATTGACGAGATTGGAGGTAGTCGAGTACCACTGTATATTATATATAACTGATGCTCTAATCTTCTGTACTTCAAGTACCAATAGCCTTTGAGAGAAACCAACATGAAAAACCAAAGAAAGAGGGTTTTCCCTTAATTGTGGAAATTTTTTCAAAAGAGGGACATTTGGGAGGCTGGGGATTTCTGCTTAAAAGGGTAACTGTTGGGATTTTTGTCTCACTGTTTGATCCATCTGTTTCCACCTAGCAAGCTAATAGTATATATCTATGAATACGCACATTCTTTCCGGTGACATCACTGAAATGAATAACAGCTTCCTGCGGTTTACTTTAATTATACTAAAAAATGACAGTTATATATTTAAGCCTTCTGGCAAGATGATAGTAATGTTGGTTGGTAATTTGTAATATCATATGGCAAACTATTAGTATACTTAATGTACCGAAGCTAAACAGCATCTGAAAACACCATCAATTTAAAAGAGAACCTGATTATGGAATTACCAAACCCAGAATAGACTGGTGGAAAAGATTAATATATTGTAACAGACACAGGATTTAGATAATGTGTTTTCTGGGTGCTTGTGGGGTGCGTGCCAAACATATGTTAACGCAGAAAATGAGGATCCTATGAAAGGTGTTTGGGTCAGTACAAGGGATGTTTGAAAAGGATATATAGGTGTGAATAGCCTACATTAAATAAAAAGAGAAAAGACAAAATATAAAAAAAAAAAAAAACTCCCCTTAGAGATGGAAGCAGGAGTGACTTGTGACATACATGTGAACGACAGGTAGAAGAAAATTGATTGGAGAGCATTTTATGGGAAATAATCTGCATCATGTGCTGGAACAATAGGCCCAAGTGGTTTTGCTATATGTATTATTTATTATTATTAACTTTTATTTGTAACGCGCCAAAATATTCCGTAGTGCTATATAGGAGATAAGGACAGGGAAAAATATAATGTTAACAAACTGCAAAACATGGAGGGCCCTGTTCTGAGCTTAGAATATTTTTAGAAAGTTTTTTTTCCCAAAGCACCCTACAAGATTGGAAACTCGCTACTTAAAATCTAAAGGGAATGGAAGTGACAGAAACCTGAACAAGAATAATAGATAAGGAACAGCAATGGTCAGGAAGAAAGTGAAAATTTACTTAGGTATGAAGGTGTGCTAAGATAGAAAGGTTTTTTGATTTAGTAGGAGAGGGAAGGGATCTGACAGAAAGTCATTTGAGGTGAATGGCTCTAGTATGTAATATGTTATCTGACCCTAGTTGTCACCTGCAAATAGGAATGTCAGGTGAGAGGCTGGGTTGGGAGAAAAATCTTCAGAAGCCAGCAGAAGAATGAGAGAGAACGAGAGGAGATGGGAATGGGCTTTAGAAAAGGGGGAAGATAGTGACTGGAGGAAGGAGAGTAGCTCATGGCAGCATAAAGGGGAGAGGAGAGCATGGAAGGTGAGATGGTTATGTTGGAGACATGATGTGAAAAAGTTAAGCAGAAGAGTCTGAGGAAAAGGCAGGAGTTTATGAGGAAGGAGAAGGCACAAGTAAACATTGTGTAAAGGATTCATTAGGAATAATTAGGTATTTCAGATCCCTTAATTAGAAGTTAGCCTCTGTTATCTGAAACATAACACCCTTTTTCTAGTATTCTTTACACTCTGAATGTCTGTCATAATATAACAATTGTTTCATTAGGTTGTCCTACCTCTCCATTCACCCAATTGAACTGTCCAAAGCCCAGCTTCAAATCCATAGAAACGTTTCCTCTGTAGATTGATCCATCCGCCCATGCCTGAAACCCTAACGCTTCCTTTGGGTCTTCTTGAAACGTTGCTTTCTCCAGACTCCATTTTCTGGCTGGTTCATCAGATCCTTTGCCGTCCACTAGTTCTTCTAAGACTCTCTCACTTGATTGCTCTTGTAAACCATCCAATCCATCAGGTTTCTTCCCGCCCTCCTTTATGTCAGATGTCTCCTCATCCTTATTTATTTCTTCTGGACAGAAGTCCTTCACTGCTGATGGCCTGCGGCTCTCTGACATGTTTGTTCTTCCTCATGGGCCTATAAAAATAGGGTAAGTATATGAGATAGGTTCATGTTTCCATTCCACTTTAGTACACTGGCTCTCAATGTTTTGATGCGCTGGTTACCTTCTAATGCTAATAAAGCCCACGTTTTTGAGTTCCACAATTTTTTTAACAACAAGATACTACATATCAAACACTATGTTTTATGTACTTTGGCACTGATTTAAATAGAGTTCATAACTGCAGATATCTTCACCATCAGTGTGTCCATAACAATAAATTATAGTTGTGTATGTGTAAATTGTTAAGCTCTTCTCAACCTTCTTTGGTCTTGAGCACCAGCAGATAACGTCTCGGGTACTGCACTGTTCCTAGAACCAGCTTCTGAAAACCACTCAACTAACTGTTAGTCTTTCAAAATGTCCATGTTTAGTCTTGTTTAGGTAATATTCCCTAGTTTATTTGCTGATGTGCAAGATACAAAGGGCCTCATTCAATTGCGATTTGGCCAATTGAATAGGGCTCTATATAAGCACATGGCATATTTTTTTACAGAAGTTTTTAGTTAGCGAAGACCTTGCTTTTGGGTAGAAGTTCACTAACTAAAAACTTCTGTAAAAAATATGCTATGTGCTTATATAGAGCCCTATTCAACTGGCCGAATCTCAATTGAATGAGGCCCAAAGTCTTCTCCTTACCTCTGGACACATCTTCATAGTCCACTCAACATTTATGACAAATGCCATAATATAAAGCATATTACATATGTCATAATTGACAGATATCTTACTTAATGGGAATAGACAAAACTGTTCAAAATATCAAGTTTGCCTTTATCCTATGACCTTTACATCAGACCCTTGAAGGAGTTGGTTGCCAATTTATATAAGTTTTACTGAGCCAGACAAACATTTCATAGGAGCCAGGGAACTGTGTATGTACTTATATGTGAGTAGAATTAAAGGGCCACTGTAGTTCTACATTTAAAATGTTATTTTGAAGAACTATACTTGAAAATATGCAAAAATATTTTACAATATATAATTAAATACAATAATATAATTTCTAATATACTAACGTGTATATGCAGTTGTTTTGCTGTAGAATATGTCATTTTGATTTCCACTGATCACTTTCATGGGGTGGGAGGAGACTGTATACTAAGTTTCTGCAAAATGGGAATGTGACAGCTATAACTGCCAGTGTATTCATTAGGTCTGTTGTAATGGTAATGAGTTTACAAGGACACACTATTCCACCAAAGCAACTAACAGGATCAGCTGAGTTTTTGCTTTCTAAAACATTTTGCCCATTATCAAATTTAGTTATTGAAATAACCATATAGAAAAATGGTCCTTTTAACAAAAAATAAATAAAAATAATATAATGAAAAACATCTCTCCATCCCCTTTATCAATCAATGTGCTCTTCAGCACATTGCTTGCTGCATATATTACTTACAAATAGGTAAAGTATATTAATTTATTATTTCATTAATTAATTAGCATAAAAAAATATACACTGCCAAAGCCGCTCAGCGCGAGGGTCGCAATGAGCGCCCAACGATCTCAGACCACCAGAACACTTACTCTCTGTGGCAAACAGCATTACCTGCCTTACAATTTTATTGCCGTCATTTTTGACGGGCAAGTCGCTAGTATATATATATATTACATAGAAATAACGATAACATATAACTAAAACTTAGTGTTAATTAACCAGACTCAGTAATAAGTTAGATGCTATATTTAATAAATCCTACATAAGATTATTAACACGCATAAACAATGATATGGTCATTATAATGTACAGTACGTATATATAATGTATTTATTATAACCCAGCACACTATTTTAAACAAATATACATCAGAATATTAATTAGATGTCTAATAATAACATTTATTGATCATAATTATATATACTATTTCACAATGTGTGTTAGGCAGACAATAAATAAATGAATCAATATAATAGATTGCATACATAAATCAGATAATACTTAACATTAAACAATCAATGAAAAGTCATATTTTAATGAAATACAATAATATTCAATTTCCTATATCAATTACATGTAATTAACTGGATCAATAATCTAATAACACAAAGTGATTAATGGTACATTATGTATATTATGACTAGATAAAACATCACAATAATAAATGCATCAGACACACTATTAATTGAACACATTATTTAATATTCAAGCAGTATAATGACTATTGCTGCCATGTATATTTTGTTTCCTCGTCCATAACAGTTACCTGTTTATTCCTAGGTCTCTTTAGGAACCTCCCCTCCCAACACACGCGATTGGATTATTCCGTCGGTTTCCATGGCCACGCATAACGAAAGTCACAAGTGCGACAAGGCAGGACGCTATCTAGGGTACCATGGAAACGGTCGCTAGAAAATGATGACAGAAAACGGCAGACATCTTTGATTAGGGTAGATGCTGCTAATTTCCAGTAATATGATCCGATAGTATACACTTATACTTTACATTACTAGGGTGTGAGCTTCACGTCTACTGCCCATTGATCTTGTTTGTTAAACACTGTTATTCTTAGTTGTGGAAAAAACTAATGCAGTGTTTAAGAGTTTAAGCACCTAAATAAGAACACTTATATGTAAAATGGCAAAAGCATACTGATCTCTAGAGTTATTCTCCATTTAATTTGAAGAGGAATCTGCCTGGGCTTTAGAGATGAGTCCACATATTAGATATGCTCTGTATACACACACATACAGCAGAATGGACACTGTTAAGGCCCTGATCAGTCAGAAAAAACGCTCTTAAGCCCTTCGCTCTTAAGTACCGTACTCAAAAGTTAAAATATTCATAGGTATATTATAGCCCTAGTAAAATCCAGAAACATTACATGTACCTTTAAGTGTTTGCACCTAGTGTTGTTGTTTAGTCATTCAGTCGCGTCCAACTCTCAGTGACCCTGTGGAATGCGGCACATCTTGTGTATTTTGCTCATCGATAAGGTATTATTGTTGCCAGTTCCTTCTCCAGTGGATTGCCATTTTTCTGACCTCTCTGCTAGGACCTAAAGATACTGCAGTATGTTGCCAGTTCCTTCTCCAGTGGATCACAAATTGTCTGACCTCTCTGTTATGATTTGCCCATCTTGGGTGACCCTACATGGTATAGCTCACAGCTTCACTGAGGTACACAAGCCCCTTCACCACCACAAGGCATTGATCAGAAGGGGGTGCACATAGTAGAGAATACTAATTGCACTATGTAATGGTAGAAATTATCCTGTAATATATTAATGCTATACAGCAAAATAAAGCTAAGGTTGGTGCACCAAGCATGGAATTATTACTTAAAGGGATATCTAAATTTCCTGGATTATGAATGCATCTAATGGAGGAGAATCAGAAGTGTATTAAAAAAAAATGTTTGCATGAAAAAATATCAAAATAAACATTTAAACACTTACCTTTAAGTTAGCAAAATCTATTGTAATTTCTGACAGTTTAAAATGAAGGTTAACACCCCCTCCAATATGTTTTGGCCAATCCGGTTAGGGAAAGATTTTAGACATAGCACCATGTATGAGTGCAGAAATGTATTAATCCAGCTCACTTAGATATCCCTTTAAACTAAAAGGGAAACGCAGGGCACTCTGGAAAATCTCATCAGCATTCTAAAACATAAGGAACATTAGAATTAAAATTATTCAAAAAAGTTTTTAATATCGTTATTCAGTCCAAATATTTCCATTTTAATTAGTAACAATAATACTTAAAGGACGACAAAATATGCCACGTGTGCTCCACACCATCAGTTAGAGGGTGGAAAACCATGTGGAAATGTGTTTAAATGTTATAAACTGATCAACAATTTACTTAGATATTGTCATTTTAATTTAGTTCTTAAAGCCGTCCCACAAGAACCTGCATAAATAATAAGGCTGAGTCTGTAACTGTTATACATTCAATTATGGATTTATACTCCTTTTATAAACAGTTAGTGGTGATGCTGTTTTTTTTATTGGTAAGACACAGATTTGATTTCCCTGCCTTACACTTTTTTTTTTTTAATTAAAAATTGTACTTATTTATATATATATATATATACATATAAGTTATATGTGTGTTAATAAATACATTAGTCAATAAAAAAAGAAAAGTGTGTATATTTATTCAGATTAGTAGTTCATAATTATTCAAACAAAAAACAAGACAGTTACCTCATATTGACATATGAAACTTTATTATATAAACTAAAGAACATATTTCTGATTTTTAAACAGTAAGGAAAACATCACCCTTGACCAGAGGTGAAACTAATAACAGCTCTACCAAAGACAGAAACACTAGCTACTTGCCACAGACTCAACTGTTATTCTGATTGTTCTGACTGCTATAATATAATGAAGTAGTTACAGTGACTCAGCCACTACTTCATTCAAACCATTTGCTCCTTTTTAATTAACCATTGTTCAACGTGGTACAGAGCTGATTACTCATTCAGACAGCACAGTGAAATACAGTGCCTTGCAAAAGTATTCCCCCCTATTGACTTTTTACCTATTTTGTTACATTACAGCCTTAAGTTCAATGTTTTGTTAATCATAATTTTATGTGATGGATCAGAACACAATAGTCTAAGTTGGTGAAGTTCCATGAAAAACATATATACATACAATTTTTTTTAGAAATACAAAACAGAAAATTGACATGTGCTTATGTATTCACCCACTTTGTTATGAAGCCCATAAAAAGCTCTGGTGCAACCATTTACCTTCAGAAGTCACATAATTAGTGACATAATGTCCATCTGTGTGCAATCTAATTGTCACATGATCTGTCATTACATATACACACCTTTTTTGAAAGGCCCCAGAGGCTGCAACACCTAAGCAAGAGGCACTACTAACCAAACACTGCCATGAAGACCAAGGAACTCTCCAAACAAGTAAGGGACAATGTTGTTAAGAAGTACAAGTCAGGGTTAGGTTATAAAAAAATATCCAAATCTTTGATGATCCCCAGGAGCACAATCAAATCTATCATAACCAAATGGAAAGAACATGGCACAACAGCAAACCTGCCAAGAGACGGCCGCCCACAAAAACTCACGGACCGGGCAAGGAGGGCATAAATCAGAGAGGCAGCACAGAGACCTAAGGTAACCCTGAAGGAGATGGAGAGTTCCACAGCAGAAACTGGAGTATCTGTACATAGGATGACAATAAGCCGTACGCTCCATAGAGTTGGGCTTTATGGCAGAGTGACCAGAAGAAAGCCATTACTTTTAGCAAAAAAACAAAATGGTACGTTTTGAGTTTGCAAAAAGACATGTGGGAGACTCTCAAAATGTATGGAGGAAGGTGCTCTGGTCTGATGAGACTAAAATTTAACTTTTCTGCCATCAAAGAAAACGCTATGACTGGCACAAACCTAACACATCATATCACCCAAAGAACACCATCCCCACAGTGAAACATGGTGGTGACAGCATCATGCTGTGGGGATGTTTTTCAGCAGCTGGGACTGGGAAACTGGTCAGAGTTGAGGGAAAGATGGATGGTGCTAAATACAGGTATATTCTTGTGCAAAACCTGTACCACTCTGTGCGTGATTTGAGGCTAGGACGGAGGTTCACCTTCCAGCAGGACAATGACCCCAAACCCACTGCTAAAGCAACACTTGAGTGGTTTAAGGGGAAACATGTAAATGTGTTGGACTGGCCTAGTCAAAACCCAGACCTCAATCCAATAGAAAATCTGTGGCCAGACTTAAAGATTGCTGTTCACACCCGCAAACCATACAACTTGAAGGAGTTGGAGCAGTTTTGCAAGGAGGAATGGGGAAAAATCCCAGTGGTAAGATGTGGCAAGCTCATAGAGACTTATCCAAAGCGTCTTGGAGCTGTGATTGCCGCAAAAGGTGGCTCTACAAAGTATTGACTTTAGGGGGGGGGGGGGGGGGGGGGGGGGAGTTATGCACATTTAGTTTTTTCTGTTATTTTGTCCTATCTGTTGTTTTTATTGTATCATGCAATCCCAAGTACATGCCATATATGGCCAACAGAGATAGGCACAATGAAAATGAATAACATGAATAGTCTAAAAACATCAAATAGTATCAAATATCTTTGGCCAATAAGGCTTCCTCATTGATATAAAAACATAAACATTATACTGTTCATATCAGCACTTACCAACATCAAATATATGATAAACACACTATTGTTTGTACTGGTGTGTTTCAATTGTCCCCCATAGTAGACATAAGGAGTTGGTATCATATTTTATTCTATAGACACTATATAATAGTGTACCCAATAGGATTGGTGATCCAACTATACCTACTACAAGATTATCTGGATTGTATCCTGTGCCTGGGATCGAGATTTGAGGATTGGACATCGGTTACTTCCAGGGGTACCCCTTTTAATCCATACAGATATCTAATAACTTTGGGGTTATCACATGTGAGTGAAACACTATATGATTGATGTTTTGACGTGACTATTATACACTTGCATTGCACTAGGAGGTGGCACAAAAAATAATAATTTGGTATCACAATGAAGCCATTTCTTTTAGTTACTGGCTTTTATACTTGTTATTTGAGCTTATACTTTGCTTCCCCTACCCTTTTTATTATCTTCTTGACTATGATGTAATTTACTTTTTGCCAATGAATATACCCATTTTAAGAAATACATTTGGTATCACAATTAATCCATTTCTTTTAGTTACTGGCTTTTATACTTGATTTGAGCTTATACTTCTATCCTTTTTATCATCTTAACAATGATGTAATATCTTTTTTGCCAATGAATATACACATTTTAAGATTAATCCTGGTGTTATACCTTTATTTGACTATGTTTGTTCTTGACACTGACTCTTTGGTCTCTGCTTTGTTTGAGAGACCTTCTGTTACTCATAGTCCCACTTGCACCCCTTATTTATCTTTGCTGATTTTCCTTCTCTCCCAAAGATTCCCTCTTATCTAACCATTAAATCTTCAGTTATCAAAAGTAATCAGCAGTATTGAATGACGCGGAGGCTGCACAGGCTCCCTGGGTCAGCCCGTAGCGTTGCGTGACCCAGCGGAGCCTGTGAGGCTATCAGCCAATCAGGTGCGTCGGGGGTCGTGTCGGAAGCCCGTTTTCGCGCCGTTGATCACAGCAGCGCGGTCTCCCGACTGAAACGGACGGAGGTCTGAGGTCCTGCAGCATTAAACACAGTAGGAAGGTTTAATACTGAGACTGTTACCCCAGCTTACCAGCAAATAAGGGGAGGCATAGGTTGAGGCTACTTTCTTGTTGTTTTTCTTCCTCCGTTTTGTGTGTGTGTGCCTGGTTTGTGTCTGTGTGTGTGCTTGTTACTGTTGGTGCCTGGTGTGTGTGCCTGGGTGTTTTCCCCCTGTGTGTCCCCCTTCTTAGCTCTTATGGATCCAGAAGGCTTAGAGGCTTTGCTGGCTGAAGTTAGGACCCGTGCCCTAAGCCAAGGGGTCAGGTGGGTGCAGGACAGGCTGGGACCTCCCATGCCTTCTGTGCTTGGACCTCAGCACATTGAACAGGATCAGCCTGCGGTGGCTGGTGTCCTAGCCAATTCTGACGGCTCCAGGGAAATTTTTTCCCATTCCACCACTGTAGGGCTACCAGACCCCCGTCCATCAGGCAGCAGAGACACAAGAGATGGGGGGGTTACAGGTCAGGGCGGCCGGGACCCCATACCCCCCAGGCAGACGAGCGCCAGGACCACGGGCGGTGGGGGTGAGGGCCTAGCACTCCGGCCACCACCAGCCAACTTGCCTAAAGGTCCTAGGCCGCGACAAAGGTCGAGAAACACCCCTCTAACACCCCGTAGGGGGGGTTCAGGGGGTAAGAGAAAAGCCAAGCCAAGCAGACGGTCCCTGGGGTTTCCCTCAATAACAGTGCTTCTGGTACTTTACAGGGACGCCCAATTGGCGGTGAGAGGAGCATGGCGACGACGAGAGAAAGAAGAGATGGAGTGATCAGAGAAATGAATAGCCAAGACAGCATGGTCATGATTGATGACATGCCAGTGACAGCGGCAGTGGCGAGGCTAGGACGCCCCACTCGAGCTTAGAAGGCTACGAGCAGGTACAGTCCGCTACTATTCACGCACACACCGCTAAGACGTAGCAGAGTAGAGACTGAGGGCGAGACGGTTAGGCCACAGCGCAAAGGGTCTAAGACCGACCAACATCTGGATATTCCAACGCCCGAGGAAGTCTCAGGGGAACCCCTACAGGGGGCGGCGGAGGCAGTGCTAGCCTACTCCAGCCGCGCAGGCTTAGGTGACCAGGACCGTTCCTCAGATGAGGAAAGGGCGGTATGGGCACGGGCATGCAGGTCGCGGAGAGCTAGTGAATGTTCTTCTTGTACCCACAGATCCAGAAGGAGATCCAGGTCGAGAAGCAGGGGATCTTGTCGGTGCAGCTGTGCATGCACTGGATCTGAGAGGAGGAGCCCGCGGAGGGCCAGACGGTCAGAGTCCCCGGAGCGTCAGGAGAGACGCAGGGATACTCCGTTGGCCGTATCCACTCCAAAGCTTCCAGAAGCAGGTGAGCGCTCAGATTTGAGCTGCGCAGCAGACAAGGGAGGGTTTATCGGGTCATTGAAGACTCTACTAGCTGCGCACAACATTGCGGTTAGCGAGCACGAAATGGGAGCTTGGATAGGGGGGCTAGCGAACGGTGCGTGGTCCCAGCCAGCAGCTACAGTGGCGCCAGCGAACGCAACCGAGGCGTTACCTAGCATGCGCGTGCCCGAGCCGGTAGGCAATGCGATTGCAGCAATAGGTAGTACCAATGCAGGAGTTACCGACGCAGCCATGAGGTCTATAGTCTTATGCTCATTGGATAACTTAGGGGCACACCTTACCCAGGAGGTTAAGGAAAGGATCTGGAGGAGGGAATTTATAGAGTTGTTCTCCCTTCTCCCTATGTCTAGGCAAACAGATTTGGCCGAGAGAGGCCCCAGGGAGGGGGACGAGCGGCGGAAATCTTTTGCTAGGCTACCTAGGACGTTTGATACATGGCTGCAAGCATTTTCAATATGGGCTTGCGTACTGTGTGAGCGGCACCCCGAACAGAGTTCGGGATTATTCGTTTACATAGACGAAATTCGGAATGCTCACAAGGTCTACGGGGGTACAGCCTGGTGGCGGTACGATGAGGAATTCCGGCAATACTTGGCCTCAAGGCCAAGCATGGCGTGGAGTGACAAAGCGGTGGCGTATTGGCTAAACATCATGACACCCATGAGAGTCACGACGCTCTTTCGGAGCGGGGCCGGTGGAGCTAAGGGCCCCACCCACGCCTCAGGAGCAGGCCTTAAGACCTGTTTTGCGTATAACGAGGGGGTCTGTAGATGGGCCCCTAACTGCAGGTTTAAGCACGCATGCTCAAATTGTGGAGGGGAGCACCCCCTGTCTAGATGCGGTAGACCAAAAGAGGGAGGCAGGGGCGAACCTCCTGCAAAGGGGCAGGACGCCCATACGCCTCCCCACCATGCTGCCGTGGCTAAAACGCTACGGTAAATTGTCAGGCACCGCCGAAGCTGCGCGCCTGCTGGAGGACGGTTTCCGAGAAGGATTCCGTATTCCATGCGGGGTCGACATTCAGGGTTTTCTTGTTCCTAACCTGAAGTCGGCCAGGGATTTCCCAGGTTTAGCTCAAGCTAAGGTGCTCAATGAGGTAAAATTGGGGAGGATGGCAGGGCCATTTGCGGCCCCGCCCATCCCGGGTTTAGTCGTGTCTCCACTTGGGGTGGTCCCCAAGAAGGAGAAGGGTAAATTTAGGTTGATACAACATCTCTCCTACCCCAGAGGTCGTTCGGTAAACAATGGCATCTCAAAAGACCAGGCTACTGTGTCTTATGAGTCATTTGACCGGGCGGTCGACCTGGTGAGGAGGGAGGGCCATGGGGCCCTTATGGCAAAAGTGGACATCGAGGCAGCATTCAGATTGCTCCCCGTACACCCGTCAAGCCATTGGCTGCTGGGGTGCTTCGTAGACGGAAGTTACTTCGTTGATTTATGTTTACCCATGGGATGCTCGATATCCTGTGCTTACTTCGAGGCCTTCAGCAAATTTTTACAATGGGTTGTGAGCATCGAAGCGGGGTACAAGAGTATTACCCATTACCTGGATGATTTCCTTTTCGTTGGCCCAGCAGGAAACGACGCTTGCCGTTTCATGCTGGATGTGTTCACCGAAATCTGTACAGAATTCGGGGTACCGCTGGCCCATGACAAGACGGAGGGCCCTACGGAACAATTGACTTTTCTAGGGATTCGGATTGACTCCTACAAAATGGAGTGCAGTCTTCCCTTGGAGAAGGTGGTGGACATGCAAGCGGCGATTAAGGCGCTACAGGGCGCGCGGAGGGTAACTCTGCGGCGGTTGCACTCAATATTGGGGAAGTTGAACTTCGCATGCAGAATTATCCCCATGGGGCGGATATTCTGTAGAAGGATGTCACTGGCTACTATAGGGATTGCGAAGCCGCATCATTTCCTAACATTCTCTAGGGTTATGCGTGATGATGCGAGGGTGTGGGCGGTGTTCCTCGCCGATTTTAATGGGCGGGTGCTCCTTCAAAAGGAGGGCGCCACCAGCGCAGAGCTAGATCTCCACACCCATGGGTCCGGACCGATTGGCTGTGGGGCTTATCTCCAAGGGAGATGGTGCGCTGCGGCGTGGCCGGAGGAATGGGAAGAGGCGGGTTTAATGCAGAACCCCACATTCCTTGAGCTGTTCCCTACGGTGGTATCAGTTCACTTATGGGGTGCCTGTTTCAGGGACCGGCGAGTCATATTCCATTCGGTTAATAAGGGGTTGGTGGAGGCCGTGAACAACATCACGGCAGCATCCGTACCGGTAAAAGGATTGCTCCGGCATCTTGTGCTATGTTGTCTTCGCCTGAACATATGGTTTCAGGCAAGACATGAGACAGTAGTGGATAACGGAATTGCTTACGCCCTCTCTCGGTTTCAGGAGGACCGCTTCAGGGCGCTGGCTCCTTATGCGAATGCCCTGGGGGAGCACATCCCCGAGGAGCTTTGGGAGATTGGAGCTGTCAGGTAACGAGACTCGTGAGACAGTCTGTTGCCCCAGCGACTTGGACCGCTTATAGACGCGTGTGGGCAAAATGGGATAGTCTAGTGGCACTGGCAGGTGGTGCCAAGACGGAAGAGAAGAGCATAGGGATCCTGCTTTGGTACCTGCTGCGGTGCGCCGAGCAAGGCGAATCAAGAACCGTAGTAGGGAGACAGGTCACGGCGCTTGCTTTTATGTTTAAGCTTGCTGGGCAGAGGGACCTTACAAAGGAGTTTCTAGTGCGCAAGGTGGTGCGCGGAATGTTCAGCGGGTTGCAAAGGCCGGATAGTAGGCGGCCAATAACATTTGCGTTGTTGCTGTGATTGGCTCAGGTGTTGGTGGTGGTTTGCAGGAACCCCTTTGAATCCCTACTTTTCCAAACGGCTTTTTCCCTGGCGTTCTTCGGAGCGTTTAGGATAGGGGAGTTAGTCGCGAACAGTAGACACGGTTCGGGGGGACTGCAATTGGTGGATACCTGCCTCAGGGAAGGTATGGTGATATTGTGGTTGCGGAGGTCAAAGACCGACCAAGTGGGAAAAGGAAGAGAAGTTGTTCTGCATCAGGTTGGCACGGAGTGTTGCCCATATGCATCGGCTCGGTTTTAAGCAGTCCGACTTCGGAACACACTCTTTTCGGATTGGAGCTGCCACAGAAGCGGCTAGGTTGGGGTTGCCCGACGCGCATCGGGAGGTGGGACTCAGAACGTTTTCGGTCCTATGTAAGGCCTAATGCAGTGGTATAATGGTGTTGCTTTCTACTTTCAGGGGAACAGAAGCAACTATGGATTGTGGGCCATTCATACGTGTACTGGGCCCACAGGTTAGCCGCAGTTACCGAAGAAAAGGCACAACTGGGCTTTCCTGTTATGGACTTGCGCGTACGGTGGTGTGGCATTCGGGGTCTGCGATGGGCGCAGCTCGACGGTCTCCTGGATACTTACGCGCAGCGTTACGGTCAGCCCAGCGTGATAATAATTCATGCCGGCGGGAATGATTTGGGGACAGTTCCCATGAGACGGATGCTGAAAGTAATGAGACGAGACATTGAGAAGTGGGTAAAGAAGTTCCCTGGCACGTTCCTAATCTGGTCCGAGATGATTAAGAGAAGATCGTGGCGTAACGCACGCGATCCAGTATGTTTGGACAAGGCTAGACAAAAGATCAACCAGCAGATCGCGAGTTTTGTGAGGAAACAGGGTTTCGTTGCCATCCGGTATAAAGAGTTCGAACCGGTCGGTGCTGATGATTTTTTCGTGAAAGATAAGGTTCATCTTACGGAAATAGGGTACGAGTTGATGATGTTGGAGTTTAGGGAGAGTGTTTTGCGGGCTTTGGCTTTAATGTCCAGCAGGGGGGATCGCAGCCTCGGGAGGCGTCCCTCGCATGCTCCGTGGCGGGAGGTGAGTTGCCCGGCCCACTGGCCTAAGGGGGCGATGGCCCCACATCACAGGGCGTGCTTAAAGATAAGCATTGGGGCTTTGGGCAGGGCTCAAAGCGTGAGGTCACTGTTTGTGGCCGGGCTCCTCCCCCGGAAGGAAAGGACTAAATTAGTAATTTAAATAAGTTATGGTTGTTGTTTACATTGTTTCAAAATAAAGCTGTGGCCCGTTGTTTCTCCCAACTCCAGTTGTCGTGTCAGTTATTTCATTACCTAGCCTAAATGGATCATGCATGGGTCATGAATGACGCGGAGGCTGCACAGGCTCCCTGGGTCAGCCCGTAGCGTTGCGTGACCCAGCGGAGCCTGTGAGGCTATCAGCCAATCAGGTGCGTCGGGGGGCGTGTCGGAAGCCCGTTTTCGCTCCGTTGATCACAGCAGCGCGGTCTCCCAACTGAAATCCCACCCACCCACCCTGTATCTTGTTGTTAACAGATGTATATGGAGTATTCTTTAAAAAAAAATATATATATATATATAATATAAATAAGAAATATTGAAATTAATATATATTTTGGTTAAAGAATTCGGAGAAGTGGCTATTGTATGTTGTGTAATGTTAATTTATGACTTGGCGGCGGGAGGTGAGTTGCCCGGCCCACTGGCCTAAGGGGGCGATGGCCCCACCTCACAGGGCGTGCTTAAAGATAAGCATTGGGGCTTTGGGCAGGGCTCAAAGCGTGAGGTCACTGTTCGTGGCCGGGCTCCTCCCCCGGAAGGAAAGGACTAAATTAGTCATTTAAATAAGTTATGGTTGTTGTTTATTTTGTTTCAAAATAAAGCTGTCCCCCTTTGTTTCTCCCAACTCCAGTTGTCGTGTCAGTTATTTCATTACCTAGCCTAAATGGATCATGCATGGGTCATGCCTCTTTTCAGGAAAGAGAAACTCTATTTTATTTTATGTATTTTGTAAACCCAGAGACCCCTGGTTCTAATGCGGTTGAGGACGCCACTAAAGTAAATTAGTAAAGGTCCACAAGCTAAGTTGTTAAATTCTTATGTTGGAACAGGTAGATGCTGGGAAAATATTGTGTAGCATCAAATGCAAGGGAAAGGTATGTTAATGGTTGATGATTTTTACATAAGTCTGGGAAATGTAAACTTGCATCCACTCTTGTGCTTGTGAATTCTGTTTTCTCAGGACATCTCTTTCACATTTCATTTATTGAACACGTATGGTCCAGCTGCTAAGTTTAACAGATCACGGTTCTTTGCCAGGTTGTTAACCGACCCACAAACTGTTAACCCAGATATCTGTGATAATCTGGAGTTTTTTTACTGTTAGGATTTCAAGGTTGTAGACTGTATTGCTACATAGTCATAACCCTGTTGAGGTATGTGGCCTTTTTGGGGCTCATCACTCTTTTCTTGTTTGTAGACCCTTGATGGGAACAGAATCAACAGGCCCCAAACACCTTCACCTAACTTAGTGTACTCGATGCTTTGGGGTTTCATTCCCATGAACATATCTTTCTAACCATGTCATGTCACCATGCTGGTTTTATGCCATTAGGTATGTGCTCTATATGGAACATTACATACTTTCTGACATCTATTCTTTGCTTCATTTGTTTTAATGTATATATTACTTGGATTGCACCAAGAAGTGCAAAGTATACTCTTATTTTGCAGTAGGATTTAGTTTCCTTTATATAAGGGACCACACCTGGAGAAGATTCACTATCTATGTAAAAGTTTTGCTCACCACTTACTGGTCCATTTTTTAAAAGAAAGGGAGCTGCCATTAGAAGCAAAATCTGTGCTCCATTTTTGTCTTTGACATAGAGTTGTGTAATTGGATTGGGTCAAAATGTCTGGAGCCAACTGAGCTTCACCTGCAATTCTGAACTTTGACATTTATATAATACTAGCGAATTGCCCGTCAAAAAATGACGGCAATGAAATAGTAAGGTAGCAAAATGAGTAAATGAATATATTGTACCTATTTTGAAGCATTGTGATGAAGAGCTGGCAATCTGTGTTGATGCTGCTGCAGCATTAGTGGTGTGGAGCTGCTGTATAAGCATGCTGAATGTGTGCAGTGTAACACTGTGCGTGCGCGAGACCAAACCGTTAGCGTAGTCGTGTACTTCCGCATTGGTGTAAAATGGCGAGTAATGTGTGGTATAGGTCTGTATCGGAATATCCGTAGGTGTTTTGTGGTGTTTTGCGAGTTTCTTGTGGTGTTTTGCGAGTTTAGAGTGCTGTAGCCTCGTTTTCGTTTTGTTCGGCGGCCATTTTTTCTCTCGCTTCGTTTTTTTTTTAGTCTCTAAACTGTTTTATTTCGAGTAAAATCGAGGTGTAAGTTGCATTTTTGAGGTCCTGGGTGCTCCCTCTTGGTGTAGGTAAGTTTTTTATGTATGTGCTGTGTGTATGTATTGTGTTTTAAATGTTTGTATGTCGGCGTGTTGCGTCCGATGTTTGCGAGGTCGTAATGTGTGGTAACGTGTTTCGTACGTTGTTTGCGTGCCTCGTAAAATTTAGCGAGTGTCGTAATTTGTGTGTCGTGTTTTTTGAGTAGCGACGTGAATTTTGCGAGGGTTTGAGGCCCTTGGCCAGTGACCTCGCCAGCAACTGAGTCCCTCGCTTCGCGAGGGGCCTCAGTTGCTGGCATGGAGCGCCTTCGGCGCTCCATGCCAGCAACTGAGACCCGTGCCCAGTGACCTCGCCAGCAACTGAGGCCCTCGCTTCGCGAGGGGCCTCAGTTGCTGGCATGGAGCGCCTTCGGCGCTCCATGCCAGCAACTGAGGCCCTTGCCCAGTGACCTCGCTTCGCGAGGCCCGCGGCTCGCTACGCGAGGGCCGCGGCTCGCTGTGCGAGCCGCGGCCCTCGCTTCGCGAGGGCCGCGGGCTCGCTACGCGAGCCCGCAAGCGTGAGCAACGACTCGTACGCTCACAACTATATATGTGATGTTTCTGTGCTCGTCACAAGTTCACATCATCCAACATACAGAGATCTTGTAGTCATAAAAGGCATGTGCTGTAACTTTTATACATAAATGTAATCCTCTGTATATATATATATATATATATATATATATACAGCCTTATTAAATTGCAATTCGGCAAATTTAAAAGTGCTCTATATAAGCACACAGCATATTTTTTTTTACAGAAGTTTTTAGTTAGTGAACTTCTATCCAAAAGCAAGGTCTTCACTAACTAAAAACTTCTGTAAAAAAATATGCCATGTTCTTATATAGAGCCCTTTTAAATTTGCCGAATCGCAATTTAATAAGGCTGATAATGTTTTATTTAAGGGAAAAATTGTTTAGGTGGAAAATATTTTTACCCAATAGAAAAAGCCATTGCAGCCATTGTTGTTTTTACCCTGTGCATATAGACTTGTTTTGGTCTTTTTTTTATAGTATTAGGTTTTCCCATTAAGACAGCACAACTGTCTCTTCGTCAGTAACTTAAGTAACTTGCTATTAAGCCCTCCCTGGTAGCAGTTGTTTCTCTTTTGCTATTTACATGGGGTCATATGTCCATGATTTTAAAATAACTTCACTAGAGTCACACAGAGCCAGTGCCGCAGGGACTACTAGAAGTTGGGTTATATTTTTTTGCCAAAACAAAGTTGACTTTCAGAAATGTCAGATTGGTAGCCCTTGATTCTTTGGAAATAGACTATATCATCCCTCAGCATGTCAGCACTGCTTAAAGTAACAGATTCTTTATTCATCAGCAATGCCAGAGCCGCCTGCAAGAAGGATCTTCTCAAACAGGACGGAGTGACCTGCTGTATTAACATTACAAGACGACAGCCATTCCCAGACTATGAGCTCCAAACTCTGAGGGTCCCAGTATTTGATCACCCACTACAGAACCTATGTGATTATTTTGAGCGGTGTGTGGATCTAATAGAGAGCACTATATCCAATGGGGGAAAGTGCCTTGTGTATTGCAAACATGGACGCAGCCGCTCTGCCACAATCTGTATTGCATATTTGATGAAACACAAAAATCTGTCACTCAATGAAGCTTTTCAGGTATTTGGAGTTATCAATACTCATAATGCATTGTGAGCTGTGTATTAAATGAATTGCCTTAAAGGGCCACTGTGGTCAAACTTATTCTGTATGATCTATTGAATAACTAATGTGTGAAATATTTTTAAAAAGTAAAAAAACAACCTTTGCATTTTTAAGTTTTATATGCAAATATTATTTACAGTGCGGTTCCATATTCTGTTCTGGCCTGGTTCTGTCTAATTGATTCTCTGTATGTCCTTATAACCGAACGAGCTCTGCAATGACACTTTTAGTTGCAACATTTCCATTGCGTAGATAAAAACCTTCTCAGCATTTCCATTGTGTAGATATAACTGTAGATAAAGGGTAATAAAGCAAAGGCTGTATTATTTTTGCCATTCAAGCATTGTTCTACAAAAGAGTGTATTTTTAATTTAGTAATAAATCACAATGTTCCTTCACATTTCATTAGGCATCAAGCCATTTATTTAGTCTTTTAAGACGTGTAACTGATAAGACATTAGAATAAAAGTACACAAAGGAGGGAATCTTTGTACTAACAGTTTAATACAGAATTTGTGTTATTTGTGTCGTACCCAAATGTAGTCAAGTAGTTTTTAGGTGTTTACTTCCCTTCAAGGACCTGATACATTTTTAACTGAAATATTTTTTTTTCCAGATGGTCAAAGCTGCGAGGCCAGGGATTGAACCAAACACAGGGTTCTGGTCCCAGCTAGAAAAATATGAAGAATCCATCCAGAGGAGTCAGGGAGCTTAAACAGGCCATACATTTGAGGGGGGAAATGGAAAAATATTACTTATGTATAAATTAACTGAAGGATCCACCCTCTGGCTTTATCTACATCAATTACCGTATATACTCGAGTATAAGCTGACTTATTCAGCACATTTTTTTATGCTGAAAAAGCCCCCCTTGCTTATACTCGAGTCAAAAAAAAATCCTCCTCCTTCCCCCTTTATCTTCCTCCTTCCCCGTTATTCTCCTCCTTCCCCCCATTATCCTCCTCCTTCCCCCTGTTATCCTTCTCCTTCCCCCGTTATCATCCTCCTTCCCCCGTTATCCTCCTCCTTCCCCTTATCATCATCTTGTTTACCCCATAACCTCCTCATTACTACACCCTCTCCAATCCCTATCCCCTTCCTCCTTATTTGCCACTCTGCTCCGATTAGCTGATGCTGATCCTGACGCCGCAGTATGTCTTCCGTACCGCCATATGCTAATGATGGAGCATAGTAGTAAGTAAGGAGGAAGGGGGGTAGGGATTGGAAAGGGTGTAGTAAAGAGGAGGTTATGGGGGATACAAGATGAGGATAATGGGGGAAGGAGGAGAAGGAGGAGGATAATGATGAGGGGGGAGGAGGATAACGGGAGGAAGGAGGAAGATGATGATAAGGGGTGGAAGGAGGAGAAGGAGGAGGAGGATGATAAGGGGGGGAGGAGGAGGATGATAAGGGGGGAAGGAGGAGTATGATAAGGGGGGAAGGAGGAGGATGATAAGGGGGGAAGGAGGAGGATGAAAAGAGGGAAGGACCCTCTTTTCCACCCTCGGCTTATACTCGAGTCAATACCTTTTTACCGTTTTTTGTGGTAAAATTAGGTGCCTCGGCTTATACTTGGGTCGGCTTATACTCGAGTATATATGTCAATTAACATTAGCAATAGGGCTGATAAAGAATATGCCTATTAAAAAAGAAGAAACAGCCAAAGAGATATATGACAATTGTGTGTTTTATGTTTTTTTCACACCCATTTCCCATGTAAGAACCTTGCCTTGCTCTCAGGAATTGGACAAACTGCTATGCTGCCATGTCGGAGATATTGAGACATTGACTATCCAGAACAATAAATACACCACACCGATTTTTTTACAGATGTATGTTGTGTATACAAAGTCTCTAATCAACCAAAATAATTCTGTAATTTGGATGAGGGTGGCCAGGAAATAAATTATGAGTTACTTTTATAAGGGGCCTATTTCACAGGTGACGTTTGAGTAGCGTCAATTTAATTTAGATTAGAAATGTATGAAAAGACCATAAAGACCTTTCCAATGGTACCCAATAAATAAAATATGGCCTAGATCAAAGGTTCACACCAGCCAGTCTTAGGAATGGTGTGGGTTCTTGAGACCTTACAAAGCAATCCTCTGAGACGATCAGAACTCTTTAAACAAACCACTACAATTAGTCACAGTTATATATATGTTATCAAGGAATATAACTGTAGTTAAAATGTATTATACATCAGTAACATTTCCCTGTTTAAAATAGCCTAAAATTATATTACATCAGAAGCATTATCTAAAATGAATGTCTTAGTGTTTGTTTTACCTTTTTCATTTGTTTATTGTACCCTCTCTACTTTACTATACCTTTGTAAATAGTGCTGCAGAAACTATTGGTGCTTTATATATAAAGAGTAAGAATAATGCAGTGATGTACATAGATTACAAAGTAGAGTTATATTTGTTCATAGTAAATAAGCCATTATAAATACACCAAAGCCTTTTTTATTTCATTAACAGTCACCAGCAATGTACTTGTTTTGTATGATACACTGCTTTGCATTTACAGAGAAATGTAATTTAGACAAAACTAAATGTGAAATAGACAATGTTACCGACTTTTAGTACTGTGCATTAAAAATGTTTTGTGGCCAAGATAATGTTCTAGATTATACTATACTTAAAGTAAAAATATATCAACTTTACAAAAGATATAAAATGAGTGATTAAACATACGGTTTGCGCTACATATAATGTAGTATAATTTTGCCAGAGAACATACTTTTTTGTCATAAAACATTGAACTGTTACCAATTCAGTTAGCCAATAGGCCTCTCATTTTTACTACACTCTTGTTTCTTGTCTTCTCGAATCATCAATTCTTGTTTTCTCTACGGCTTACAGACCCGTCTGACATTGACATTTAGACTTATTGTTAGACATAAGCCTTGGAAGCCACAGAAGTTTCTCTTTTCTCTTTAAACTGTGTAAATTCATTTTCAGGAGCTTGATAGTTGTATTTGTAGGCTCTGAAAAGAATCAGAAAGCTGTTATTTTTCTCCATATAAGACACATCTAAAAAAAAAAATTAAGATAATAAATTGACTATAGTTTTTATGAAAAATCATGGATTCTTTCCAAACATGAATATTACTAGCCTGTTAATTCAATTGGGCTATATTTATTTAGTTTTTTTTAATTACATGTAGGACAAGAGCTGAACATACATGTATTGAAAACAAGCAGATTTAAAACATTGTGTATTTATTCAACAGTCTGAAAAAGAAAAATGCCTTTTCCATATGGATTTGAGGTCTTTCTCTCTCTCTCTCTGATGGTGCAGAGCATAACTGGTGACGATTTAATTATAAAAGGTGAATATGTTGGTAACCTATGAACAAATACTTTGGTTTGTTAAAATATATCCCAAACATCTTTCTTCTCTGCAGTCCTTGATGCTGCTCCTCATCAAGGACTGAAGCTGGTAATGGAAGAGTGTACTGGCACTGAAATCTGTAGCAAACATTGGGCATGCTCCCGTTCGTCTCCGATTGCGATGCTATTTATTTGCTCAAGTTAAGGGCCCAAAGCCAAAACCGTAAACCATGCACTGGTTTGGAGCAGTTCAGGGCAGGAACATGATCAATTCAGCAAGCCTGTAACCGCCCATTTCAAATCAGCCAATAGAAAATGAGACTGTCATTATTACGTCAGTAAAACATGGACGTTACATGTCAATCAATTAGGTTTGGGGGTCCAATATGCTATCAAACTCGCAAACCCTCAAAATAAAGAATTATGAAAATGAATGCTAATACTGTTCTAGTCCATATGGGTGGCCGGATATGTATTAACTCGTTGATACCCGAGATCGATTTAACCCCAAAATGACACATAAATATAATTTTAATTTCCTGCCGATTTGCGAGCTTGAGACTGTTGTGCAATTAATTCTAATGTCTTTCATCGTTTTCCCCTTATTTACAGTGCAGGATTAATTTTTTTTATTCGCATTTACAGTGCTACGAATATGTGTTCACCTCTTTGCAAGTCCTCTCTAGTAGTTGTAGGATTTTCTCCTTAATTTGCCATTTACGGTGTGAAAACATTTGCGGGCTTGGGGAAATTGAGCAAGTGAATAGTGATTTGCGATTTTAGCCTTGTGAAAGTGAAAGATCAAAGGCTTCGGGAGGCTGTAAGTTGCAAGGTTAACCATCACAATAATTAAAAGGGCAAAACTCGTAACCTGTTTGGAGCCCACAAAAAGACGCCAATTGAATAGCAAATAGCTTGCGACCTCACTTACGGGCTACCGGATTTCTGGAAACCTTAATTGAATGGGGCTCACTGTATTTTCAGATTGCCCCAGTTATATTCAACTCAATTCACACTCAATTCAAGAACACACAGCACGTTCATTGTCGATCTCTGTAAGTCAAATACTCGCTCAATAGAAACCTATATTTACACTTGAAAAACGTCACTTTCTTCGATCCCTATTATATATAGAAGCTTTGCTAATACCAAATAAAATTTAAGCTCTAACTTTCATTTTATTTGAGATGTTTGTTTCTAAAATGTATGATTTGTAGAGTTTTAGAAATAAGGTTATACGTGTAGAGGTTATGCAATATACATTTATACTGAAAATATAATTAGTTACCCTTTTTTGGCTGTTTTCTTTTTCTTAAATGAGCAGCACAGCAAGGACCCACCAAGAATGGCAAGAAGAGATCCAGCCCATCCAATGTAAAGCGCAGATCCAAGTTCATACCTAAACAAGAAAACCATAGTGAGACATGTTGATGCTATTTTCAACATAATCAAAAACAGAAGGTATACTATATTTTGTCATCTCATGCCACAGTGTTAATCTCATCTGTTTCACAATGCCACCCTATCGGCTTTCTACTGCCTCTTACAGAATTGAATCTTTTACTTAGGTAATTATCTTCTCTTCTCTTCCATCATATATCACTATCAACTTTTTCTATGGTCCTTCCATATTCTTAGCAGTTATTCTTGCCCATGTTTCTCCCTCTTTGTTTAGATTGTAAGTTTGTGAGTTTTCAGTCTTGTAAGGAGCTTTAGGAAAAAGCACTATGTACATAAGAGTTCATGCTCAAAGACAGGGTCCTCCATAACAGTGGCACAGGCGTGGTTTACCAGATGTGGCCTGTAGTTTGTATGCCCAAAGTATGTTCAAGCAGTATTTTAGCACATATTTCTACATTATGCATGAGCAACAGTAATACTGATATTTTGGAGTTAATACTATCAAATAATTGCATTAAAACACTGTTCGGGATCACCATTCCACTGAAGGGGTGTTAAACAAACCAGCACCCTGTTCCTTACATTCTCCATATGACAATCCAGTGCATGACCTGTGCTATGTAGCGGTATACATGTTTTGTTCACCTCCAGTATGGATTATCATCCCACATTTAGCCACAATCACTGTCACCCCTCCTCTCTTTAAGGCTTCAGGCTGATGACATTTTTCCCAATGTTCTTGTGTAGATGACATACCTTCCCATGGATGTGACATACATGATCGCTCTCAGTACTGTAATGTGGTCAGGATCTATACTGTTGATGACTATTGTTTGGGGTGTGGATAGCCCTTTAATAAGCAATGCAATACAGAACCTGTTGGCCATGCAGCTTTCCTCTTGTGTGCTGCGTCTATGTTACCCCTGAAGTAGATATATGTTATGTGGGGGTGTATTATTGCCAATAGTTAACGTTCCCAGATGTTTATTGACTCAGACATAATGATGACATATTATATTTTTATATTCAACATATGTGCTTATGGGAATGTTAAGTATTAATTTCTAATGCACTTAAATGATTTCCCATAGTTTTTTGTGCTTTACCATCTCTTCAACTGCTTTTGACAGGTTTCAGCAAGGCTTTTAAAAACATTTATGGGTGCTCTACAGTGCACAGAAAGATTTTCTACAAAAATCTCCATACTTTATAATTTACGAAGCTTCAATAATAAGTGCATAGTAACTTGAGAATTAAACCACCTTTGAGTGAAAATCAATGGAAAAGCATTCTTAATGGAGCAAATCTAGGGGTATCAGATATTGAAAGGGATTTGGGAGTGCTTGTGGACAACCACCTAGGTAACAGCGCTCAAAGCCAAGCCACAGCTGCAAAGGCAAATAAAATATTAGCATGTATTAGGAAGGGTATAGAAGCCAGGAAAGAAGATATAATTCTGCCACTATACAAATCTCTAGTACGCCCTCATTTGGAATATGGAGTACAATTTTGGGCACCACCTCACAAAAAAGACATTTTAGAGCTGGAAAAAGTACAGAGAAGGGCTACAAAACTAATAAGGGGAATGGAGGGGCTAAGTTATGAAGAAAGACTAACAAAATTAAACTTATTTTCGCTAGAAAAAAGGCGTCTAAGAGGAGATATGATTACGTTATTTAAATACATCCAGGGTCAATATAAGGCTTTGTCAAGTGAACTTTTTGTAGCAAGAGATTTTCAACTGACAAGAGGACATCCGTTGAGGTTAGAGGAAAAAAGATTTCACCTTAAACAAAGAAAATGGTTCTTCACAGTTAGGGTGGTTAAACTGTGGAATTCTCTACCAAAGGAGGTGGTGACAGCGAATTCGATAGACAACTTCAAAAAGGGGTTAGATATATTTCTGAATAAAGAGGGCATTCAAGGCTATCCTAGATAACTAGCAAGGAATATTGATCCAGGGAGAAATTTGATCGCCAGTTTCTGGGGTCAGGAAGGAATTTTGCTTTTTTTCCCCTTATGAGACAATTGGCAAAGTTTCAATGGGGTTTTTTTTTTATGTTTGCCTTCCTCTGGATCAATTAACAACAATTAACAATAATTAACAATTAACAATAATAATAAATAGTCCAAATTAAAAAGATCAATAGAGATCTAAAAAGGTTGAACTTGATGGACTAACTCTTTATTCATTCTCCAATACTATACTATTAATAATTATTTAATCAATAATTTAATTAATAACTAATCCGCATATTGCAGATCAGAGGAGATCTTAACAGGTTGAACTTGATGGACTGAAAGTCTTTTTTCAACCTTAATTACTATGTAACTATGTAACTATGTAACTATGTAACTATGTAACTTAATAAGATTGGTTGTTCGGGAGTATTTTGCAAGGCCCTCTTGCAGCCATATAAAAACAAATGATTTGCATCAGTACTTTACTAATTTACAAGGCTACGTTTACTGTAACTTAAGAAGAAAAAAAAAGATTTGCATAAGGTCCTATGTTGTAGGACGTTTACTCATCTACTTTTCCAAGATTTATCTTATTTTTGTGGCACATATTAATAGACAGGGGAAATTTATTACATATAAATATTAGTTAAAGAAGAGGCTGTTTTTAGATTGGTGGAAAACAAATAATTACCAATAGATCCAGATTGAATATATAAAATGCCCCATAGATATATCCTCACATACCTTAGTACAGTGGTGGGTCATCCAATATAATAATTTTATATTTATCTGTAGGTGCAACTTTCCAACTCATGCATGATAAAGCAGAGATAGCAGGCATACACAAGCAGAGAAAAGCAGAAATCCTGGACTGTGGCAGCTGGTGGCAAGTCTTTTGCGCGCTGGAGACCAGCACGCCGTCATCAAGGCGCAGAGAACTGCGCTCTGATGACGCTCTGCGCTCCAGCCTGCATCCCATCTGCCACATCTCATATTTACTGGGCCTGCTTGCTGGAGGCTGCCAAGGCTAAGGTAAGGGGCTGACATGTGTCACTAGGAGCATGTTGCATTGCATGTTTACCACTACATACATGATAAACATGCAATGCAACATGCTCCTAGTGACACATGCACACAATGCCTGGCCCATATATCACACTGTCAGACCCTTACCTTGCGAAGTAGGACCAATGAATATGAGATGAGGCCTCTTAAACAGATGGAATGCAGGCTGGAGCGCAGAGCGTAGTGAGGGTGCAGTTCTTGGCACCCAGATGACGGCGCCCTGTTCAGCAGAGCGCGAGGGTCGGCGTGCCGTGGCAGATCCATTTTTTTACCGCCACTATAGCAATTAATGTGGGTTGTTATATGCAGAAAATCTACAGAAAGTCTAAGCGACTTATCAATGATTGATGTCAACATTAGTTTAACATCTTATGAAGGTAGGTAAACAAAAACTTTTAATACTTTGCTGCTTAAACAACACACTAAAAACGGTTATATTTTTCCTTCCTATTGGAACAAAAACATATCTGTCCATTCATATTGATTAGAACTTAAAGGGCCACTTAATTCAGCACAGTTTGGACCACATCATAGAAAAGATCACTTAAAAACATGCTGAAATCCTTTTTTAAATTTTTTTAAATTTGTTCTTTTTTCACAGAGAACCTTATAAATGAAATTCCTGTTTATATGAGACTTTGACATTGCAACAGACAAAGCCACAACTGCAGTTCTGTGCATAGGGCATAGACAGAGATAGGGTTAACCCTTCACAAATTCATCTGTGCAGAGAAATAACTCCTGGAATCTACTAAAAATGACAGTTAACTTGTCCTGCTCATTGCCGAGGAACAGAGAGAGACCATACATCTTGTCTTCACACAGAGCTTGCAACTGCCGTTCTCGTCAGATGATGTTAATCATAGAGTCAGCAGTGTGTTTGTAAACAGACCAAAGACCTTAGTTTTTTAGCTGTTATAAGTGTAATAAAAAAAGCAATTGAATCACTTCATCAAAGAATCTTGTGCTCTTTCACACCATGAAGAGCACTTATAGTGAGGTAAATGGCCCTTTAATTTCCCTCAGATTCCCCTTAAAAGCCACTTACTTAGTTCCACCATAAAGAGGGTCAAAGAACTGTGCAGTGATCATAGCTGCATACCACGATATTGGGATCAAGCTACAAAGTCCTGTAAAAATAGAATTACAGTTGTAAGAAGAATCTTAGAAAAATACAGAAATAACCCTGAGCTGACAATCTAATGCATGCATACATTTGAGAATTACTATTGGTAAAGCATTGTAAAATGCCCTGGGGTGTATCAAGCATTGGTGTAATAAAGTAGAAGCAAGGTTAGAAAAGGGGACAGAAATTAGGTTTACCTGATTTTAAATACACTGTCATATCCCAATACAGACTCTAGTAAATGATCTATAAGCATAACTCTAAGTATTTCAAATGGCCAAACAGGGAGTCTTAGACACTAAAACTAAACTAAGTATTAGATATGTCTACACTTCATATATGCACTATGTTCCATACAGAAAAACATATATAAAAATGACAGACTTCTACCTCTCACTTAGAGGAAGAACCAGAAAAACAGTGATGATGGCCATGCTTGGAACACGGTGCTTTGCACTTAAATGTGAAACCTTCCTTGAAGACAGAGACATTTGGGAGGCTAAGAGAGACAGATGGACTGGAGGGTCTGCCCCTTCAAATGAAAGGGAGGTATGTAATATTCATAAAATGGCTACTTTAGAAAATAAATGTACTAAATCATATTAGAAGACATATTTTATATGAATGGACATTTAAATAGAAGCTACTGACCTATAGGACTAGATTATTTCAAAAGTAAAAAAAAAAATTATCTCGAAAAAGAAAGCATAATTTCCCATGTACAGTATTTTATCAAGATACTGAAGTATAAATTATTACACACCCTCATAACTCTCCTCAGCAGTGAGACATTAGCATTGTATTCGCTAAAAGCAGTAGTGGAGCAGTTATTACTTTTGTAACATATTCTTTTTTTGTGAAATGTATTTTATTTTACTTGCTGCACTATAAGGGCAGATTGCTGTAGGACATTGTTTTTAAAATTATTTGGCCATTGTACTCTTTATCATATATTTATTTATTAAATTTAAGAAACCACCAGATCTAAAAACATGTCCTCAAGAACCCAACATCCATCACTAGTGCTTAATAAGCTCTATCAAGGACCCTGACAATGGTACTTCAAAGCTTTCCATTGTGATCAATGTTTTTGGACATTTTTTCAGTGGATCCCCTGGACACACAAAGTGCAGCATAGTTTGGGAAACAGAGCTGAAGAGAAAAAATCATTGATGGGAAGCTTAATTTTACTTGATTGAGACACACTATTTAATGTTTAACACTGATTTATTTGTGGCTTTAAATTAATGGAACTTTCTAACTATATATATATTACTACGTGTTCATATAATTTATATTTTGTATTATAATCTGGAGTAGTGTCTTTTGTTAATCTATTCCCTTAATGCAGTGATACACTACATTTAATGAAACTGTAGCCAGGCATGCTTTAATCAGAGCCACCTTCCTATATATGAAGAAATCTGGGGCTATCAGTAGCCGATCTATTGTGTAATCTGCCCACTCAGGAGAGGCAATAACCTTGTTGCGTCTTCCTTCACAGATAATGAGATATAGAAATATATGTTTGAAATCAGTATTAATCAATTTTCCATTCCTAGGAAACATAAAGAAACGTAGAACAGACCTTATTTTAATAATTAATTATTTTTAATATAAGATATTGCTTGATGTACCTGCGAAAATAAACACCAGTCCTCCTGCCAATGAGATTTTGCCTTTGACGTGTTCATCGCTGCTTCCAACTTTGGTGCATTTCAGTCCAAACAGAGACAGTATACAGGCGATGAATCCAATGACGAGTGACATGATCATCAGAGCCCGACATACCTGGACATAAGCTGTGTGTGAAAAAGAAAAGTCCACTCAATCAGTCAGCCAAGGGATCTTATGGATTGTAGAGAGCAGAACGTATGATTATTTATATATTTATAGATGTAATAGTCTTATACTTTACAATAGTATACAAACAGTATATGTTTCTGCCTAAAAGAACTGTAGAAACAGAAATGTATGGAAATAGTGAGAACTGCAATATCTGAAATGTTAAATCGACACAAAGGTAATATACTACTCAAATTGAAGTGTAACCCATGCGTGTGCATCGATTGCTTGGTTGAAATACTGGAACTCTTGGAAAAGTTACGCAGAGTGGAGTAAAAGCAGATTTTGCCCAGTAAGCATCAGATAAATGTCATAAGTTACAAAAAGCAGGGTTTATATTTGATTCAGAAGCACATGGCGCGCCAGTGTAGGGATTAACAAAGAAGCACAAAATGATGATTGTGAGTCAGACTGATGAGTTTCCATCCATGATCATGATATATAGGTATAGTAATAATGGAAAGGAACCTGGAAATTCTACAAAATGTAGGTAAAAGCAACAATATTGTGTGAGTTAAAGGGACACTGTCATCATAATAGGAAGGTGATTTTATTTTAAAGAGTATTAAAAACTGGCTATATACTGTACTAACAGTTTTTTCTACAGTAAATAAATTCTGAAATATTTATAACTGATTTTCCTGCTCCTGTATGCAGATGTGCAGCTCGGTATGTTAATGTGTGGCTCAGAGTGCTTGATAGGGGTTGGAGAGGGGTGTAACTGCCAGATAACATTGGCAGTCTTTGTTTTTGGCTGTACAGAGACAGCCAAACAGACTGTAATGCTAATTAGCACATCAATGAGCTGCTCATTTGCATATAAATTCAACAACAACATAGAATTTCCAAGTATTGATCCACTAGAAAGAAACTGCTCTTTAAAAATAACTTTAAAATGTAAATCTTTAAGAATAATTTCCCTTCTGCTGATGCTGTGATCTGTTCTTGTTCAGAGTCTATACCGTGTTGCAAGTTTACTTTCCAATAAACTCTGGAACTGACTCTCTGTTCAATAAGTAAATGGACTATTATCCTTACCAGTAGTTTTCTAAGTTATAGGTAGCCAGTGAAGACATGCAGCAGTTGAGCAGTGGTGAGTAAGGTAGATAAATCTGGCAGAGCCTTCATGATTGATTGAAGTAGTAATAGACATTTGGTGGAGGCCAATGGAGGGATACAATAGTCAATGCAGTATATAAATTAGGATTTTATTGTGTTCTGTGCGAGAAAATAGCATAGAGATGATCTTTAGCAGTGACTGAAAGTAGGACTGCTAGAGACTGAGCAACCAAATATAACACAAAGACAGAGGGATTTATGGGTGGGCACACCAACAAAGTCATCAACAGATGGGGAGATGTTGCAAGGTGAACGAGCAGAAGGTGCTCTGAAAACACACCTGTTATGAAGTTGCTGACATATGCAAGCAGATGGCGACTAGGACTGAGAGATTTCATTATCATAAACAAATAGATACTGTTGGATCCAAATAAGGATTATAAGGGAGTTGAGGGAAGGTTTTGTAGATCAGGAACTGTAAGAGGCACAGGTATAAGCGTTGTCCTATCTTATCACAAATATAGTTGTAAGCATGCGGGTTGTTGCTAACGCTGCAGGCTCACGTACAGAGCCTGCGGCCCTCGCGAAGCGAGGGCCTCAGTTGCTGGCATGGAGCTCCAAAGGCGTTCCTTGCCAGCAACTGCGGACCTCGCAAAATTAACAGACTTATGACACAAAAATACGAGATGCGTTACGACCCATTACGACCTTGCAAAAAAACGCTCGAAACCCACACACATGAAAACATGAAAAACACAATAAATACACACAACAAATACATAAAAAGCTTACCCACAGCAAGGGGAGTTACACCTCGATTTAAGTCCACATTTCTGAGTTTAGACACCTAAAATCACCTAAGCGAGAGAAAAAATGGCCGCCGAACAAAACAAAAACGAGGCTAAAGGACCCTAAACACGCAAAACACCACTAAACACCTACGGATTTTCCGAAAAAGTCGGACGACATCCGAAAACAAGGACGCTAAATCAGCCACAGCCGCAAACCACTCATTAGGCGCCATTTTAGAACACTAACTTATACAATCCGGAAGTACACATCTACCCTAACGGATTTGCCTCGCGCACACACACTATTACACTGCACACATTCATGACGCTTACACAGCAGCTCCACATCACTGATGCTGCAGCAACGTGAAAACAGATTGCCAGCTCTTCAACACAATGCTTCCTGCATATATTACTTCACAATAGGTAAAGTATATTAATTTCTTATTTTATTAATTTTTCATTGCCATAACAAAAAAAAACACCAACGCTGCTCATAACACACAAACAACCAAGAGCCTCGCAATGAGGGCCCAAGGATCTTAAAACACCAAAGAAATGAATTTCGCACACAAACAACATTACCTGCCTTACAATCTTATTGCCGTAATTTTTTGACGGGCAAGTCGCTAGTTAAAAAATAGTAGTGAGAGGGAGGCTTGGAAAAAGAGACAATAAAAGTACTGATGTGCACACAAAAGTGCTTTGATGTAGATATCAATGGAATAGTGAAATTGGAGAAGACGTGTACAATATCAAAAGCAGCATAATAATAAGTATTTCTTAGATTTGGATGCAAGCAAGAAAAGTGAGTGTAGTATTGATGTTGTGTTGATGATGAAATTGTGGTTGCCGAGGGTCAAGCAGAAATAGAGGAGGGACAAGAATATCAAAATCTCAATTATCTACAAAGCAAACAATAGGACAGTATTTTAGAAATAATTATTAAGAAAAAAGCCCTGACTATAATTTTGCACACAAGAGTAAAGAAAATTATAAAGCCTGTGCCGTAAAAAATGTGTCAGAGGTAATTTATCTTTGCTTACACTAGTATAATTGGATTAGGATTTTTTTTCTTATAAATAGATGTAAAATGCTGCACAGTTAGTGTTTTCTGTGCTCTCCTCATGTGCCTTCTGTAGATACATGTTAGACAAGTTCTCTATTAATATTTCATGTAGAAAAAAATAACAGCTAGTAAAAGTCAATGGGCTATATGGAGTTAACATGTGTTTCATGGATCATGTTAATTAAGATAAATGTTTTTCCCTCTTTGATAAATAAACTAAACAGAATACAGGCTGTGCAGTTTATCAGTGTGTTGTGTGGCCTAGTGTCCGATACTTTACTATAAACTTGGAGCTCGATTACATGGCTCCCGTAGGAACTCCCGCAAGGCAGAGATACGGGAGTTTATACAAAATTATTGATGTCATTATTGCATGGCTCCCACAGGTTATTTCTTGTAATAAATTACTGATACATAGCCAGGTTGTCATGTAAGGTGTAAGATGTACATGTAACATGTAAGAGTGCTCACAAGGATCTGTACGAGTACCCATAAGCAGCTGCTAGTATAACGTTGTGAGTCAGAGGCAATAAACGCACATAGCAAGTTAAGAAACATTCGTATAGATTGCGACATACCTCTTATTTCCCACTCAAATTTTGACAACCCATTAAGGTTTCCTATTATTGCACACAAATACTGCAGTTTGTTCACATCAAATCATATATTAATTTAACACTGATTACATGGTATTAAATGTCAGGGGATACAGGGGAATGTTAAAACAGGATTATTGCTCAGGGAATTGTAAATGTATTTGTAGGTCAGGTGGTTACGTCTTAATGTAATAATTAGGTGTGACTTAGCATTAGTTGGGCGTCAGTGTTTCATTATGTGATCAGGTAGTTGTAAATGACATGAGCCCTTATTCAACTGCATACTTCCCTTTCATTTGAAGGGGCAGACCCTCAAATCCCTCTGCCCCTCTTAGCCTCCCAAATGTCTCGGTTTTCAAGGAAAGTGCAAAGCACCATATTCCAAGCATGACCATCACCACTTTTTTCTGGTTCCTCCTGTTGCTTTCTCTCAAAGTGTAAGATAGAAGACTATATCTGTATGTAATATTGTGCACATATGAAGTGTAGATATCTCTAAAACTTAGTTTAGGTTTAGTGTCTAAGGCCTCCATTCAATTGCAAAACGCCACTTCCAGGTGCATGGCTTATGGTTTAGGCTTTCGACCAAGTAGCTGCAGCTTGATCAATTGAATTGCTCTGTAACTGCCGGAATGAAGGCAACAAGCTTGAAATTTGCAACAGTTACAAAGCGATTCAGTTGATCAAGCCCGCAGCTACCTGGCCAAAGCCTAAACCGTAAACCATACCGTAAGTAGCATTTCAGAGCATGATCATGATCAATTAAGCAAGGTTTGTAACTACTGATTTATAAACATCCAATAGTAAATGAGCAAAAACATGGAGGTGAAACGTCAATAAATTAGTGTTTAGAAGTTCGATATGCGATCGGACTCGCAATCCGGCAATGTACAAAATAAAAAAAAATGAATGAAGAAAATGCTCAATTGAATAGGGGCCATTAGGTCTTAGTTGATCGTTCTTTAGCATTGTTGTATAATGCTGGATTAACCATTAGAAATACTTCTTTAGTGCTTTTGGATGTGTAGGCTTCAATTTTATTTTACTAGAGTCCAGAAAAATGCTTCTTTAGGCAATTTTTTCTTGTATTGGGACACTCATCTATTTTTAAATATCTAATAAGTGTTCTCATCATGGGGTAAATCTGCTCTTGCAGGAGGTTGAGTTTAAACATAAAAATGTTGTCTCACTGCGACTACTTACAGAACCTTTCTGAGGACATTTAGGATTGTCAGTGTAACAGAGTTGGAACACGCAGTCCAATATCTCCGCTGGTATACGGTAAAATACCCAAGAGGCACTACAGTCTCACCATTCCCAACCTCCCATATTGGACGCCACTCAATAGGGAGTTCAAGACTACTGACTTTATTTTGTTATGTGCAGAAATATATATACACATCTCTTCCCACAGGCAATACACATCCCCCATAGTTGACCACACAATACACATAGAGGGACAATAGGTGGGTCACACCTCCCTGAGGCTACCTGGCAACTTTGATACAATCAGACATTGATTAGATCATCCTTCTTTGTTCTTATGTCTGAGAATGAAAACACTTTATACAATAGACTTCCTTATCTTATGAGGAGTCTCTGTAATAGGATTATCTATTATGCCAAGGTCTGCAATAGTCTGGGCTAATATTCTGCAGAGCATAAACCAACATACATACAGTATAACAGTAGGATCATATTTTAACCATAACCATAAAACAGGGTAAAACAGTGATGGGTTCCGTTACAGTCAGTAAGCTCTTGCAGGAGCCACTTTAGTTAAAATCTCCCATAGTAGCAGGGACCAGTTCATATGTAGTGATCACTCATAAGTGTTTACTCGCTAGGGTTTGCTGCATTAAGGATGTAAAAGCTATGTGGCTCCCTACGTGAAATATTCACTTCCACGATTTCCTACAGGTGCCATGTAGTCAAGCCCTAGGATAAGCTACACCAACTGCTCCACCCTGGTCTATAACTTTAGTTAAGTAATCAAACATTCAGACTTGTCTGACACGAACCAGAACTTATTCTATGCTGCCTTGTGATTCACTTGATTTAGTTATTAGTAACACATCTTTCTTATAAGAGTATTTTTGCTAACAACAGGAGTTACAGTAAATGTTTTAATTAGGCGTTAAAATTCATAAAATTCATATTCAATTTAAAAAAGCAATATTCAATATTAAAGGGGACACACATTTGGTGGCAACTGACATTCAGCATCATCTCGATCACATTAAAATATTTGAAAATAGTTTTACATTTTTTTTTAAATTGAAGTTTTTTAGACTGAATTGTCTTATTTTGAAAATGTCATGTTTGAATTACTTCAAGTCCTCCCTATTACTTCCTCCCTGCTGTTTTATGGGGGCCTGGATCTAAAGCCAATCAGAATAAAGATGTGTTTTCTGCCTGTCATTTACGGTAGACTAACACAGTTACTGGTCTGACCACAGCAGATCATTAAACTATAGTAAAATAGATAGATAGATAGATAAATAGATAGATAGATAGATTGATAGATATATAGATAGACATAGATAGATAGATAGATAGATAGATAGATAGATAGATAGATAGATAGATACATAGATAGATACATAGATCGTCTGTGTGCTACACAACTTCTGAATCTCTAAGTACATTCTCATCATCATTAACATGTGAAAGACCTCAAATGTTTCATAGTACTGTGTTCATACACATACAAATATGTTCAATACATTTCACTTGCTTTTTCTTACTACTCGCAACTAAAGTTGCTGTAAGATATACAACAATATGAGTCTGTGGGCCTGTAAGCAGGACACACCATGTTGTAAGGCATAGCTGATGAAACATTCCTCCTTCTCCCATCAGTCCCTGGGTAATGCAAGTTTTGAACAACCTCCATCAGTGGCATTGCTATTGTTTTGAATATGCTGGGAGATTCTGCCTGACTGAGCTGTTAGTCACAGTAAACTCCATATAATCTAATGTACCATGTAGCATGACGCCTATTGAATACAGCTGCTACACACCCTTGCTCATTGCTAATACAGGACACTGGAGGATGGTTAAAATGGAGCATCAGTATCCCATATAAATACAAAAATATATGGGTGAAAAAGTCATCATTTAAAAAAAAAAGTGCATTTTTTACTTTATTCTCACTGCTGTATTTGTATTCGATAAACAGTTTGGATGGCGTCAGTGGCCCTTTAACCCTACAGTCAAAGATCAGACTTAGCTGCTGCCTTCTGCCAACTTTAAGTTCAATAGGAGGTTGCTTTGTCTAGCAGTGCTAAATTTTCAGGCATGAAGGTACATGAACACAATGGATTAAATTAGCTGGAGACTTGCTGTGTTAAACTGGTTTCCATTGGCAATGAGCTCTTGTTGTAAGGGCAGCCTACGAAAGATTGTAGGACCTCTTATATAATCAGATTGCTTTTAAAACAAATTTAAATTAAAACAAATTTACCAGTCTTTCAGATATACCCTGTTTCCTTAGCAGTGTGGGGTGATAAAGGTGATAAGTACGATCTGTGGGAAAATGTTAATAGTGAAGTTAAGTCTATATTATACATATTTATATCAACTGGTTATGCTAAATTGTATTTCCATTTTACTTTCACTTAGAATTTTTAATTAAAACCAATTGCAATTATGTTTATTGTTCTGTGTTCTTTTTGTTTATTCAATAAAATAAATATTTCCTTTGTCACTTTTCTTATACATTTTGTCATAAAGTAAATGTAGGAGGACTATCATGGTCCATTAATTGAAAATGCATTGCTTTAGACACGGACATGCACATTGCTACAGATGAGCTCTATTTAAAGGACCACTGTATTTTAGAAAAACCCTCACATTTTTGTAAAATATTAAAAAAATGTAATAATAATGTTCATTTTTGCATACCCTGTATATATAAGGTTTTGTCCTGTCATTCATCAGCACTTCCTAATAGTTTGGAGACTGAGTGCAGATGACATGAGTAGAGCGAATGAGGTCAGGCAAAATGGAATGGGTGGGGGCATGGGTGTAGTAACTGGGGGGACAAATCCCCCCAGATTTTTCAAAGTGTTTGTTTATGTGTAGAGAAGCAGTGTGGTATTTTTATACTATATGCGGTATCCCCCCCAGATTTTCTTTGGCTCCTACACCCATGGGTGGGGAACATGACACACGTGGGGGAGAGAAAATGGTAGATATGGGTGGGTGAAAAAGGGGTTGGCAAATCTTGCCTCCCCTAGAATAATGTTGCTCTAGGCCTAACCTCATAGGCCTAATCCTAGACTCGCCTACGCTTGAAATACATGTAAGTTAATTACCTGAATTATGCCACAAACTACTATGGGTGGCTTTTATGGCGATTGTAAATTCAACAGTTCCTAGATACAGAAGGTGAATGCCGGGAAGAGTTCACATTTTGCAATTTATGAGCACATCACCATGATTTGTAGTGTTACATTTGAATCTGTTAGTGTTCCCTGAACGTTTATCACACCAGCAGGGAGAAGCATATATTGGAGTGACAGCACTGTATAAGTTTAGTGCATCTGCCCCATACCATAAGAGAATATTAGTTATACAGAGATCAGAAATACAAATGGTGCATAATAATCTCAGGCAGGAAGAGAGATTGAAATGGCAATGAACTATCTTTTTCTTTTAATATGTAGATTATAACATACTACACAACAAGGCAAAATATCACAATATAAAATACAGATTATCATGAGAAACACAGGACAGAACATAGAATCTTCTGAGAAACAAAAGGTGAAATATAGAATGTTCTCATAAATAAAAGACAAAATATAGAATCTCCTGAGACATAAAAGACAAAATATAGAATCTTTTGAGAAATAAAAGAAAAATACAGAATCTCATGAGAAATAAAATAAAAAATATAGAATCTCCTGATAAATAAGGCAAAATACTAAATATTCTTAAAATTGTAAGGCATAATTTTGAATCTTCTAAGAATCTCTAGGCATAATATAGAATCTCCTGAGAAACACAAGGTAAAATGTAGAATCTCCTGAGAAACACAAGACATAATATACAATCGTCTGAGAAATCTTGCAAGAAACACAAGGTAAAACATAGAATATATAAACATAGAATATATATATATATATATATATATATATATATATATATATATATATATATATATACACCAAAATCTCGCTCAGTTATGGGAGAGGAAGTGGAGTAGTCGAGGTGTTAAAATATAGAGAAGGCTTAGCATGCCCAGGCCTGAATCTAGATCTAGCAATAGTTGTTTATATGCTTCGACTTCCTCTTCTCTGCTTCGAATTATAAAATGGTAGACATACCGGGTAAAGATAGTAAGGAGTCAAATTTCTTGCAGTTGGAGATGCCGGTGCTGTCTTCGGCACAGCTCTTCCACAAGTTCTCATACAGCCTGGATGCGGTGATAACACTACCATGCACTGAAGACGATTTCCAATAATTACTTGATATAGTATATCCAGTGATTAAAACTGAGGCCAGGCTCAATAAAAATCCAGTGATCTGCAAAGCTTGAGACATTTTTTTGCAAAAAAGGTATCAAAAAAGTTCAGGTGGACTAAACAATGGATTATTCCACTTGTAAGTAACCTGTTCTCATCACGGATTTCCCTGTTAGATAGCATCAATCCACCTTTGCTCTTTGCTCCGAGACACTGCAATACAGTAAGTGATAAGGCTCTACAATGCATATCATTAAAATGAGGCAGAAGCCACCTGTAGAGCATAAGGCTCATTTTTGTAATGTTTTCTCATTGTAATATTATGAGTCAATGGGCAATGCCAAAAATACAATTTCAAAGATTTCTGTGCAATGTTTAATAAAATGAATATTAATGGCAGATATATTTATGGTTTATGCTACCACAGGCCTATTTCCTATGTGCTGTCCTTTATTTTCTTCTTCTCTCTTGTGAATCTCCTTTTCCTTTAAAAAAATTGTCTCACCCATAAAATTAGAAGGCTGAGAAAGCTTGATTATACATGATTGTGCCGTCCCCTCAAATTAGTATCCCTAGGGCTTTCTTGGCCTATAGATTATTCTATTCCTAAATATTACTATATAATCTAGCTTGTATGCACCAGAAATCCCCAAGAAATATTTTTTTCTAATAAATATGTTTTTTTTTGTTTTTGCAAATGTGTTCATTGTTGTTTCAGACTATTATTGCTATAAAGAGCAAAAACTATAACTAACTCAAATGAAATTCATTCAATCTTAACATTAATGTTCATATTAATCATAGTCAATGTATTTTACTAAAATATACATCCAATAAAAGGCACCCAGTAAGTGTCCAGAAATCACTTCAAATGTTTTAAGTAATTTTTGGACATTCATTCTTCTTTGAGAAAACTATTGTGCTGGCGTAATCCATTGATTCGGGGAGAGGTATAACCCAATAAGCACAAATTATTGCATATGTATTTTTGTATAAGGTATTACTATTTGTGAATATTATGATTGTACCTGTATTTGTGTTCAATACAGTGATATTTGGTTTTATGTAAAAGTGTATGTGAATTTATATATGTAAAGTATATGTATTTTGATGATGGTGAGTGCATATATGAATATTTACATAATAGCATTTATGTGCAAAGGTGTGGCAAGTGGGGTGTATTGTGGGTATTAGGATTAGTTATCCTCCCTGTCTGCCATTTCATGTGTACTCTGAGAGCTGTCCTCAGGCAGCCTCTGGTAACAATTTAAGTAACAATGGGCCATATTCTATTAGCTGCTAGCAAAGTACAATATTGTGAGTTTAATTGCTGTTGCAGCTCTAATAAGTGTTTGAAAAAGCCCTTGTCCTATTTATTACTGGTAATATTTTTGACAGAATATTAAACTTTTTTTCAGTTGCAGGTTAGAATTTATTTGTGAGCCAGAGCTACAGGTCTAATAGTATATTGATTTTGTGTAACTTTAATTATTTAGAGCTCGTAATGTTTGAGCTATGCTAAAACCAATGGAGTTTTAAGGCTGGTTTTGCAGCTTTGGCTGGCCTGTAACTCATAATCGGATTGTGAGTAGCTAATAGAATATGTGGCAATTTTAAGAGCAGTTTTAAAAATGTACGAATTGAGCAATAGAATAGGGCAAACATTTAAGCAACAATGTTGCAAGTTTCCTCTTGGCTGGCAGAAGAATGAAATTGCTTCCCCCAAAGAAACTTTATTTTACATTTTGTTTGATAGAATGCTGAATAATAATTAAACATAGAGACCTTAAGTATCTTCTCATATCAAAAGAGTACATTTTATTGATATAGTCTTCTATTTTCTTAGTTTGAAACGTCACCGGTATGTAGAGCCATGTGTCCTTACTACTAAATATATACATGAGATTCATTATTTTACCTTGCGTTTTATATGCATTCTTTATTTTGCCTTGTTGTGCAGTTTTTTTTATTATCTACATATAAAATCTATGACAGAAACAAACAAATAATTGCCATTATCAACTCTCTTCATATAACTTCTGGAATTATTTTATTATAATAATAATAATCTGTTATAATTTCAAAAATGATAATATATTTTCACTCTATATTTCTCTATATTTTCACTCTATATTTCTCTATATTTGCTGTAACTGCCCCCTTTATATGAATTTCATGAAATATTTTCCAATATGCACCATTACAAGGGTGTTAGAAGCCGGTTATACAGATATCAATGTATGTTTTAATTGTTTCGTTGTTGTAGATTTAGTTTAATTTTTTTTTCTGACTTAAATTGCTGTTAAATGCCTGTGTACATTCACTGCTGTAATTATGAGAACTATGGAGGAGGGAACATTTTTGCGTGACCTACAAAGTGAGGGAAACAGAATTTCATATATTGAATAAACAGGAAGAGTTATGAGTAGGCAGATTTGTAAGAGATGAAGCAGAGTTTTAGACATAACGACATTATAGTGCCTCAAGACTTTTCCACATTTTGTAGTACTGGCATTAAGATTGGTTTATTTAGGCTTTTTACCATTTGCATTGCATACTTGGTTAAATTGCTCAAACTCTGTCAGGTTGCATATGAAGCATTGGTGAACAGCAATTTCCAAGTCTTGCCACAGATTCTTATTGGATTAAGATCTCTTCTTTGGCTGAGCCATTCCAATCCAGTGCAGATTTTGCTTTTTTTATGTCATTGTCCTGCTGGAAGGTGAACCTTCACCACAGTTCCAGGTCACTTGCAGACTGAAGCAGGTTTACCTCTAGCATCACCTTGTATTTTGCTTCATCATCTTGCCTCAGTCCTGACCATTTCCCAAGTCCAATAAAACACATTGCCATAACATGATGTCACCAACATGCTTCACTGTGGGTATGTGTTCTCAGGGTGAAAATGTATTGGCCAAATAGTTACATTTTTGTCTTATCAGACAAGAAAACATTTTCCATATTTGTGTCTCCCACATGCTTTTTGGTAAACTCCAACCGGATTTGATATTTTTTTTTTCAGAAATGTCTTTCTTCTTGCCACTCTCTCATAAAACCTGCTACTCTTCCATGAAGCAGCATTTGGTTTTTAGTTGTCACATAGACAGTTTCTCATATCTCAACTTTGGATCTCTTTAGTTCCTTCAGACAGGCCTCTCAGTTGCTCCCCTGCCTAATGCTCTCCTTACAGAATCATAGTTACATACAGCCTTATTAAATTGCAATTCGGCCAATTTAATAGGGCTCTATTTAAGCACACAGCATATTTTTTTTTACAGAAGTGTTTAGTTAGTGAAGACCTTGCTTTTGGATAGGAGTTCACTAACTTAAAACTTCTGTAAAAAAATATGCTATGTACTTATATAGAGCCCTATTCAATTGGCCAAATTGCAATTTAATAAGGCTGGTAGTAATTAAGGTCGGAAAAAGGCTTTCAGTCCATCAAGTTCAACCTTTTAAGATCTCCTCTGATCTGCAATATGGATAATATGGATAATGAATTCGTTGTTAATTAATTATTAATCAATTATTTAATTATTATTTTTTTTTTTTTTTATTATTAATTAATTCAGAGGAAGGCAAACAAAAAAAAAACCAAGTGAAACTTAGCCAATCGTCTCAAAGGAAAAAAAAAAAAATCTTCCTGACGCCAGATACTGGCGATCGGACTTCTCCCTGGATCAATACTCTCTCTCTCTAATTATCCAGGATAACCCAGGGGGGCTAGAGGACACTTTTGAGTGAGACAAACTGCTATAGTACAGGATATTTCTCGCAGTGAAGGGTGCGAGTGAGCAAAAATAATGCTGTTCTCTGAGTAGGTTATTAGGCCTACAAAGCAAACCTACTTAGGTGTTGTTCATTCACAGATTGAGCACCTCTGACTCTGCTTAATGCTCTCCTTACCCAGTCACCGAGTTTTGCTTTATAGCCTTCTCTAGGTACGTTTGTGGTTGCCCCATATTCTTTCTATTTTCTTAAGAATGGATTTAACTGTGCTATTGGTGATTATCAAAGCTTGGGAATTTTTTTACAACCTAACATCAAATGTTGCTTCTCCAGAAATGTATCTCAGACTTGTTTGATAGCTCCTTGGTCTTCATGACGCTCTTTGTTTAGATATGGTCTCTAGCAAAATCTCGGGTTTTTCAGAACTAGGTATATTTATTCTGACATCCTGTGAAATATTCTGTTGAACATAGGTGCCCTTACTTAAATTGATGATGTAACTTCTGAAGGCAATAGGTCACACCAGAGCTTATTAAAGGGTTTAACGGGGAATACTTACGCAATCAAGTCATTTCAGTTTTTTTCCACTTCAGATCAATAACATAACATCCCAGAGAAATCAATTTTAGTTCTAGGTTGTAACACAATAAAATGTGAAAAATGTGCAAGAGGGGTGAATACTTATGCAAGCAGGAACATTAGTGAGCACAATGTAGCCAGATTGGTGCAGTGATAATAGTGAGCATACAGAGAACTTACTGTACTAGGATATTAGCCAGCACACATTGGACAAGAACATGCTAAAGAAGAGTCTCAACCCAGTGGACATAGTACTGTAGTATAAATCCATAAAGTTCGAGAGAGGTCTGATCACAGGCTATTTTTTTATTTTGAACTACAGTTTTCGCTGATAACTTAAAGGGTTACTGACGTCACCATGTGCTCTGTACCATTAGATAAATAGTGAAAAATCATGTGGGAAAAAATTTCCTTTTTTAAATTTATGCTGAATTTGTGGAGCTATGGTCAACATAAGTCATGGGATTTCAGTGTGATGCCTCTGCCTGGATGAGTAATACCCCCTAAATCACAAATCTGAACTGGGCTAGGACAGCATAAAACCTAAATACACCCCTGACATAGGTGCTCTCCAACTGAAATCTACATTACATAAGTGAACTTTAGGTTTATGGAATAAACTTTACTGTTTAAAACTTGCAAACACGGCAGTCTTATCATTTAAAAATGAAACTGTAATACTACATTATATTATGGCTGGACTTTGAAACCTGTTGAGCTGAGGTTATGCTTATTACTACTATGTTCTTGTTCTAAAACTGTTCTAACACAGCACTCAGGCTGAGAAACAACCACAGGATATATACATTTTTAGTAAAAAAATATTAAATATATTTTAATGTATTTATTATGAGTAGTTTCTCTGAAAAGGATTATGGTCAGTTGTCTGCAGTCTTATTACATACTTTTGTATGTAGAAGTGTTATTATTCATAACAAATCATTAGCCAAAGCAATTTGATAAATGGAGTTATTTTCTGAACTTAACATGTGCTTTCATGTTATTGTTGTTTAGTCATTTAGCAGTGTCCGACTCTCCTTGACCCTATGGACCACAACAAACAAGGCACATCTGTCATCTTCTGAGCTCCATCAAGCTCATGCTAATTGCTTCAATTAAATCATTCATCCATCTCAACCTCTGCCGTCCTCTTCTTCATGTGCCTTCAATCTTTCCCAGCATCAGTGTCTTCTCTAAAGAATCCTGTCTTCTCGATATGGCGAAAATATTTGATCTTTAGCCTCATGATCAAATCTTCCCGTAAACATTTTTGCTTAATTTTCCAAAGTACTGATTTATTGGATCTTCTTGCTGTCCAAGGTACTCTAAACATTTCTCTCCAACACCACAGTCCAAAAGTATCAATTCTATGGTGCTCAGCCTTCTATATGGTCCATCTCTCACATCAGTATGTTACTATTGGGAATATCATAGTTCTAACCAGGCGAATCTTTGTTCAAAGTGTAACATCTGTACTTTTTACTAGCTTATCTAGACTTGCCATAGCTTTCCTCCTCTGAAGCGAACACTTTTAATTTCATGGCTACAGTCACCATTTGAAGAGATCTTAGAGCCCAGGAAAATAAAATCTGTCACTGCCTCCAATTCTTCCCCGTTATTTGCCAGGAACTAAGCTTGCTGTTTACCATGATCTTCATATTTTCAACATTGAGCAGCAGCTCAGATTTTCACTCTCTTCCTTCACTCTCATCAGTAGATCCTTTAGATCCTCCTCACTTTCAGCCATTAGAATAGTATAATCCGCATATCTGAGGTTGTTGATATTTCTCCCAGTAATATTAAGATCACCTCTCTTGTCATAGTAAAAGGACACTGACATTGTCTAATAATTTAGAATTACTTGTGTACATCTGACAACCGTTTTAACCCAGTTTGCTCTTTTTTCCTCCTTTTTATAGTGCAATGTCACTTAAATCTTTATAGTCCTTGTAGGACCTGATTAAACAATCAAGGAAGCTGCCCATAGATGCTCTAATCACAGGGGCAATCTTAATTAGTCATGTAATGAGGTTTTGCAGTTAAGATTATTTGACACTGTTTAATATTACACTTAATAGAAAAAAAGATTAAATGTCTAATTTCCCCCCTCCTCTCCCTCTCCTGTGTCTCCTCCCCCCTGTGTTTTTACCCCTTCTCCCTGTGTCTATCCCCCCTGTCCCCCGTGTCTCTTTCCCCTCCTCTCCCTCCCCTGTGTCTCTTGCCCCCCTCTCCCTCCCCTGTGTCTCTTGCCCCTCTCTCCCTCCCTTGTGTCTCTTGCCCCTCTCCCTCCCCTGTGTCTCTTTCCCCATGTCTCTTCCCCCTCCTTCATGTCTGTTCCCCCTATTTCCCTCCCCTGTTTCTATCCCCCTCCTCTCCTTCTCCTGTGTCTCTCCCCCCTCCGCTACCTCCCCTATGTGTCTACCCCCTCCTCTCCCAGCCCTATGTGTCTCCCCCCTCCCCTTGTCTCTCCCCCCTCTCACTCCCCTGTGTCTCTCCCCCATCCTCTCACTCCCCTGTGTCTCCCCCCTCCTCTGTGTCTCTCCCCCTCTCATCCCCTGTGTCTCTCTCTCCCCTCCTCTCCCTCCCCTATGTGTCTACCCCCTCCTCTCCTACCCCGTATCTACCCCCTACCCTGTCTCTTCACCCTCCTCTCCCTCTCCTGTGTCTCTTCCCCACTCCTCTCATTCAACTGTGTCTCTCCCCCTCTTCTCACTCCCCTGTGTCTCTCCCCCCTCCTCTCACCCCTGTGTCTCCTCCCTCCTCTCCCTCCCCTATGTGTCTAATCCCTCCTTTCCTACCCCTGTGTCTCCCCCTCCCCTGTGTCTCTTCCCCCCTCCTCTCCCTCCCCTGTGTTTCTCCCCCCCCTTCTCACTCCTTTGTGTCTCTCCCCATCCCCTTACTGATTTGTGTCTCTCCCCCCCTCTTCTCACTCCCCTGTGTCTCTTCCCCCCGCCTCTCACTCCTGTGTTTCTCCCTCCCTCTGTGTCTCTCCCCCCTCTCATTGCCCTGTGTCTCTTCCCCCCTCCTCTCCTACCCCTGTGTCTCTTCCCCCTCCTCTCCCTCCTCTGTGTCTCTCCCCCCTCTTCTTACTCCTTCGTGTCTCTCCCCCCTCCTCTCACTCCCCTGTGTCTCTCCCCCTCCTCTCACTCCCCTGTGCCTCTTCCCCCCTCCTCTCACTCCCCTGTGTCTCTCCCCCCACCTCTGTGTTTCCTTCCCACTTTGTGTCTCTCTCCCTCTAATTCCCCTGTGCCTCTTCCCCCTCCTCTCACTCCCCTCTGTTTCTCCCCCCACCTCTGTGTTTCTCCCCCACTCTGTGTCTCTCTCCCTCTCATTCCCCTGTGTCTCTCCCCCTCCTCTCACTCTCCCCCTCTTTTCACTCCCCTGTGTCTCTTCCCCCTCCTCTCACTCCCCTGTGTCTCTTCCCCCTTCCTCTCACTCCTGTGTTTCTCCCTCCCTCTGTGTCTCTCCCCCCTCTCATTCCACTGTGTCTCTTCCCCCCTCCTCTCCTACCCCTTGTCTCTTCCCCCTCTCCCTCCCCTGTGTCTCTTTCCCCATGTCTCTTCCCCCTCCCTCATGTCTGTTCCCCCTATTTCCCTCCCCTGTGTCTCTCTCCCTCCTCTCCTTCTCCTGTGTCTCTCCCCCTCCGCTCCCTCCCCTATGTGTCTACCCCCTCCTCTCCCAGCCCTATGTGTCTCCCCCCTCCCCCTTGTCTCTCCCCCTCTCACTCCCCTGTGTCTCTCCCTCATCCTCTCACTCCCCTGTGTCTCCCCCTCCTCTGTGTCTCTCCCCTCTCATCCCCTGTGTCTCTCTCTCCCCTCCTCTCCCTCCCCTATGTGTCTACACCCTCCTCTCCTACCCCATATCTACCCCCTACCCTGTCTCTTCCCCCTCCTCTCCCTCTCCTGTGTCTCTTCCCCACTCCTCTCATTCAACTGTGTCTCTCCCCCTCTTCTCACTCCCCTGTGTCTCTCCCCCCTCCTCTCACCCCTGTGTCTCCTCCCTCCTCTCCCTCCCCTATGTGTCTAATCCCTCCTTTCCTACCCCTGTGTCTCCCCCTCCCCTGTGTCTCTTCCCCCCTCCTCTCCCTCCCCTGTGTTTCTCCCCCCTCTTTCCACTCCTTTGTGTCTCTCCCCATCCTCTTACTGATTTGTGTCTCTTCCCCCTCTTCTCACTCCCCTGTGTCTCTTCCCCCCGCCTCTCACTCCTGTGTTTCTCCCTCCCTCTGTGTCTCTCCCCCCTCTCATTCCCCTGTGTCTCTTTCCCCCTCCTCTCCTACCCCTGTGTCTCTTCCCCCCTCCTCTCCCTCCTCTGTGTCTCTCCCCCTCTTCTTACTCCTTTATGTCTCTCCCCCCTCCTTTCACTCCTTCATGTCTCTCCCCCCTCCTCTCCCTCCCCTGTGTGTCTCCCCCTCCTCTCACTCCCCTGTGCCTATTCCCCCCTCCTCTCACTCCCCTGTGTCTCTCCCCCCACCTCTGTGTTTCTCCCCCCTTTGTGTCTCTCTCCCTCTCATTCCCCTGTGCCTCTTCCCCCTCCTTTCACTCCCCTCTGTCTCTCCCCCCACCTCTGTGTTTCTCCCCCACTCTGTGTCTCTCTCCCTCTCATTCCCTGTGTCTCTCCCCCTCCTCTCACTCCCCCCCTCCTTTCACTCCCCTGTGTCTCTTCCCCCTCCTCTCACTCCCCTGTGTCTCTTCCCCCTTCCTCTCACTCCTGTGTTTCTCCCTCCCTCTGTGTCTCTCCCCCCTCTCATTCCCCTGTGTCTCTTCCCCCCTCCTCTCCTACCCCTGTGTCTCTTCCCCCTCCTCTCACTCCCCTGTGTCTCCCCCTCCCCACTTCTTACTCCTTTGTGTCTGTCTCCCCTCCTTTCACTCCTTTGTGTCTCCCCCCCTCCTCTCACTCCCCTGTGTCTCTCCCCCTCCTCTCACTTCCCTGTGCCTCTTCCCCCCTCCTCTCACTCCCCTGTGTCTCTACCCCCTCCTCTGTGTTTCTCCCCCCCTCTGTGTCTTTCTCCCTCTCATTCCCCTGTGTCTCTCCCCCCTCCTCTCACTCCCGTCTCTTCCCCCTCCTATCACTCCCCTGTGTCTCCCCCTCTCCACTGTGTCTCTCCCCCTCATTCCCCTGTGTCTCCCCCCTCTGTGTCTCTCCCCCCTTTGTGTATCTCCCCTCTCATTCCCCTGTGTCTCTCCCTCCTCCTCTCACACCCCTGTCTCTTCCCCCTCCTCTCACTCCCATGTGTCTCCCCCTCCTCTGTGTATCACCCCCTCTCATTCCCCTGTGTCTCTCCCCCTCTGTGTCTCTCCCCTATCATTCCCCTGTGTCTCTCCCCCCTCTGTGTCTCACCCACTCTCATTCCCCTGTGTTTCTCCCCCCTCTTCTCACTCCTTTGTGTTTCTCCCCCCTCCTCTCACTCCTTTGTGTCTTTCCCCCTCATCTCACTCCTCTGTGTCTCTTCCCCCCTCCTCTCACTCCCCTGTGTCTCTTCCCCCCTCCTCTACCTATCCTGTGTCTCTCCCCCTGGTCTGTGTTTCTCCCCAGTCTGTGTCTCTCCCCCTCTCATTCCCCTGTGTCTCCCCCCTCCTCTCACTCCCCTGTCTCTTCTCCCCTCCTCTCACCCCCCTGTGTCTCTCCCTCTGTGTCTCTCCCCCTCTCATTCCCCTGAGTCTCTCCCCTCTCCTCTCACTCCCCTGTGTCTCTCCCCCTCTCCTCTGTGTCTCTCCCCCGTCTCATTCCTCTCCCCCCTCCTCTGTGTCTCTCCCTTCTCCCCTGTGTGTCTACCCTATCCTCTCCCACCCTTATGTGTCTCCCCCCTCCCCCTTGTCTCTCCCCCCTCTCACTCCCCTGTGTCTCTCCCCCATCCTCTCACTCCCCTGTCTCCCCCTCCTCTGTGTCTCTCCCCCCTCTCATCCCCTGTCTCTCTCTCTCCCCTCCTCTCCTCTTGTGTCTCTCCTCATCCTCTTACTGATTTGTGTCTCTTCCCCCCTCCTCTCACTCCCCTGTGTCTCTTCCCCACGCCTCCCACTCCTGTGTTTCTACCTCCCTCTGTGTCTCTCCCCCTCTCATTCCCCTGTGTCTCTTCCCCCCTCCTCTCCTACCCCTGTGTCTCTTCCCCCCTCCTCTCCCTCCTCTGTGTCTCTCCCCCCCCTCTTCTTACTCCTTTGTGTCTCTCCCCCCTCCTTTCACTCCTTTGTGTCTCTCCCCCCTCCTCTCACTCCCCTGTGTCTCTTCCCCCCTCCTTTCCTACCCCTGTGTCTCTTCCCCCCTCCTCTCCCTCCTCTGTGTCTCTCCCCTCCTCTTCTTACTCCTTTGTGTCTCTCCCCCTCCTTTCACTCCTTTGTGTCTCTCCCCCTCCTCTCACTCCCCTGTGTCTCTCCCCCTCCTCTCACTCCCCTGTGCCTCTTCCCCCTCCTCTCACTCCCCTGTGTCTCTTCCCCACCTCTGTGTTTCTCACCCCTCTGTGTCACTCTCCCTCTCATTCCCCTGTGCCTCTTCCCCCCTTCTCTCATTCCCCTGTGTCTCTCCCCCCACCTCTGTGTTTCTTCCCCCCTCTGTGTGTCTCTCCCTCTCATTCCCCTGTGTCTCTCCCCCCTCCTCTCACTCCCCCGTGTCTCTTCCCCCCTCCTCTCACTCCCCTGTGTCTCTTCCCCCCTCCTCTCACTCCCCTGTCTCTTCCCCCTCCTCTCACTCCTGTGTTTCTCACTCCCTCTGTGTCTCTCCCCCTCTCATTCCCCTGTGTCTCTTCCCCCTCCTCTCCTACCCCTGTGTCTTTCCCCCCCTGATCTCCCTCCCCTGTGTCTCCCCCCTCTTCTTACTCCTTTGTGTCTCTCCCCCCTACTTTCACTCCTTTGTGTCTCTCCCCCCTCCTCTCACTCCCCTGTTTCTCTCCCCCTCCTCTCACTCCCCTGTGCCTCTTCCCCCTCCTCTCACTCCCCTGTGTCTCTCCCCCCACCTCTGTGTTTCTCCCCGCTCTGTGTCTTTCTCCCTCTCATTCCCCTGTGTCTCTCCCCCCTCCTCTCACTCCTGTCTCTTCCACCTCCTCTCACTCCCCTGTGTCTCCGCCTCTCCACTGTGTCTCTCCCCCTTTCATTCCCCTGTGTCTCCCCCCTCTGTGTCTCTCTCCCTCTCATTCCCCTGTGTCTCTCCCCCTTTGTGTATCTCCCCCCTCTCATTCCCCTGTGTCTCTCCCTCCTCCTCTCACACCCCTGTCTCTTCCCCCTCCTCTCACTCCCCTGTGTCTCCCCCCTTCTCTGTGTCTCTCCCCCCTCTCATTCCCCTTTGTCTCTCCCCCTCTGTGTCTCTCCCCCTATCATTCCCCTGTGTCTCCTCCCCCTCTGTGTCTCACCCCCTCTCATTCCCCTGTGTCTCTCCCCCTCTTCTCACTCCTTTGTGTTCCCCCCCCTCCTCTCACTCCTTTGTGTCTTTCCCCCCTCCTCTCACTCCCATGTGTCTCTTCCCCCCTCTTCTCACTCCCCTGTGTCTCTTCCCCCCTCCTCTCACTATCCTGTGTCTCTCCCCCTCCTCTGTGTTTCTCCCCAGTCTGTGTCTCTTCCCCTCTCATTCCCCTGTGTCTCCCCCCTCCTCTCACCCCCTGTGTCTCCCCCTCTGTGTCTCTCCCCCTCTCATTCCCCTGAGTCTCTCCCCTCTTCTCTCACTCCCCTGTGTCTCTCCCCCTCTCCTCTGTGTCTTTCCCCCCTCATTCCCCTGTGTCTCTCCCCCCTCCCCTGTGTGTCTACCCCATCCTCTCCCACCCCTGTGTGTCTCCCCCCTCCCCTGTGTCTCTTCCCCCTCGTCTCCCTTCCCGGTGTCTCTCCCCCTCACTCCTTTGTGTCTCTCCCCCCTCCTCTCACTCCCCTGTGTCTCTCCCCCTGCTCTCACTCCCCTGTGTCTCTCCCCCTCCTCTAACTCCTTTGTGTCTCTCCTCCCCTCCTCCTCTCACTCCTTTGTGTCTCCCCTCCTCCTCTCACTCCCCTGTGTCTCTCCCCCCTCCTCAGTGTCTCTCCCCCCTTTCATTCCCCTGTGTCTCTCCCCTTTCCTCTGTGTCTCTTCCTACCTCCTCTCCCTGCCCTGTGTTTGTCCCCACTCCTCTCCCTGCCCTGTGTCTCTCCCCCCTCTCCTCTGTCTAATCTCTCCTTCCCTGTGTGTCTCCCCTCCTCTTCGGTGCGCAATGTGCCTGCGCAGGCCACCGCCACACAGTGCGCTTGCGCGGCCCATTTGCACAATTGAGCATGCGCCCCTTTTGGGCATTCACGGCTTACGCTGTGCTATGTTCATGTGTGGGCCGTAGCGCAATGCGCATGCTTGTCCCGTTGCGCAATGCGCATGCGTGGGCCTGTACGTGGGCCGCAATGCACATGTGATTTATTAATAGATCTCTATAGATTTTATTCATTATCACCTTATTATCATTCATTACCATCATTCATCCTTATCATCTTAAAACAATACATTATTTTATTATGGATTTAATTAAAACATAAATGAACTTTCTCTTATCATATTTGATTCAAATGTCTATAATTACTTATTGCCATTATGGAACATAGAATAACTTTTATGTTTATAGGCAGTTCCTATTTGTGTTGCCTAATTACTTCTGATTTTACTAGCTTTATAAAACATTACATATACTTTTACTGTGCTCTAAACTGAATATGTTTTATATTTTATATACATGCTTTGTGTATATAGGTATATATAACAGCAACTTCTGTAGTCCCTATGCCCTGAGAGACTTTTTCCAAATGTGTAGGAGGAGATGGAGGAGGTCAGAAGTGACCAAGCAGTGCTGACAGCTTTGTATCCTATTTTTATTTGTTTTATTCAAGTTTTACCTTATTTAATAGAAATGTTTTTATATTATTTAGATACTAAGAAAAAAACAAAATCAGAGGTGCTCAATCTGAGAACAAAATAATAATAAGTGGGTTAGTTATATAGACATGATAGCCCACTCAGAGAGCAACCTCTTTTAGCCACTTGTGCCCTTCCAGGGAGAAATATCCTGTAGTATATTAGTCTGTTCTCACTCAGAAGAGCGATCCAGCCCTGAAATACCAGGCAATTCTACCCTGAACAGAAGAAACAGCAAACCCCAGACAATGGGTCTCATTCAATTGGCCAAATCGCAATTACATGAGTCTGTAATGGAGCCCGTAAATGTTACTGATATTCAATTGGCTACTTTTAGCTACTAGCATTTGATTTGTGATTTACAGGTTCAAAAGCACTGTGGTTGTCAAAAATGTAACTCCGTCCTATTTCCTCCTTAATTACAACAATTCAACAAGCCCACAAACTGGGGTGTAGGAGCCAGAATACTTCTGGGGGGATAAAGCTCATTGCATACACTGGCTGTAAAATAGCTTATATATACATACATAGAAAGATAGAAAAGTCTGTACTCCCCCCCCCCCCCAGTTCCTACACCCATGCCCACAATTGCCTTCAAAACGATAAATGGGGCAAATGTATAAAAAAATTATACATGTACTAGATAGGACCGGCAAGTGATGAGTTAACTCATCAAATAAGTTAACTAAGGGGAGGGTGCTGTGTGGGCTGAGGAATGTACAGAGGAGGGCTGGGGAAGGTGTAGAGGAGAAGTGGGAACGGTGCAGGTCGGGTTGGGGAAGGTGGGGGCAGGGTAGGAGAATGTGCATGGGAAGACTGGGGGAGGTACAGAGGACATGCCGGGGAGGGGTAGGAGAGGTGAAGGGGAAATCGGAGAGAGGGTTTGGGGAAGACAATGGAGGCCTATAGTTTGAGGATAAAATAAATACTAATAAAATACATATATGAAATATAAATAAAAAAAGTAAGTAATATAATTATATGCATACACATTTTATGCATTTTTGTATTAAAAAAATGAATCACTGTAAAGAAGATACTCCCCACTTAAAGTGTTAAACAAATTTAGGATTTTAAGTGATGGTGGTTTGACTTGTCAAACAGCATTAACAATGGACCACAATCCAAGGTAGTTCAAGTGCCATCTTTTTTTCTAGCTAGACCTACAATTTCACCCACTGGTTCATATCTAATAGCTAATTTTAAATAATCCACTCAGTACACTCAGCATCCGTAGAGACAATCTGATACATTACAAAGCTTCAGTTTCTAATAAAAAGGAATTTCATTAAGAAGTGTGAAATGCCCGCACCTGCCATTTCTCATCACTCATATTGCTCCAAAGCTCTGAGGACTCACAGAACAGAAAAAGCAATTAATATTTGACAGAATATTGATATGCACTTGGACTGTACTAATCCCAAAGTCAACAATCTCTGTCATAGTTTATTTTATCATCTGATCATGTGACTGAAACCTCTTGGAAAGTGACCAAAGGTTAGAGAGCCAGCAACAGAAGGATTATTAGTCAGTCTGGAAACCAGCATTGGCACAGATACACACCAAAGTCAAACCTTCATTTATTATGCAGAACACACCAAGTCATCCCTGTTTATTAATCCGTATTTCTTACATGAATACAAGATGAGAGAGATTAAATATATTTTGATGTATTTAAGTGATTCCTTTGAAATTTGCATTTTAATATGTAGCAATTTGTTAATATTATTGCAAAATAATCTATTTATGTCAATGTTGGCTTTCCGTGAAACTAAATCTTTTGGTCTTGCCGCACAGTAGATGGATAAATACAATTCATTAACCTACAAACTTCACTTCATAAAATAGAATGATACCAATTTAAAAAGAAAACACATGATACAGATGGCATATTAGTTATCACTTTAGAACTTCATTCTATCTGAAAAAAACAACATTGTGTTATCACGGTCATCAACAATCCCTGCAGTTAGCAACATACTGACCTTTGTTTATAGATGCCCTGAGTTTGGAATAATTTATTTAACTTATGCTAATTAGAATCCCTTGGAGTGATTAAAATATTCCACTATAGTTATCATATATTCAGTCACCCTGCTAGCTGGTGTCAGTAGTGGGATGGAGGCGTCAACTGGTACTGATGGGATGTTTGTGATAGTGTTGAGCAGCGTTGCTCAGAGTTTTTGTCTTGAACACAATTCCCAAAAATAAAGAATGTTATAAAGCTCCTCCAAAAATTGTATTTATTATTTTATTATATATTTTTTCCTTCTGATGTGGCTGACACTGATTGTTTCTATACCTACTCTCCAAACCCCCCAATTTAATCATTAAATAAAACATTTAATTTTTGTTGCCTCAGCGTAAGGCCCCTGTATCATTGGGGAGTGAGTAAGCAGGGACAGAGACCTGAATCTCCCTTCAGATTGTATAAACTGAAAAAGCGAATAGGACTTTATATATTTATATGTGTATAGGGAACCTTGGTTACTTATATATGTATATGTTTATAGGAGATGCTGACTGATAATATATTTACATGTGTATGGGACCCTTGCTAAATATATATTTAAATGATCATAGTAAAACTGACATCACTACTGTGCAATTTTATATAATACAAGCGACTTGCCCGTCAAAAATGACAGGGCAATAACATTTTAAGCTATGGCAATGCTGTTTCCACACAATGTAAGTCTATTGCTCCTTTGGCGCTCATCGCAGGGCTTGCAATGAGCGCCAAACGAGCTCATTGTGAGCCTATCCCCTTGTGTA